>CM035171.1:131883180-132087716 GCA_020205615.1 Panax quinquefolius | reverse complement strand
ATTCTTCAAGAACTTCCCCCTCAGCCTACCCCTCGTAGCTGAAATTGAATTTTCAGACGACTCAACCCTAGATAAAACCTATTTCCAAAGCCCCATATCGAATGGTTCCTATTGAACTTCGTGAGTTAAAGACCCAACTACAGTGAATTGTTGTGACATCGGGCTTTATTCGTCCCAAGACTTCTCCTCGGGGTGCTCCCCGTTTCTATTCGTGAAGAAGAAAGATGGGAGATGATTTGTATTGATTATCGGAGTCAATCATGTCACCATCAAAATAGGTATCCATTGCCACGTATTGATGACCTGCTTCGACCAAATTGCAAGGAGCCAAATTCTTTTCAAAGATCGATCTTCGCTCTTGATATCACCAATCAAGATTGTAATCACGACATTCCAAAGACGGCCTTAATCCTCAAGACGGGCATTATGAATTCCTAGTCTCGTCCTTTCGATCGACTAATGCTCCTCGCCGCCTTCATGGATATGATGAACCGAAAGTATTCAAGGAATATTTAGATCACTTTGTGGTCATCTTTATTGATGACATCCTTATTTATTCCAAAAGCCGTGAAGATCAAGCAACACTTGAGGCCGACACTCCAAAAGCTTCGTGAATATAAGCTTTATGCCAAGTTGAAGAAATGCGAGTTCGGTCAAGAAGCAGTAGCATTCTTGGGCACGGGTATCAAGTCATGGAATATCCGCTGGACCCAAAGAAAGATCAAGCTATTCAAAGCTGGGAACAACCTAAATCGCTGACCAAGACGTAGCTTTCTTGCTTAATCGGTTATTATCTGAGATTCGTGGAAGGATTTTCTCAATCGCTACTCCATCACTCAAATGACTCGAAAAGATACAAAGTTCTATTGGAACGAAGAATGTGAGAAGAGTTTTCAAGAACTCAAGAGGAGACTTATTTCAAAGACTGCTCGACAATACCATCCGGCTCGAGGATTTGTCATCTACGTTGATGCTTCTAGCAAAAGGGTCGGGATGTGTTCTCACGCAACATGGAAAAGTTATAGTTTATGCCTCGCGACAACTCAAAGAATATGAGAGGAATTATCCTACTCATGATCTAGAGTCAAGCAAATGTTGTCTTTGCATTTAAAATTTGGAGGCATTACTTGTATGGGGAGAAAGTGGAGATCTTTACTTGATCATAAAAGCTCCCGAAATATTTCTTCACCAAAAGAACTCAATACGCGACAACGACGCTGCCTTCGAACTATTAAAAGATTATGATCATACCATCCAATACCATCCTCGAAAAGCGAACGTGTAATGGGACGACGATTGAGTAGAAGATCATATGCAAGCACGAGCGCAATATTGTCAACGCAGGCCCATTTTGTGTGACTTGCAAAGGATGGAGATAGAGTTAAAGACCCAGTGGACGCATGATGATTACGAGTATACGAGTAGAACCGACTTTTAATCGATAAAGTTAAAGCCGCCAAGCTACGCACTGGAGCTGATGCGAGAAGGAAGAAAGTGCAAGAAGGTGCTATGCCAAGCAAGAATCGATGAAGAAGGAATACTTCGAGTCAACTCTGCATTTGTGTTCCTAACGACCTCGATTTAAGTATAATATCACAATGGAGGTGCACAACACACCATTTGCAATCCATCTCGAGTACCAAATGTATCATGATATTCGCCATACATTTTGGCGGAGCAATACAAGAGAGATAGATAATACTGCTTATCTCAAGGTGTCTAACTTGTCAACGAAGTTAAAAGTCGAGCATCAAGTACCAAAAGGTCCATCAGAATCACTTGAAATTCGTAACGGAAGTGGAGCACATTACCATGGATTTCGCACGGCCTTCCTAAGGTTTCTCAAGGCATCGATGCGATTTGGTCATCATTGATAGATCGACTAAGTCCGCTTCATTTCTTCAAAACGAAACTTATACACTTCAACGCTCAAGCCAGTATGTACATAAACGAGATTGTAAGATCGCATGGTATGCTTGCATCCATAGTTTCCGATCGACCCAAGATTCACTTCACGATTTTGGGTTAGTTCGCAAAAAGCTATGGGCACAGACTTTCACGATTTAGCTCTAAGATATCATCCTGTAGACTTTGACGGACAATGGGAGGACTATTCAAACTTCAAGATCTATTAAGACTCGTGGTCCTTGATTTCAAGGGAGTCAGACAAGTTCTTACCATCGTGGAGTTTTCCTACAACAACAAGCTATCGTTAAGTATTGCACGGCTCCATTCAAGCGTAAGATGGAAGAAAAAGTGTCGCTTCCAAAGATGTCGGGACGAGGTGGTGAAGCAACGTTGTTGGGACCGAGTTGGTACGTATGACTACTAAAAGATTCAAACGATCCGACAACGATAAAAACCTCACAAAATCGACAAAAGAGTTATGCCGTTCTTCATCGAAAGGACGGGAATTCGATATAGGAGATCATGTGTTGTTAAGAGTCAGCTTCCATGGAAAGGAGTTACAAGATTTGGAAAGAGAGAAAACTTAATCCTCGATTCATCTGGCCCATTTTTAATCCTCGATCGAGTAGGAATCATGGCCTATAGATTCTCGCTTTTACCGCCAAATATGTCTCGTGTTCATAACGCTTTTTCACATATCCATGTTACATAAATATGTGAAAGACCCGAACCATATTATCGAAGTTAGAACCCATTTAAATAGCTTAAAGATTTGACGTATTTAAGAGGTTCCCGCTCAAATTTTGATAAGAAGGAACATATTCTACGCTTCCAAGGTTATACCTCAAGTCAAAGTTTTGTGTGAGGAACCACGATGTCGAGGAAACGACTTGGGAGTTAAAATCAAAATGAAATCAAGGTATCCTTACCTCTTCTACATACCAGTATCGCACTTCTAATTTCGAGGGCTTAAATTTCATAAGAAGGGGAGGTCAGTAAGACCCCAAATTTTTATAAATAAAGATGAATTTTCTATAAATATTATTTTTGAATATTATGGAATAAATTTGATATAATGTTATAACCAGGTAATATTTATAAATTTTGCAAAAAGTAAGCAAGTTGTTATAAAATATTCGTTTGGTCTGGGAATATTCTTTTTGTGTCGAATATTCGCACGACTACCAATCATCGATGGACCCTTAATAAACGGAAGTATTGTCGTAGTTAGAAAACGACAAAATTATCTTTCTATAAAAATAATCTACGAGGTGTTACTGTTAAAACCGCTTGAACTACCCTAGTAGTAAAAGTACAAGAATACGCTGCGGGTCAAGATAAGAAGACACTTGCAGATTGATTTATCGATGCTTACGTGAGAAGTCACTTTCTTATACTCAATTATTGCAAGCACAGAATTGTCGCATCATATCTCTTATATTATCGATTCAATTATCATTACAAGATCATCTATATAATATGTTATATTATTAATCTGAGACGACAAGTTATAAATGATTAATAATTATCAAAGATTAAAAATGTGTTGATTAAAAATAAAATGATTTCATGTAATATTTATTCAATCTTTGATGTATATAAAGAGTCTCATATGAGACGCTTCAGGGTAAGTTTGATTATTTTACGGGGGGCCATATGTCATCATCTAAGAGTCTCTTCTTCATAATAGTAATTACTCTTTGTGAATAGTAATTACCTTTTGTGAATAGTAATTACCTTCTTCAATAGTATTTACCTTCACACAATAAGAATTACCCTTCGCAAATAAGTAGGTGTCCCTTCAATATTACCAAGAGTTAATCGCTTCTTCTGTTCCAAAGGTTAATTACCCTTCGCAAATAGTAGTTGTCTCTTCAATATTACCAAGAGTCATTTTGACCATTCATTAAGACCAAGAGCCACCCTCGAAGTTTTTTCTCAGTAAATAGAAAGGTCATTCCTTCATTATTTCTTACTTAATTCATCAAACTCTGTGAGAGAAACTATGTAGAGAAAGAAGAAAAGTATTCTCGCTACTTCATTTTTCCAATATTCATTTTCTAAGGTAGGAATATTATTTGTTGTACTTCGTAAGTGGTGTTATTCTTCTTATTCATGAAGAGAACTGCTGTTATTCCATTTATTATTATTCATTGGAATAACCTCAGATACGTGGTTTACCCTATACTTGGTGACATTCTTCTATTATTCTCGTTGAACATCCTGCCTATGTGTTTTTACAATCAACCCGGTTCCGCCTTTTTATTATTATTCTGAATATATCCTCGTCTGTGTGTTTTACACCGCACCGGTTCCATTTTTACAATTTGGATGTTAATAATTCCTGGATAAAATAATTCTTGAACTTGCTTTTATCAATTCTTATATCATTGTCATCATCCTCATGTTTATATTATGTCGAAAGTCATCCACAGCCTGTAGTATATATGATAGACTTGGTATGATTATAACCGTAGACTATTCTTGTAATCATGACCGTAATGTTACAAATGATGTGTTGAAAGTCATCTCATATCTCAGAAGGTAGCATGGATGGACTTGGTATGATTACGACTTGCAGACTATTCGTGTAATCATAACCGTAATGTTACAAATGATGTGATAAAATCCTCAATGGTCAGAGTGTATCGATGGACGTTAATAAGCACGATCATGACCATTAATGAATACACAACTATTCTCGCCCGTGAAGTGCATGAATAATTGTGGTCGTGATACTAAAAAATATCCTCGCCATAAAGGTACGGGTGATTCGATGATGTGGAATATTTATTAAAGCCGAGTCTCACCTATAATGTTGATGAAAAACCTTTAAAATCATAAAAGATAGTAGATTTTATTTTCTACTTGACTTTTTAATGGATTGTTGGTTCCACCAGAAGTTAAACTTGATGTTCATTATATTTTATCGCTTTAACATCGTTAGAAGGCTAATGATAATTTATTCTCGCATTATCTTAGTCATAATATTTCATCCGAGCTAGTTGAGCTCACCCTTTCTTTCACTCGTTTTCTTCGTGAAATAAGAATATAGCCGGGACTAGCCTGGGAACTGAGAGTAATGGTCCGAGGATAAAGATTAATAGTCCTCACTATTCGCGTGAAATAATGTGATAATAATTATAATGAGGACTCCTTTCGAGTTTGTATAATATCTAGTATATAATATTTGTATTCAAACTCACAGCTTTATGTCAGTATTGTACACCATACGCTATATTAAGTAAGTTGTATTTAAATTTCATCTACGATCTCACTACCCCAAGATGGGTGATGATACCTAATTTTGGGGCGCACACTTTCATACTTCTAAATTTATGGTAAGAAATTATTTGTTTCACAACCTTATTATTAAACGATGAAAATTCCTTAAATAATTAGAAATGCCTTTAATAGTATATCTTTTTTCTCAATTTTCCTATTAAATTTTTATCGTTATATTTGAATTGTAAACCTTATATAATTCTTGAACTTGAAGAAATATTCGATATCATATCGACAATTTAGATATTTTCGCATCATGGACAAATTAAATTGATAATATCTAATGTTTATTTTTTATCTTATTATTTTGATTATTTGTGTCCATCATTCATATCATCATTATTTATACTAATAATAAAATTAATTGTTGTTGTGAATGTCTTTCGTCCTGGGTGCAAAGACAATATGATTGTTGAATGTTTTTATCCCGTGTAAGCAAAAATACGTGATAAAAAGTTCTTCGCTTAGGCAAAGGAAACTGCTGATCGATATGATATGATTCAAGAATCTGCTTGATTGATATGATCACCACTTTTAGAGTTACGCTTAATGAAACTTTGATGGTGAATTTTTCAATTAGAGAAAATAATATATATTATGATTTATTCGACTTTTCAAATGGATCACGATTCCGCTTGCGCTTAATTATTGAAAACTTATATTATCTACTATGTGACGCCCCAAAATTAGGTATACATCACCCATCTTGAGTCGCCAGATACATGGTATGTAATTCAAATACAACTTAATAATACAACCGTCGCAGTATAATACGACAAAACATAAACCGTGAGTTTGAATACAAATATTGTCTACTGTAGAGTATACAAACCTCAAAAGGAGTCCTTATTACAATTATTATCATACTATTTCACAGTAATAAATGAGGACTACTAATGCACCATCTAGGACCATCACTGCGCTCTCGACTGCTTTCATTTATATTCTCATTTCCTCAAGAGAATAAAGGAAAGAAAGGGTGAGCTCAACTAGCCCAAGAAGAAATATTATGACTAAGATAATGCGTAATAAATTATCATTAGCCTTTAAAACAATGTTAAACCGATACAATATAACAAACATCAAGTTTAATCTGCAATGAACAAGCAATCCATTAAAAGAGTCAAATAGAGAATAAAATCTACTATCTTTTATGATTTAAAAGGTTTTTCATCACTTTTATCACTGGACTCGTAATAATAAATAATCCACATCATCGAATCACCCCCCAAGACTACTACCAATGATAATCTTTAGTATCACGACCATAATTATCCATGCACCACGGGCCAAAAATATTTGTGTATTCATTAATGGTTATGATCATATGCCAACAACTCGTCCATCAATGCACTACTGCCAACGAGAACTTTTACCACATCATTTGTAACATTACGATCATGATTACAATCGAATAATCCCGTCATAATCATACCAAGTCCATCTATGCACTACAAAAGCCACAAAAACGACTTTCAAAAAAAAATATAAACATGAGGATGATGACAATGATATAAGAATTCAATAAAACAAGTTCAAGAATTAATTTATCTAGAACTAATAATGTCCAAATTGTCAACATGACATCGCTTTGTAGAGTAAAATTCAAGAATGTTCGTAAGAATATTTCCATGAAAGATACTTGACGAAGCGCTAAATATCAAGGATATTCCACTAATTTCATAGAGTATATGAAGTCAAAACTTTAACCAACCGAGTATAATAAAGAATGGAATAACAAAAGAAATCACCATGCATGCGCAGATTGCATGTATTAAAAGTTATTCCAATGTATCACTAAATAACTAATCATGCCAAGCAAAATTCGCACCGGCAGATGTTCCAATGTAATAATAAAGAATGGAATAACAACAGAAATCACCATGCACGCAGTACTTTCGATGTATGCATTATTCCAATGTAATACTAATAAGGATTTTAATCAGTCCCATGAAAAACGCATGCAGAGATATTCCAACATAATAATAATAAAGATGGAACTGTGTCCCACAGAAACGCATGCATGTGATATTCTAATGTATCAATAAAGATTTTAATCATGTCCCATGTGAAAACGCATGCATAAGATATTCCAAATGTAATAATAAAGACTTTAATAATGTAAGAATGTCACCAAGTATAGGTAGCTCACAAGATATACAAAAGTTATTCCAACAGAATAATGAAAAAATGGAATAACATAAGTTCTCTCCATAAATACAAAAGAATAACACTGTGACGCCCCCAATATAGGTATACAACACCCATTCTGAGTCGTCAAATACATGGTACAGAAAGCAAACTACAACTTCAATAATACAATTGTCGCAAGTAAAATATGACAACACATACCGTGAGTTTAAATACAAATATTGTCTTCTGTATAATATCTACACTCAAATAAGTCCTCGCTATAATTATTCAAACACTATTTTACGTAAATAAGTGAGGACCGCTAAAACATCTTTCTAGAACCATCACTCCGCACTCTCGACTAGTTCTCGCCATGTTCTCACCTCCCGAGAAAAATGGAACAAAAAGGAAAAGTGGTGAGCTCAACTAACCCAAAGAAGAATATTATGACTAAGATAATATACAACAAATTATCGTTAGTCTTAAACAGGAAAAATCTGATAAAATATAATAGCCAACAAGTTTTAGATCAACAACCGCAATGGAAACAACAATCCATTGTAAGAGTCAAGAGAGAATGAGTTCTACTATCTTCTAAGATTTAAAATTCCATCATCAATATTTTATCCTCGTAATAACAATCAATATACATCTTTAATCAAATATTCATCTTTGCACTACATGCCAAAGATATTCATTCAGATCATCACCGTCATGTTCATCTCAACACTGCTCATCTGCACTACGCCAAAGATATTCATCGCTAATCATTTATCTTTGCACTACAGTCAAGATATTTAGTAATATCATCATTTAGGACCGAGGATGATGAAAAATATTTTAAAGAAAACGAATCCAAAGGAAATGTATGACAAATAGTAGGGATTCGTGATAACAGCTTTATCCAAGATCAATAATACTTCATAAATACCAATTTCAAGGTAATTCAAAATAAAGATCAAAACATGGATACAATCAAAGATAAGAACTATAATAGACATCTTGGACAAAAAGAAGAAAATTTCATTTTTCTATGAATAAAGTCAGATACGTGAATAAGAACTCCCGACACAAAAAAATTCTAAATTTGATAAAAAGTTATACCAACATTTCTAAGATAATGATATCAAGAAAATATCATTTTAAGAAGAATATAACACCCCTTACCTCAAAATATCAAGATTTCCGATCGTAATATCAAGATAAGGCTAAAGGAAACTTGCACCGATGAATAATAAACTCACAAAGTATCTAAATACTCATAAAATACACTCAATAATCTAGAGAGAGAAAGAGAGAAACTTGTTTCAGTGTGATTTTTAATTCTAACTTAGCCTCTATTTATAGGAAAATGTTAAAGCAGACTTCAATTCAAGAACCCCGATGGCTTTACCGCTACTATTCCCACCCACCACATTTGAAATAAATTCAACACATTTCTTCACCAACCATAAGTGGGGCCCACTCAATTCTAAAATTTTCCACCAAAATCATTTATAAACCTAATTTCTAATCAACACCTCTTAAAATTCATAACAAATCATACGCTCATTTTTACTAGCTCAAAATTTGTGGACATATACTCAACTTATATATGTATAACATATCCAAAAATTACAACGATCCAACTATTTGATTAAAAATTATAACTCACACAATATATCTCAAAAACACCGGTTTAATTTTTAATACCTTCATTCCGGTAAAAATACCGATAAAACACCTCAACATTAACTCCTTCATTTTTAACCACAATAAATATATCCAACATTTATATCCACATAAAATAAATATTTCCTTATCATATGAATCAATAATTAATTATTCACAAATAATATTACGTAATCACATTTATGACAACCAGTTGCCGCTCCTGAAAGTAGGGGCTTCCAATAAGAATTTCTCCTTATCAGCGCCGCAATTAGGTGACCAAACCTCTCCTCGATGTAACTTTCTAGACATTGCCAATAATGTTATCTAATAATATTATTCAAATAATATGAATTATCGATCCGATAATGGGAAATATCAGCAAAGTTGATAATTATCAAAACAACAATAATATAAAATATCAACGATCAATTATCAATCAATAAAATAAAATATCGAATAAAGAATCATCGTAATAATTATCGAGTAAAGTCTTCTTACGTAATGATCAATAATTCATCAATACCGCAAGCATCCACGCCAGATTATCAGATTTTAACCACCGTGTATTCCAATAAGGTTAATTCAGAATAACTACGCCGTTATTTATAAAAACTCAAACTTATCGCTTTTCTTCATCCGACAGCTATTCACATGGGGCCCACAAATGATCAAGCTACCATCGCATTTAATATTCCCCGACAACAAGAATATTCCACGCACCAAACTAATATTCCCCGACAACAATGATTATTTTATAACCACTGCATATTTTATAAAATTTTGCACATTTCACCCATAACCGTAGAATTATATCAAATTAATACCTTATTATTCACAAATATAATTAGAGGAAAATCGATTTTATTTATAATAAGTTGGGGTCTTACAAACACCCCTTTATGAGTACAATAAATAATATTCTCTACCTTAAGAAGAAGAAAGATGGATATATAAGTAGTGAAGAAGATAATACTTTCTTCTTTCTTTTATAGTTTATCTCTGTAGCTTCAAATAATTGAATTCGTAAAATAATGAAGGAACGAGCTTCTATTTATAGAAAAATGGATCAGATAAGAATTAACTCATGAACTATCCAGTATTGATTTACTTTAATCCGATCATTCCATATTTAAAGCAAAAATTTTAAATAAAATATAATATATTCTATTTACAATCTAATAAAACAAATAACTTTATAAAAGATTTTACTACGCAAACACTACGTAGGCACTATGCAAACACTTATATCATAATAAAATATAATATATTCTAATTATTGTCTAATAAAATAGATAACTTTATAAAAGTATTCTGCTTTTATATAAAAAGATTTTACTATACAAAACACTATGCAGTATACTATGCAACACTACGCATAATAGAATATAATATATTTTATTTATATAATAACTTTAAAAAGTATTCTGCTTTATATAAAAGATTTTCTGTAGATATTACATTAATAATACCAACAAAAATCGAGTGACTTTATCACGTAAAGATCAATAATTAATACTTTGTTGCTATTATAATGCAACCACGCTGTTACATCGTATTTCTTTTAACACCGGTGTTTCAATGCTTAATCTAGAAACTTTCAGTTATTTTCATAAAAATATTTTTTATCATTTTCTCATTCCGACAATAATTCCGCTAGGTCCACTAATGATTGTACTGGGTGCATTTGGATATTCCCCGACAAAAAGAATATTTCCCACCAATCTAATATTATATAACAACTTGCATACTTTGTAAAATTTATAAATACTACCCACAACTATAACATTATATCAAATCCACACCATAATATTAAAAAAAATATTTCGAGAAAAATTAAATCTTTATTCATAAAATCCTGGTCTCAAACCATATGTTTTAAATATCCGATTTATCATTGTTGAATGCTAATGATAACTTATTTTTCGTTATCTTAGTCATGATATTCGTATTGTGTTATCGGTGTTCGTCCCTTTAATTTGTTTCATAATCCTTTCGTAAAATAAAAGTGTAAATTTAGCCTAAATGGAGAGAAAGCAGAGGAATGGAATGATGATCTAAGTAGTACTCAATACATTGTAAAATAATGTGACAATAATTGTACTAAAAACTTAAAGTATGTGTGTTGTCGATTTTTCACGCACATTGTAATAATGAATTTTGGCGACTCAAATTGAGTGGTGTGAATCAATTTGGGGGTCACATTATATATTCCTTCCGCTCCAAATTATATAATCATGATTGACATTTGAAAGTCAATTTGAAATATTTTGAAAATTAAATTTGATACAACTTATTAAAACTATAAAATAATAAAATTTACAATGAATAATACTTTTTAGATAGTTTATAATATTTATTATTGTATTGATTAGTAAAATTTTAGAGATTTGGCGGCTGCTGAGTGCTGCCTGACGCCTCAACCAATTCAACTATCAACCGAAGAGTAACTAGATGAGAACCACAAATTGATATTACAACAACAAACAAACCCTCTCTTAACTAGGAGTATATATGAAGCAATGAAAACCAAAAATACAACTAGCGTGCGTGTCTGATGAGAATTCCTAATCAATTCATGGCAAAACTATTGTTCGTGATCATTATCCGCTTGCCCAGATCATTATTTTAACGATTAAGTTTGTCAATCAGATCAATTAAAAAAGACTAAGATTGAAAATACAATATTGAACCGCTACATATCAGTAAGGCCCAAACAACTACTGTAAGCGGCTTTCATTTTAATAATTATCAACTTAATTTACTAAAGTGAGTCCACTTTGTCATATAAAAATATAAAAAAGCAGTTAATTTTTTAATATACCAACTACTACAAGCTATAACGACTTGGTCTTTAAATATTTTTTTCCCTTCCATTGTCCCACTTTGTCAAATTGAAATTTTAAAAAGGGTAAGATTTTTTTTAATATACCAACCGGTTGAAGCTGTAGTGGCTTGGCAATTTTTTTTTTTTATCTTCCGTTATCCCACCCACTATCCATATAACTAATTCAAACTCCAAAAGCAGAGTTATATAACAAACGAAAACTGATATTTTCATAATAAAAAATGATATTTTTATAATAAAATTGTCGTTATTATACATCAAAAACTCCAAAAACGATAATTTTTACCATTATTATACATTTATAGCGATACTTTTATTGTGAAAATATCAAAAAATTGTAAAAATATCAATTTTCATAATAAAATACACAAAACTAAATTCATATGGCATGAGAGTGATATATCTGGGATTGAAAGAATGAAGAGACAACATAAAAAAGGAAAAAAGGCATGGTGTACTACCCTCTCAAAGTCATAACCGACTAGTTTCTTTTCCAATATTAAAATGTCTATTTAACCTCTAACAACTATAAATAATTAAGAAAATTGATATTTTCATATAAAAAATTGATATTTCTAAATAATTCTTCTCTTATAAATAGTGAGTGAAGAAATTCATATGAAAATATCATTTTAACATATAAAAATATCAATTTTCATGATTAATTATTAGATGTATGTATATATTTTAGGAAAAATAAAATATATTACAACTATATATAATATCCTTTCAAATTTCAACTCTCGTGTGTGTGTGTGTGTATATATATATATATATATATATATATATATATATATATATATATATATATATATATAGTCCTGCCCAAATTCCCACGCTAAGATTTTATTCGTGCGATTTTTTTTGCTTTTTTTTAAAACAACTAAAAAAATATTTAATATTTTATGGAATTGAAATTTTTCATAATAAAGTGTTTTGGACGTGAATCAAATATGGTGGTAGTACAGTGCATGCAGATCGCACTCACCATTTTTGGTATAGGTATTCAAATCACCCCAAAACATCAGATTATGAAAAAATTTTAGTTCCATAAAATATTAATTATTTTTTTTGTTGTTTTAAAAAACAAAAAAAAAAAAATTGGTCCGTTTTTACTCCAAATCAGCCAGTACGGACTAGATCTCCAACATGATATACCGTAGTAAGACCCTCAAATTTTTATAAATAAAGATGAATTTTCTATAAATATTATTTTTGAATATTATGGAATAAATTTGATATAATGTTATAAATATGGGTAATATTTATAAATTTTGCAAAAGTATGCAAGTGGTTATATTATTCGATCGGCCTGGGAATATCTTGGCTTAGCGAGGAATATTCGTATTAACTACCAATCATCAGTGGACCCTACAATGTAATTATTGCCGGATCGAGAAAACGACAAAAAATATTTTATCAAATAACTACGGAAGTTTTACCGTTGATAATCGCTGAACTACTTCTTGTAGTAAAAGTATAAGAATACGCACGGGTCGCAGACAAGAAAGACACTGGTAGATTGATTATCGATACTTTATGGTAAGTCACCAATTGATTCCATTATCATTTATTTATAATATGAATTATTATAATGATAATGACGCTTTTGTTTTATTCAGATTATTAACGTAATAAAATGTAAAACATCTTTTTATATAAAATGTAATACTTTTATTAAAGTTATTCTATAAATAAAATATATTATATTTTATTACGTAGTGTTAGATAAATGTTTTGTGACGTAGTAATAAGATAAATAGTGTTTGCATAGTAAAATATTTTTATATAAATAGAATATATTATATTTTATTTAAAAGATTTTGCTTTAAATATGGACCATCGATTAAAGTAAATTAATCTGACCGCTCATGGATTAATTACTATGCATTCAATTTTCCTATAAATAAAGCTCATTCCTTCATTATTTTCTTACGAATTCACCGAAACTCTGTAGAGAGAAACTATAGAGAGAAGAAGAAAAGTATTCTCTACTTCACTTCGCCAATATTCAGCTTCTTCTTCTAAGGTAGGAATATTATTTGTTGTATTTCGTAAGGATATTATTCTTTTGTATTCATGAAGAGAACTTCGCTTATTCCATTCCTTATTATTCTGCTTGAATAACTCAGATACGCTTTATACTACCCTATACTTGGTGACATTCTTCTGCCTTTCTTATTATTCTATTGAACATCCTATCTTCATGTGTTTTACACCGGACCGGTTCCGCTTTTTATTATTCTCGCTGAACATCCTGCTCATGTGTGTTTTACACCTAATTCGTTCCGCTTTTTATTATTCTTCGCTGAACATCCTGCATGCGTGTGTTTTTACATCGACCGGGTTCCGCTTTTTATCATTCTCGCTTGAATATCCTATCTCGTGTTTTACACCGATCCGGTTCTATCTTTTATTATTCGTTGAACATCCTGCTTGGCAGAATTTCACCGACCCAGTTCCGCTATTATTATTCTGTTTTGAATAACTCGCCTATGCTAAGTACCGCATGCACGGTGATTTTTTTTTGTTATTCCATTCTTTATTATACCCAAATGGTTAAAACTTTGACTTCTATACTCCATGAAATTAGTAGAATATCCTCGATATTTGCTTTCATCCAAAGATCTTTTCATGGAAATATTCTTCCGATCATTCTTGAATTTTACTCTACAAAACAAAGATTATGTCGACAATTTGACGTTAATAATTCCCGGATAAAATAATTCTTGAACTTGTTTTATCAATTTTATATCATTGTCATCATCCTCATGTTTATATTTTTTTAAAGTCATCTCGTATTCAGTAGTGCATGGATGGACTTGGTATAGTTATGACCAGAGACTATTCTGCAATATTAATCGTAATGTTACAAATGATGTGGTAAAAATCCCCAATGTCAGAAGGTATCGATGGACGCTTGTTGGTACGATCATGACCATTAATGAATACACAACTATTCTCGCCCGTAGTAGTATGAATAATTGTGGTCGCGATACTAAAGAATATCCTCGCCATAAAGTGTAAGGTGATTCGATGATGTGGATTATTTAATAAAGTCGAGTCTCATATAAATGAAAAACCTTTTAAATCATAAAAGATAGTAGATTTTATTTTCTACTGACTTTTTTAATGGATTATTTGTTCACCGCAGCTTAAACTTGATGTTTATTATATTTTATCGCTTTAACATCATTGGAAGGCTAATGATAATTTATTCTCGCATTATCTTAGTCATAATATTTCTTATCGGGCTAGTTGAGCTCACCTTTTCTTTCATCGTTCTTTCAGTGAAATGAGAACATAAATGGGACGAAGCCTGGGGAACGAGAGTAATGGTCCGAGGATAGATTAGTAGTCCCTCACTATTCTGTGAAATAAAGTGTGATAATAATTGTAATGAGGACTCTTTTTGAGTTTGTAGATAATATCTAGTAGATAATATTTGTATTTAAACTCAAAGTTTATGTCAGATTGCATACCTACGCTTATATTAGTAAGTCAGATTTAAATTTCAGTACTACGATCCGACTACCCAAGATGGGTGATGTATACCTAATTTTGGGGCGCCACAAATTGGTATCGTAGCTTAGGGATATGATCCATGGCTAAGATGTGAGAATAGTACTAGAGGGGAGAGACGGGAATACCTTCGCTAGTATGACCTACCTAAGTTTATGTGCTATTTTATCAATTGATCGTAATATAGGGACAATTTGTTACATGTCAATTAACCTTTTGTTTTGTGGCAAGATTCGAAAATGACATCCGAGAATGTTGAGAATAGCAATGGAGCACAAAAGCGATCGTTGATTTGCCACATATCAATAATCGTGATAATGTGCATCGTAGGCGATAATCCTCACGCAAACAACAACACCGACCAAATGATGAATGATCAAATGTTCGTAGGCTTTATGCAATTTATGCAACAAAGAAAGCGAGAGCGACTCTCGCCCAAAACGTAGGTGGAACACTTGAAACTCTCTCTGCCATCACCGCTAAACAATTCAAGGAGCCGGGACCACCGGAGTTTAAGGGAGAGCCAAAACCACTTCAAGGGCATGGATAAAGTAGATTACCAAGATATTTGATATCTGGATGCTCCGAGAGCAAAGGTTCCCTTCACCGCTTTTATGTTAAGGCGAGAGGGGGACATCGGTGGGAATTCCAGAAACGTACTCAACCCGCCAGCATCAAGATATCTTGGGGAGAAGTTCCAGAGTCGTTTCAACGACAAATACTTTCCCGAAGTATTCGCCATACGAAGGAGGTGGAGTTTATCAAGTCGAACAAAATAATACGACCGTATCGCAATACGAGGCAAAATTTATGAGTTATCACGATTCAAGGCCCCACTGTGTGGATAATGAAGAAAGAATGGCGCGAATGTTTTTAAGAGGTTTGAAGTTTGAGATACGCCAACATCTTATTTCTCATAAACCGTATTTGTATTCGATGTTGTAAATAGGGCTCAAGCTTAGTGGAGCGCGATAACGAGTCAACGCAACTAAAAGAGAGCAGCAACGAAGAAAATTATAATACCAAATGGTAGTAGTCATCAAGCTTGGACAACAAGCGAGGAGGGAATCAACACGCCAGATATGGTAACCACTTTGGTGGTAATCGTACAAAACAATAAGAATGGACATTTTAAGAAACGGAGATTCAACAATGATGGAAAGACGTAAAGACCAAAGACCCGTTGTTAAGGAAGGAGAAAGACCACCTATCATATGCTTCAAATGCGAGGAGAGGGACACATCAATCCAAATCAACTGCATGCCGTCCCAAAGCATGTTATAATTATGGAAGAGAAGGTCACTTAGCTCGATTTTGTCGCATCAAGACAAATTCAACTAGGATGGAGGCACCAAAGTCATTCCTAGAAAAGTCAAAACCTAGAGAGGGTAGGGGAGAAGCTGTTTGTCAGACTCCCGAGAGCAAGGAACCCGAATGAGGTCATCACGTAAGCTTATCATAAACTCTAATGAAGTCTATACTTTATTTGATATCGGTTCTACCCATTCTTTATTTCTCCTACTTGCGCCATCGATTAAATTCGACCGAGAAATTAGACTTTCGACTTATCTCGTGGAAACTCCGCTGGGAGAAACCTTCATTACATCCAATCGCTTATAAGTCTTGTTTGGTTCAAATCGGCACCCTCACATTACTTCGTCGATCTTATTTCATTAAAAATACTTGATTTGACGTGATTCTGTGGATCGATCGGTTAACTACTTATCATGCAAAAATTGATTGTTTTCGTAAGGTCATAGCTTTCATATTCCTAATCAACCTATTATGCTAATTCAAACGACCAAACCATTAAAATCAATCACTACTATCTCAAGCCATAAAGCTATTCGCTTATTAAAAACGGATGTCAAGCTTTCTTAGCTCATGTCACGATTTAAACAAAAAACGCGCTGGCTTGAACGATATTTCTATTGTTAATAAATTTCCGACGATTTCTCAAGAACTTCCCCCGCTCTACCCAGAGCGTGAAATTGAATTTTGTATCGACCTCGAACCCTAGACAAAACCTATTTCCAAAGCCCCATATCGAATGGCTCCTATCGAACTTCGTGAGTTAAAGACCCAACCACAGAATTGTTAGACATCGGCTTTATTCGTCCCTAGTACTTCCCTCGGGTGCTCCTGCTCTATTCGTGAAGAAGAAAGATGGGAGTATGCGACTTTGTATTGATTATCGGAGTCAATCATGTCACCATCAAAAATAGGTATCCATTGCCACATATTGATGACCTGTTTGACCAAATAAGAAGAGCCAAATTCTTTTCAAAGATCGATCTTCGTTCCGGATATCACCAATTGAAGATTAGAAATCCACCGACATTCCAAAGACGGCTTTAACTCCCAGACGGCATTATGAATTCCTAGTCATGTCCTTTTGATCGACTAATGCTCCCGCCGCCTTCATGGATATGATGAACCGAGTATTCAAGAATATTTAGATCACTTTGTGGTCGCCTTTATCGACGACATCCTTATTTATTCCAAAAGCCGTGAAGATCATGAGCAACACTTGAGGTCGACACTCCAAAAGCTTCGTGAATATAAGCTTTATGCCAAGTCAAGAAATGCGAGTTCGCTTGAAGAAGTAGCATTCCTTGGGCACGTAGTATCAAGTCATGGAATATCTGCTGACCCCAAAAAGATCAAGCTATTCAAAGTCGGGAACAACCTAAATCAAAGGATCAAGCACGAGCTTTCTGCTTTAGTCGGTTATTATCTGGAGATTCGTGGAAGGATTTTCTAATCGCTACTCCATTAACTCAAATGACTCAAAAGATACAAAGTTCTATTGAACGAAGAACGTGAGAAGAGTTTTCAAGAACTCAAGAGAGACTTATTTCAAACCTGCTCGACAATACCATCCGCGCCTTGAGGATTTGTCATCTACAAAGGATGCTTCTGCAAAGGGTTGGGATGTGTTCTCATGCAACATGGAAAAGTTATAGCCTATGCCTCATGACAACTCAAAGAATATGAGAGAAATTATCCTACTCATGATCTGAGTCAAGTAATGTCTGTCTTCGCACTTAAAATTTGGAGGCATTACTTGTAGATGGGGAGAAAGTGGAGATCTTTACTTGATCATAAAAGCCTCAAATATTTCTTCACTCAAAAGGAACTCAACACGCGACAACGACGCTGGCTTGAATTGTTGAAAGATTATGATCATACCATCCAATACCATCTTGAAAAGTTTAACGTAGTATGATGCGATTGATTGAAAGATCAGATCATACGCAAGCACGAAAAGCGTTATTGTCAACGCAAAGGCCCATTTTGTGTGACTTGCAAAGGATGGAGATAGAGTTAAAGACTCTGTGACGCATGTGATGATATAGCGAATATACGAGTAGAACCGACTTTTAATCGATAAAGTTAAAGTCGCCAAGCTACGCACTGGAGCCGATGCGTATGAGGAAGAAAGTGCAAGAAGGTGCTACGCTAAGCAAGAATCGATGAAGAAGGAATACTTGAGTCAACTCCGCATTTTGTGTTCCTAACGACCCCGATTTAAAGTATAATATCATGATGGAGGCGCACAACACACCATTTGCAATCCATCTCGAGTACAAAACGATCACGATATTCGCTATACATTTCAAAGGTGGAGCAATATGAAGAGAGAGATAGCACTTGCTTATCTCAAGGTGTCTAACTTGTCAACGAAGTTAAAGCGAGCATCAAGTACCAAAAGGTCCATCAGAACCACTTGAAATTCCGTAATGGAAGTGGGAGCACATTACCATGGATTTCAAGCACGGCCTCCTCCTAAAGTTTCTCAAGGCATCATGCGATTTGGGACATTGTTGATAGATCGACCAAGTCCGCTTATTTCTTACCGATACGAGAAACTTATACACTTGAACGCCTTGTCAGATGTATATAAACGAGATTGTAAGACCGCATGGTATGCCAGGTATCCATAGTTTCGATCGAGACCCAAGATTCACTTCACGATTTTGGGTTAGTTTGCAAAAAGCTATGGGCACAGATTTACTTACGATTTTGCTTTGCGATATCATCCTCGTATTTGACCGACAATGGAGAGGACTATTCAAACTCTCAAGATCTATTAAGACTCAGGTCCTTGATTTCAAGGGAGTTGGGACAAGTTCTACCATCGGTGGAGTTTTCCTACAACAACAGCTATCAAGCAAGTATCGGCATGGCTCCATTCAAGCGCCAGATGGAAGAAAGTGTCGCTTCTCCAAAGATGCCGGGATGAGGGGGTGAAGCAACGTTGTTGGGACCGAGTTGGTACGCATGACTACTTTAAAAGATTCAAACGATCCTACAACGATAAAAACCTCACAAAATCGACAAAAGAGTTATGCCGATCTTCATCGAAAGGACGTGGAATTCGATATAGAGATCATGTGTTGTTAAGAGTCGCTCCATGGAAAGGAGTTACAAGATTTGGAAAGAGAGGAAACTTAATCCTCGATTCATCTGGCCCATTTTAATCCTCGATCGAGTAGGAACTCGTGGCCTATGACTCGCTTTTACCGCCAAATACGTCTCGTGTTCATAACGCTTTTCACATATCCATGTTACGTAAATATGTGAAAGACCCGAACCATATTATCGAGTAAGAACCGGACGAAATAGCGGAAGATTTGACGTATGAAGAGGTTCCTGCTCAAATTTTGATAAGAAGGAACATATTCTACGCCCAAGGTTATACCTCAAGTCAAAGTTTTGTGGAGGAACCACGATGTTGAGGAAATGACTTGGGAGTTAGAATCAAATGAAATCAAGGTATCCTTACCTCTTCGACATACCAGTATCGCATTCTCTAATTTCGAGGGCTAAATTTCATGTTAGAAGGGAGGTCAGAAGACCCTCAATTTTTATAAATAAAGATGAATTTTTATAAATATTATTTTTTGAATATTATGGAATAAATTTGATATAATGTTATAGTTGTGGGTAATATATATAAATTTTGCAAAGTACGCAAGTGGTTATATTATTCGATCGGTCGGGGAATATTCTTGGTTTAAGCAGGAATATTCGTATAACTACCAATCATCGGTGGACACCACAATGTAATTATTGCTTGATCGAGAAAACGACAAAAATATTTTATTGAAATAACTACTTAAGTTTTACCGCTGATACCGCTGAACTACTCCTAGTAGTAAAAGTACAAAGAATACGTGTGGTTGCATAAGAAAGACACCAGATTGATTATCGATGCTTATGTGAGAAGTCACCAATTTGATTCCATTATCATTTATTAATAATATGAATTATTATAATGATAATGACGCTTTTGTTTATTCAGATTATTAACGTAATAAAAATGTAAACATCTTTTTATATAAAAATGTAATACTTTATTAAAGTTATTCTATAAATAAAATATATTATATTTTATTATGCATAAGTATATTATAAAGGTTTTGCATATATGTTGCATAAAGTGTTGCATAGTAAAATGTTTTTATATAAATAGAATATATTATATTTTATTTAAAAGATTTTGCTTTTAAATATGGACCGCCGATTAAAGTAAATTAATCTGGACCGCTCATGGATTAATTACTATGCATTCTATTTTCCTATAAATAAAGCTCATTCCTTTATTATTTTCTTACGAAGTTCACCGAAACTCTGTAGAGAGAAACTATAGAGAGAAAGAAGAAAAGTATTCTCGCTACTTCACTTCGCCAATATTCGCCTTCTTCTAAGGTAGGAATATTATTTGTTGTACTCGTAAGGGATATTATTCTTTTTCAGATTCATGAAGAGAACTTCAAGCTTATTCCATTCCTTATTATTCTCATTGAATAACTCGTGATACGCGACTACCCTATACTTGGTGACATTCTTCATTATTCCTTTTTATTATTCTATCGAACATCCTGTCTGTGGTTTTTACAATTTAATTCGGTTCCGCTTTTATTATTCTCGTTGGAACATCCTGTCTCAGTGTTTTACACCCACCCGGTTCCGCTTTTATTATTCTTCTGGCTGAACATCCTGCTCATGTGTTTTACACCGGACCGGTTCCGCTTTTATCATTCTCCGCTTGAATATCCTATCTGCGGTGAATTTCACCGACCGTTCCGTTATTATTATTCTGCATTGAATAACTCGCTATGCTAAGGCACCGCATGCGTTCATGGTGATTTCTTTTGTTATTCTATTCTTTATTATACCCAAATGGTTAAAACTTTGACTTCTATACTCCATGAAATTAGTAGAATATCCTCGATATTCAAGGCTTCATCCAAAGATCTTTCATGGAAATATTCTTCCGATCATTCTTGAATTTTACTCTACAAAATAAAGATCATGTTGATAATTTGACGTTAATAATTCCCGGATAAAATAATTCTTGAACTTGTTTTATCAATTCTTATATCATTGTCATCATCCTCATGTTTATATTTTTTTAAAGTCATCTCGGCCTCCTGTAGGCATGGATGGACTTGGTATGATTATGACATTGAGAGACTATTCTCGTAATCATAACCGTAATGTTACAAATGATGTGGTAAAAATCCCCAAAGGGTCGAGTGCATCGATGGACGCTTGTTGGCATGATCATGACCATTAATGAATACACAACTATTCTCGCCCGTAGTGCATGAATAATTGTGGTCGCGATACTAAAGAATATCCTCGTCAGAAAGTGTAGGGTGATTCGATGATGTGGATTATTTATTAAAGTTCAGTCTCAAATATAACAAGGATGAAAAACCTTTTAAATCATAAAAGATAGTAGATTTTATTTCTACTGACTTTTTAATGGATCGCTTGTTCTACCGCAGCTTAAACTTGATGTTTATTATATTTTATCGCTTTAACATCACAAGAGGCTAATGATAATTTATTCGCATTATCTTAGTCATAATATTTCTTATCGGGCTAGTTGAGCTCACCTTTCTTTCACCGTTCTCTTCGTGAAATGAGAACATACCGGACGAGCTCTGGGAACGGAGTAAATGGTCCGTAGGATAACATTAGTAGTCCTCACTATTCGTGAAATAGTGTGATAATAATTGTAATGAGGACTTCTTTTGAGTTTGTATAATATCTAGTAGATAATATTTGTATTCAAACTCACGCTTTATGTCGATTGCATACCTACGCTTATATTAAGTAAGTTGATTTAAATTACGTGCACTACGATCCCGACTACCCAAGATGAGTGATCTATACCTAATTTTGGGGCGCCACATATACTTTATATATATATATAAAGTATGGTTCTCCAACATACAAGCGAACATGGACTATGATGACGGTACGGACCGTCGTCATTGTCCATGTTTGTAAATTCACGTTCGTTGAAGAACCGGATTGATATATATATATATATATATATATATATATATATATATAATTTTGTTTGTTAACTAAAATCTATTTGATTCTCTCTTACATTAATAAATTAAGTCCGTCTTCCAAATTAAGAAGTTGGTGATTAAGCCTTTATGAAACAATTATAGGAAGTTCCATATGAAGAAATCAATAATGACAAGATGAAGAGTTTCAAAGTGTAGGGCATAATTGGTTGGGCCACGGCCTTTTTATGTCACAGTTTAACTTGGGTCAGCCCAGCTAAAGCACCCGAATTATGTTCACTGCGGAACCCAATTAATTGAGATCCAGTGGAGACATAGCGGGCCCGGTTGAAGCACTAACATCATGCCTCCCATCTCTCGTATGCAAATTGACGTAGGGACAAAATCACATGTTAGATACCTTTTGAGTTTTGGCTTTCGAGGTTGACCTTTATTATGTATCAACGTCCCACCCCCACGCCCACGCCCACCTCCACCCCCACCCCCACTCCCACTAAAAGTCTTAATTAGCAATGGGAACCATGCATGCATTGCGAGAGAAGCAGACCAAGTAGTAGTATTTTTCTTAATTGCTGCTCTTAATTTGAAGTCTTTCTTTTTTGGTGCAATGGATTAATTTGAAGTCGTAGCTAGCTAAGCTAGCCTAAGTAAGAGGCAATTTTCAAATGAGTGATATATATTTATATTTATATATATATATATATATATATATATATGTTAACGCCAAGATCTGCTGCCACGTCCCAATCACGTAAGACGTCCTGATCCTGCACCGTAAACACGATAAACACCACAAGTTTGACGGCGGTTCTCACGTGATAACTCAAAGCGTGAGAGTCAAGAAATGTGTTCACAAAGTTTATCGAAATGGAGGCTCTATCGCTTAGTGTATTGAGAGAGATAATAATAATTCTCTTCGTATATGCGCGATTGTGAATGAAGAAGTGTATGAACGCACCTCTCCCTCGATGACTTCCTTTGCCAAGCTATATCTTATCCTCCTGGATTACAAAGTACACCCACTATTACCCCGACACACCCCTTCGATCCGATGGGATCCACCGATCGTATATAGTTTATCTATCGCTTTTTTGTCATCGCTTCCACCACGTACTAAGGCTATAATCCCATCCACATTAATGCATGGCAGTTCTCTAGTCAACCGTCATGCTTTTTCATCATCAGTAAGTCAAAATAATAGATATTAAAATGTCCAAAGGGTCGACCCAATCGGACCGAATCTTGCCTTATAAGTCGAAATGAAAATAATAAGATAATCCCAGCTTAAAGACTTTCATGGTCCAATAATAAAAGCCCAATAGATTAATTAAAAGAGTAAGCCCAATATATCCTACCCAATGGGAGAAAATATCATGACCCAACATCGCTTCTAGTTTTTTGTTGAATGTAATGTTTAATAGAAAACTAAAATAGTCCATGATATTTTACCGAAAATTAATAATAAGAAGTAATTTAAATGTACCCATATTGCTCACGAAATGAGATGAAAGGAGATCAAAGGCCCAAATAAGAAAGGCCCTATCCATTAAACAACCTGGACCTCGAGACCCACGCTTCCCATTCAAATTCCAAATTATTACTAACATTTAATGTACCCGCCAACACCGTAACCGCAATAATATAAAAGGATAACTCTACCAAATTTGGATAGCTTTTACTGCTCATTTGAAATTCGAGCGCCTTTCTAAACTTTTTTGATCTTTCTCTCGCAAATCGTTACAAATGGCTTCCCACAACTCGAACAAAGTTCTCCCATACTGTAACACCAATCACAAAGGGTTCCACCAAACCCCAACCCTAAATGGCGGAACTATGTTGCCAAATCCCAAGACAAAAACTTCAAAACCCCTCTCGAATACTACAGAGTACGGATCGCTTCTCGCACGCCAACACTCCTTCTATCATAACCGAGGTCGAACTAAAGAGGTTCGATCTCTGTTCCACATTCCTGGATACCCACGCCGATCGTGGTACCCCTGGCCCGGTGAAAAGATGTACCAACTACCAAGGTCGACGACCGTCATCCATGACCTTACCGGAGAAGGGGGTTCGCTTTCCCTACACATCTTTATAAAGTGACCCCACTGGGGTTTCGGGTGTGGGGTTTTCACAAATGGTGCCAAACTCCTACATTCACATTCTCGCCTTCGTGGCCTTCGCCATGAATCAAGCGCCGAGCCCTCCCTGACTTCTTCTTCACCGCCTATAAAATAGTACAATCCAGGAGAAGGGTTCAAGGCCCTAAAGAAGCATTCTCCGGAAGTCCGGAGAAAATTGATAGACGCTCATCGTGAACACCCTTCGAGCAATAGGGGATGGCACGAGAAATGGTTCTTCGTCAAAGGCCCCGAGATTTCTTCCTTACCGAATCGGGTAATCGACGAAAAAGATATCTCACCGACTTTTGAGACATTTCAAGAACGGAAGTGGAAATGATGGAACTATTCGACAACTTCCCTAAGGAAGAGTGGAAATACTACTCTCTCAAGGTGCATGGTTGTATGACCATAAGTGTAAGTAATAACTTCATTTCACATATATATATATTTTTTGAAAATATTGTATGATACATAATTTTAACATAGAATTGTTTGATTTATGCAAAGATTCGATCGCACCGAGCTCCTTAGAAATAAAGGAGTTCAAGATTTTTTGTCCGGAAGTCTTCTAAACGACCGAGACTATACCAATCGGCTTACTCCCGAGGTCGAATTAACTCCGTAAATTCATACGGATGAATTTCAAATCAAGAAGCAGAGGTCAAGAGGTTCTCATACCGTAAGAAATCCTTCATCCTCGATGTAAGAGGAGAGCTACCAAGACCCAGTCACCCCTCTCTCACCACCCTCCCTAATCCACACCGTAAATAAACTAACCCTCAGAACCATTCCTCACCAAAGCGGTTTACTTGATCGCTCGATCAAGAAATATACTTAGACCAAAAATTAAAACAAAATAACCCCTCTAACTCGTCAAGAGCTCGTGGTTCCTCGCCTTTCATTATCCCACCCTTCGTGCTCCCCTCAGAAAATACAGATCAAGAGGATTTACGACTGTGACGGCGGGATTCCGACGCTATCCAGAAGAGGAAACGACTCGATAGCCATCCGAGTTCCGCTTCGCTTCAACACCCAAAGGACCCACCCCAAATAAATCTCCCATAACCAAACCATACACGCAGACCCTATCCTCCCGAACAACCCACTCTCTCTCCCCGAAAGGCCGAGACCTCCTCGAACGACCCTTGGCCCCTCAGTCGAAAGTTACCATGCCGAGGTCAGGATCTCTCCGACCGTGGGCCTGTGTTCAACGCCAACTTCCCTTCGACCTCTTCTGAGCTTTCGTTCGAATAATCGACGACCACCGGCTCAAAGGATCATACTGGACGGAAATCTTCTCGACGAGGGGATGAGCTATTCGCTAAGGTAAATAACAATCTCTTCTTCCTCTATATCTCTGCTTTTCCTTTGAATATTTGGACATTCGACTTGAATATTTTGAAAATATGTTAGTTAATGTCGTTTTTTGACGATCAAGGTCCGAGACACATAAATGGAGAGGCCGAGGAAGATTTCATGAGACAAGAGATAAATATGTTGAAATCGACCTTGACCGAGAGAGAGAGCCTACGAAGATGCTTTTCATACCATCAACGGTTTTCAAATGTAATTAGATCGGCCAGATGGATTTGAAGACATCCGATGACGAATTAAGGGCCACGAGGGATGGGTCAAGCTACGTCCGCCGCCAACAAACTCGATCGACTGAACGCCGGTTCGGTCAAGAAAACTTACTCCCAAGGCAAAAAATGAGGAGTTTTCTTCACCAACCAAGCTTGGTCATACAACTCGGTGAGGCCGAGACGAAGGCTCAAGACGAAGCACAAAGGCATAAGGCCAAACGTCACAAGCTCCACCACAAAATAAAGGATCTTGAGGGATTCGAGGCCCTCTTCGAATCAAGAACTCCTAAGCAGATTCAAAGTGACTACGGTGGACTCCTGACGAACTTAATGTCGAGATCACGAAGGTATACTCGAGGGGTACGAGGATCGCGAGAGCGAGGAAAAGAAAAGCTATCTACCGCTTCACCGACCCTTGATCGCTTCAACTCCGATGATGAAGGCGGTGCTCTAATATCCGTCTCCTGCTTTTTTCTATGTAATAATTTAACTACTTTAAGTTTTTTATGTTCATGTAATTAATTTATGATCGACTTGAATGAATGAAGCGCTTTATATTATTGATAAATCTTTAACTGCCTTGATTATGACTTCGCTTGATCAATTTCTTGTCAATAATTTAGTATCAATAAGTCGAACCCAACTAGTGAATTAGATATGGCATATAACAAATTAACTTATGAAATGAAGTGAATTGAATTTTACTTTACAGATTCAACTTAACCGAATCAATAAACCGAACTCAACACTTAAACAAAATAAAGTAATGTATACTCATCAAGATCAAGAGTGAGATCGGGTCATGTGTGGGTAAATTTGGTCGACAAGTATATAAGACCAAGATATAAGGATCAATAAAGACCATCGACTTACCACCGATAAGATCAATATAGATCAAAAGGACCTTGGCTACCATCGAATGGCCAAATAGTCCTACCATACCTCCTTACACCATAGTGACCTTCTGGACAAATAGACCAGACTAATAGTGACCATCGACTTACCACCCCGATAAGATCAATATAGATCAAAAGGACCTTGGCTACCATCGAATGGCCAAATGAGTCCTACCATACCTCCTTACACCATAAAGGACCTTCTCGGACAAATAGACCAGGACTAATAGTAACCATCGACTTACCACCCGATAAAGATCAATATAGATCAAAAGGACCTTGGCTACCATCGAATGGCCAAATGAGTCCTACCATACCTCCTTACACCATAGTGACCTTCTTGGACAAATAGACCAGACTAATAAAGACCATCGACTTACCACCCCGATAAGATCAATATAGATCAAAAGGACCTCGGGCTACCATCGAATGGCCAAATGAGTCCTACCATACCTCCTTACACCATAGTGACCTTCTGGACAAATAGACCAGACCAATTATGAAAAAGTAACCTTTATTAATAACGAACAATCGTGGTACGCACTTCCCAGAACCGACTTAATCTTTATTGAAAATATTTCCGAAGCCCGCCAAAGATGCCAAGTATTCTCGATCTCGAACCATCGAAAGTGCCTTTTAACCGATAAGTACCGGCTTTGGTACTTCGATCACTTCATATGGCCCTTCCCAATTCTAAGATTAGCTTTCCTGTGTTTTGAGGCGTAGGCTTCGGCTTTCTAAGGATCTAAGTCTCCTACTTCAACCTCACGGGTTTGACCCTTTGTTGTAATGTTTGGCCACCCTTCGCTGATAAGCGCCCAATTTGAGCAAAGCTTCCTCTCGACTTCGCTCTAAAGCAGTCCAAGTTAACTTTCACCCTTCATCGCTGTAGATTTCGTGAATCGACTCACCCAAGACTTGGAACCGATTTCGACCGACTAAGGCATCGCATTACCATAGGCCAATCTAAGGGGCGAAACCCCCGTAGTAGTCCTCGGTGTAGTTCGGTATGCCCACAAAGACGCTTCAAAGAATTCTTCCGCCATCTCCCTTAGCTTCATCCAATCACGCTGATTCCGCTTCAACAAATATCATTCCGTTGGTCACCTCGACTTGTCCATTCGACCGTGGATGAGCCACGTAAGTCTTCTTATCTTTCAATCCCCAAATCATTCAAAATTCTTCAAATTTTGAACTCATTTAATCAAGCGTCCGTTGTCCGATATCAATACCTTAGGGATCCCGCGAAACACCACGCACTCCTTTATAAACTTTAGGCACTCCCCGTTCATATCGACCAAGTGGTTTTGCCTCTACCCACTTAGTCATATAATCAATAAAGAACTATGACGGCTAACTCGGCCTTTAGCTTTAGGTAATTCATCCCAATATATCTACCCCCGATAAATGAAGGGTATAGGAGATAAAATCGAGTATAACTCTTCCTATGGGTCGATGGGGACCGCACTATCGAAATGACATTTTCGCATTTCTTGACGTATCAGAGCTTCTTTGAAAATTGTAGGCCAATAGTATCCTTGTCGAAGTACTTTATGAGCCAAAGACTTGGCGGCCTATACGATCACCGCAAAATTCCTTCATGAACCTCCCAAGAGCATACTTTGCTTTGGACGGAACCAAACATTTCAACAATGGTGAGGAAATGCCAATCGATAGAGATCCCCATCAATAAGACTAAAATTGGTACTCTTGTATTTAATCTTCTTTGCAAAGATTTGATCCAAAAGAAGGACGCCATCCGCCAAATACTCGATGTAGGGGTCATCCAACGCTTAGTTCGCCGATACACATCAATCGCTTCGTCTTTGAACACTTGGTCTGTGCAAAAATTTCCAAATATACCGATCCGTGAAAAACATCTCAGCATCAGAGAGGGCTACCGACAATGCATCTAGAAGAAATTGTCATTACGCCTATACTCAAAACTCATACGGCTTAAAAATTGAAGTCGGTCTCTTAATTCAGCCAGATATTTGATCATTCGGGTCCCACGAGCTTCATAATCTCCCGACAACTGTTTAACGACCAACTGAGAATCACTATAGATAATCAACTGTTGGACTTCGAGACTCTTTGCCAATCGGACACCTGCTAACACCGCTTCGTACTCAGCTTCATTGTTCGTTGCTTTAAACCCGAATCGATGGCCTGCTGGACCTCGAATCCTTCTGGACTTATTAAAATAATTCCTGCTCCACTAACAGTCATCGTAGAGGATCCATCTGCATACAAATCCACGCCTTCGACCTCGGCAAGAACGGCCACGGCCGATCGTCGAAGATTCACTTTCCTGCAACTCCACATCTGCTTCGGTGAATGAGCATTCTACCATAAAGTCAGCCAGGGCTTGGCCTTTGATGGCAGTTCGGGGATGATACTCGATAAAATATTGGGATAACTCCATAGTCCACGCTGCTAGTCTTCCCAAGACCTCTGGCTTGCCCATCACCTTCTTCAATGGCTGATCCGTGTAGACGACCAGGAGTCGACCTTGAAAAATATCAACAAGCTTTCTACTGGCAATTATTAAAGCAAAGGTAAATTTCTCAATGTTTGGATACCTGGTTTCAGCATCTCGTAGGACGTGGCTGACATAATAGACCGGATGTTGCTTCCCACTGATCTCCCGAACCAACACTGCTCCAACTGCTAAGGAACTTGCCGCAGAAGGTACAAATATAAAGTCTCTGCACAAGGCAAGCTTTACCAATAAAGGAGCCAAGATGATACGTCTTTATACCTTGAAAGCGCTCTTCACACTTCAAGTCCACTGAACGCCTTTCGCATTCTTCTGGCCCTTTAATGTGTCAAAGAAAGGAAGGCATCTCTCCGCAGATTTGGCGACAAACCTCCTCAAAGCAAAGAATCCTACCAAATCGACGTTGGGCGTCCTTGAATGACCGAGGAGTCTTCATGTCAAGAATGGCCTCGGATCTTCTCCGGATTGGCCTCGATGCCCCTCCGACCGACTGTGATAACCTGAAACTTTCCAAAGACCGAGGCCGAAAGTACATTCGGCCGGAGTTAAGCCTCAATTGATGATAACGAATACCAAGCACTCCTCCAGTCATTCCAAATGCTTACGAATCAGCATACTCTTCACGATCATGTCATCTACATAAACCTCCATGTTCCTCCCACCGCCATCAAGATGAAGTTCATCATTCTTTGGTAGGTAGCCCCAAAGATTTATGAGGCCAAAAGTCATTTTTTTTGTAGGCATACGAATCGGTGTGTAATGAACGCTGCTTTTGGAATGTCTTCTTTGCACATAGATATTTGATGATAACCTGAAAAAGCATCCATAAAACTTAGTAATGCATACCCCGAAGTGGCATCGATGAGCTAATCAATATGGGGCAGAGGATAAAAGTCCTTCGGACAAGCTTTGTTGAGATCGGTATAATCGATGCAAACTCGCCACTTTCCATTCTGCTTTTGTACCAACACCACATTTACTATCCATTCTGGGTAATCAATCTCATAGATGAAGTCAGCAGCTAGCAATTTCGTAACCTCTTCATCGATGATCTTCTGGCGCTCTGGAGTAAATATCCGCTTCTTCCGACGAACCGCTTCTTCTTCAAGGATCTATCTCCGCTTATGCTCAAAGAACCTTTCGCTAACTCAGTATGTCTTGTGGCTCCTATGCAAAAATATCGGCATATAACATCGTAAGAGTTCCATAAGGTTCTTCCGAAGAGGTTCTGGTAGACCTGAACCAATCCTCATTGTCTTGTCAAGCTTTCCGATGACCAACTCAATCTCTTCCGTCCTCCAAATGAATCACCAACGGTTCTGAGCTGCTCTCGGTGAAGGGTTCGATCTCAATTGTCATCATCTTTTTCTGTTTATTGACCCCCATTCCGGATGAAATAACACCATTCCGATAACATCGCCTGGCCAGGTCTAAGTCACCCACCACCTCTCCTACTCCATGCGCCGTGGGGAATTTGATTTTGAAATGTGGGATGGAGGTCACAGCTTGAAGAGCTGTCAACGTAGGTCTTCCCAGAATGGCGTTGTAGGCCGAATCCACATGCACAACATAAAATTTACACGTTATCTCTACTGCCGAGGGCCATGCCGAAAATAACCGGGAGTTCAATAGTGCCTGCAACTTTGACGGGGTCGTTGCCGAAACCATATAGAGGAGCCTCCTGCCCGACCTCCATTTTGTGCCCATCGAGATGCATCCTCTGGTAAGCATGGGCATAAAGAATGTCCACCGAAGATCCGTTATCTATCATCATCATGCTTTCACATCCACCGAGCCTACTCATACCAGCGATCACCAATGCCCTTCATGCGGTTCGATGGGCTCAAAGGATAATCCGCATCCGTAAATGATATGACGGCCTCGAAAAAGGTCTCATCAATCTTCGTGGTAAAGATCCATCACCGATATGACCAATCAAGATAAGCCCTTCTCTTCTTCCCTACTAACTTCCCAACAGACCCACCAGTTATTATATCAACGACTTGCCTTGGCGGTGGTATTGGAGCATTTTGAATGGGTGGTGCTTGAACCGTTTGAACGGTACGATTGATAACCTACTGACCCTGGCGGTCCATCTCAGCCACATATTGAATCAGCAAGCCGCTTTTAATCTTGCTCTCCACAAAATCCTTTAGATTACAACACTCATTAGTGTCATGACCAGCAGCTTGATGATAACCACAGTATTTGCGAGGGTTTCCGTGTCCCGTCCTGTAATTATCACGAGGTGGCTCAAAGAAAGGCTGGTTTCTGATCCGATCCAAAATTATCGACCTTTCCGTATTCAATTGGGTGTAGACCTTATTAACCTTCGGGGTAGAAAGCAGTGTACTGATCATCACGCCTTGTCGCCACGAAGTTACCGTATTTCTTCGAACTACCTTCCGCGTCTCGTTGTACCCCCACTCTTCTCCTCGATCAACATCGCCTTGGGAACCTCTACCTCCTTTAATTGGCTCAAAGAAGGATTCTTCAGACTATTCATAGCCTCTTCTACAACAATATAGCCCTCTGCCTTGTCGAAGGCTTCTGCTAGGCTTTTCGGATGGTGAAACATCAACTTCTTTACCAATTTCTCCGATTTAACCAGATCTAGCCCGTTCTGGAACAAACCAACAGCTTGGAGATCATTAAGATCGGATACCTGACCGACCGCTTCCCTAAACCTCTTTACATATTGGCCTAAAGATTCATTGGTGAACTGCCGGACCTGTGCTAAAGAGCCTGTAGGCTTTCCCCTTCTTCGGTTGCTTCCAAAACGTGCATGGAACTTATCACAAAGCTCGGTCCACGAGGAAATCGAATCCGATGGTAAAGTCCCCATCCACTGTCTTGCGTCTTTTCTCAACGTCGTGACAAAAGTGTGACACTTGGCAAGATCGGTGAAGTCATAGTAATCCATTAAGCCCGGCCAAACGCTCCTCGACTATGGTCGTAAGGATCTCCGGACCCATCATAGCTTTCCATACGAGGCAACTTTTTGGTGATATCTCGCTTTCTCCTTGAGAATATCGGAGGAAAAAGGGACGCCTTCTTTCCAGAGTGTCCTTCACTGTTGGACCTCAAACCAACTGCTTTGAGTTCTTTCAACTCCTTTACTGTAAAATCAACACCTTCGTCAGTGATGAGATCTCCTTCTCTTGAGCGACGTTAGGCCTTGGAATGGATCGACCTCTCCCTGCCGATCCCACTGCCCTTGTGGGACTTCTTGATTTACTAGGGTGTATAATCTCATCCTCACGATGAGAACGGTTGTGTTTGCATTCCCTTCTAAGGTTTCGCATGATTTCTCTCGACCTGCTTCTTCGTCTTTCATCGTCGCGATGAATTGATCCAACGACTATCAGTGCCTTCTTCGAGGCCAAGGGTGTTCTGCTCTTCGATCTCCTCCTACTGTGAGAACGATCCCTGGACACATGCATAGAATGTTCCGGCTCCTTACCCTTCCGACGGGGTATCTCCTTATGCCTACTCCGTCTTTCGGAATGAACATGGCTAGATGCTTCGTCCCTCAACTCATCCACCCGAAGCATCTGTTCGGCTATATCTTCCCTTTGTTTTAACAGAACCTCCAAAGCCTTTCGCTTCTTCGCCTCGCCATCCTCGCCAACTTGGCAGCTCTGTCTTCTTGACCACTTCGGCGATGAGTCCTGGTCGGCGAGCCTTCTACCCGTCCCTGATCAGGATCACGCCCCTTATCAGCGTTGAAAACCAACTTCCGTCTGGCTCCACCATGGATCTTCGGACGAAGTTCTCCTGAGTTGTGTTTAGAAGCCGTGCTTTCGTGAGCACTTTTAGAAGGACCTGCACGGTCTTTTCTTTGAAATACGAGGCGTTGATGAACTAACAACCATCGCCGCCGCTTTCGGTGTACCATCTCTACTCCTCATCATCTTCCGGCGTAAGTTAAACAATTGTGATTGTAAAAGACCCCTCCTTCTAGCGCCAATGTTAACGCCAAGATCTGCTGCCACGTCCCAATCACGTAAGACGTCCTGATCCTGCACCGTAAACACGATAAACACCACAAGCTTGACGGCGGTTCCGTCGGGGGATAGCTCAGGCGTGAGAGTCAGTAAATGTGTTCACAAGGTTTATCGAAATGGAGGCTCTATCGCCTAGTGTATTGAGAGAGAGATAATAATAATTCTCTGTGTATGTGTGATTGTGAATGAAGAAGTGTATGAGAACGTACCTCTCCTTGATGACTTTCTTGCCAAGCTATATCTTATCCTCCTGGATTACAGTGTCACCCACTATTACCTGACACACCCCCCTGATCTGATGGGATCCACCGACTGTATATAGTTTATCTATCGCTTTTACGTCATCGTTCCCACCGGCCGTGGTAGGTTATAATCCCATCCACATTAATGCATGGCAAGTTCTCTAGTCAACCGTCATGCTTTTTCATCATCAAGTCAAGTCAAAATAATAGATATTAAAATGTCCAAAGGGTTTACCCAATCGACCTAATCTTGGCCTTATAAGTCGAAATGAAAATAATAAGATAATGGGCTTAAAGACTTTCATGGTCCAATAATAAAAGCCCAATAGATTAATTAAAAGAGTAAGCCCAATATATCCGGCCCAATGGGAGAAAATATCATGACCCAATAATATATATCCAAAAATTAATTAAGAGTAGTATTTAGTAGCGTGTATTTAATACAGACTTTTAAATACTTTTTTTAAGTTATAGACTCTTGTAGGGTTTGTGAACTTTAAGAACTTTTAAATACTTTTAAAATTACTTTTAAAGACTATGAAATAAGTGATAGACTTTTATAGACTTTTTACCAAAAGTTTGATAGACTTTTGTATACTTAAATATTTTTTCACCTTTATACTAATTGTTAAAAAGTCAACAAAGATCTTATATTTTAGATGAAATGAGTGTGATATTAAATAATATTAAAATATTTTGACAATGTCACAACCTAATTTGAAATAAAAGGTATTATTGAATTTGAATTATTAGATCATACCCAATCTATTACGGAAAAATGTCATATTTCATAATTTTTATGTTTCATAAAAAAGTAATTTTCTACTAACAATAATATAAAATAACAATTTCGATTTTAAAATTATTTATTGTTGTTTTTCTATCAAGTCATTATTACTAAACTAACAATTTATAATTTTCAACAAATAACAAAATTAGCAAATTTATTTCTTTTAAAAATAAACATAAAACAAATATCTTCTTAATACTTATAAATATAATAAATGAGATTTTTTTATGGAAGAGAAGAAATATAAAATGATATTAAAATATTTGTTATCTCCATTTATACCATTGGTTTTATTTGAAACCCCTAACGATACTCCCTCTTTTTAATCATTCCTCCTTTTCTCTCTTTCTTTTTGGGTTTTTATTTTGAGAGAATTGAGGTAGAGAGAGAGAGAGAGAAGTGAGGAAGATATATATATATATATATATATATATATATATATATATCTTCTCATACTCCTCTAGTTGCCAAATCGTAACACTCGTTTATTTGACCGGCTCATTGAAGAGTGTGCTCAACAAAAAAAAATTTGGTGACCAGAGAGAATGCGTAGCTTTGAGCCCTCATCTCAGCCATTCACTCTAATTTTGGACGGCTATATGTGCGTTAGTTGAAACAGTCCCTCTGGCTAACGTATTCTATGGAACATTTCTCTGTCTCTCTCTATATATATATTATTTTCTTTTATCATCTTTGTTTGATCTCCTCTATCTCTTCCTCTTTCTCCTTTGTTCATCTTCTCCCTTTTTCAAATATTTAGAAGTCTTTAGAGATTAGGTCAGACTTTGAATATGCGTATCACTTTTTCTAAAGTCAGTCAAACTCTACTATAATTGATAAAAATCTGAAAAATCTATAACCTTTTCAATACCAAAATACTTTTATAGACTTTATAAAAATCTTAATTCAATACCACTAAACTTTTAAAGACATTATAAAAGTTATAATTGAATACCAGTAAACTTTATAAACTCTTTAAATGTCTTGATTGAATACAAACAAACTTTTAATGTCTTTAAAAATCTTAATTAAATACACCCTCTTTAGTACTAGTCCAACATAATATCTACAACATGGACCAAAGACTTAAGATTTACATACATATAAATAACCACAAGTTGTTGTTAAAATGATATTTTTATATGAGTTTATCACATGAAAATGAGACTCATTCACTATTCATGTGTGAGGGATTATATATGTGAAAATATTATTTTTTTATGTGGAAATACTATACTCCCTTTTGCAAATCATGTCACAGATTTTTGGTTGAACTCGACAAGTATTGTATATAGCGTTGATATATTTCACATGAATTACACGTCAAATAAAATTGAAGTGTGTAAATGAATTAATAAGTATGCATGGTACGTGGAGCCCCTATTTAATAGGATAATCTTTTAAGTAAGAATGTGATTTAATAAATTTATTAGACTAGTCTACACATGTGTGTGATGAATTGATTGTGTGATGGATGGTGTGATTTCGCTACATATAGATAATATGCTAAAATATCATTGAACTCTAGTTATAAAAAAAAACATGTAAACTATTTTTTTTTGTACCAAAAGCAATTGAACATTCAAAAAATGTCAAAAATAATCAAAATTTGACCATATGAATTGACGTACGTGTATGTTGACGTGTACATATGATGTGGTGGTCAAATTTTAGTCTTTTTTGACATTTTTTAAAAATTTAATGATTTTTGATGCAACAAAAAAAGTTTTTATATCTTTTTGATAGATTGATTAGAGTTTAATGATTTTTTTAGTCATTTTAATATACATGCATTAATTTTAATATAATAAATTATATATATTGAAGTATTGTTACGTTCAATTACTTATATTTAACCGAAGTAGTCACGATAAGTATCTCAGCATTGTGAAGATAACATTTAATCATAAATTGGGGATTAAGCGTCATTCACCAAAGAAATTAAGTACAGAATAAATCAAAATTGGCAATTCCATAATTTGAGAACTAGCTACAAATACACTATAAACGCGAGCAAGCGAGCTTTTTATTACATATGGGTTAACTTAAAAAAACTAGTAGTAGTACATGCATGGTCTATGCATAGACAAAAACAAACTAAAAGGATATATAAGCATGCATGAAGATCAAGTAAATTGATAATTTGAACCGAAAAAAGCTACTTAATTATTGAAAATCATAAGGAGGAGGAGGAGGGATATGTTCACATAAGCAAGCTCCTTATAATGGCTGCTTGGTCACTGTCGGTGTCAGTGGAGTCAAGAAGCTCCGATAGTCGGTCGCTCAAGTCATCCACTTCTCTGTGTAAATTTCTAATATAATTACAAGTCTCTTGCAGCACCTTTGAAGCTGAAACCTGCATGCACCCCGCCCAAAATTATATTTACCAACTTAATACGTACATTACTTAATTAATTATTACACTAGGTAGCTAGGACGTAGTATTAATTAATTAATAATTTGTATTAAGAAAAATCAATAAATTAGGAATTACTCTATTATATATATACTTCAGTTAAAATTGGGGTTGGGAGGTGGGGTGGGGTGGGGTGGGGGGGGGTGGGGGGACCAACCCACAACTCATGAAAATGCGAGTGTGCCACCAGAATTAAATGCGTGCGAGCAAGAAAGCTAGTTTGTGGGGGTTACCCAACTTGTTATCTATCTACCAATTGGGGTATAGCTATAGCTATATATATACACATATATATAAGGGCATATATGTATGTATATCTTAATTACATATAGCCTAGCTAGCCAAATGAATGAAAGCCACACAAAATAAAATGCGAAAAGGGATTAGGTTCAAGTAGCTAGTAAGAAAATACGAAATGAATTAATTGACGTACGAAAGAGGATGTACCTTGTCGGAATTACGCCTCCTATTGCGAATCTCGGGAATAAGTTGTTGCAACTTGGACACAAGATCGGTGATCTGATCGTCACTTATCCCCGACGCTCCTGCTGTTGATTGTCTGGAACGAGACCTTCGGTTAGACATTCTACCTTCTCAAATTAATATTACTACTGGTACTAGCTAGGTAGCTAATTGAACTGATCAGAACTATATATGGTCAAATGGGGCTTAATTTGTCAGGCAAGTACGCTGGTATATAAGTAGTATATCTAGCTGCTACTTATGTTGATGGTACTGAGTATATATGATGCAAGGATTGAGAAGTAAGTGGCACTTAAAAACAAGATATATATATATATATATATATATATATATATATATATATATATATAAAAAAAGAAGAAGATATATATGAGAAGAGGTACACAAAGTGTTTTGGGACGTCAAGTTATTGTGGTCGGAGAGATAAGAGAAGCTATCCAGAGGATAAAAATAAGGGAGAGAGCAAATTAAAGGTGGAGAGAAATAAATAAAGAAACAAGTAGGTGTTGGAGGTGATGAAGACAATTGCATTGGAGAAAGCAGTGGGCTGCCTCCGCTACTTTAAATAGAGTTTGAATTTGGAGGCCTGGATGGAGCGAGACAAACTCAGGAATCATATATACATGAATCAACTCGGATGGATTCGGTCAAGTTCAAATTTCATGTCAAGTGATCAGAAGGATACGCCATACTGTCTGTCCACTTGTGTGTTCCCAAACTGGGGTTAAGGGATATGTGCTTGTTTATCACCCAACTTTGCGGGCCTCTTTGTGTCAGCCCCAGCATGCAAGCCCATGCTATCTTATACTTGTATATATTATCCCCCTTCGATATCATTTAAATAATTAATTAATTACACCTCCTATATATATACATACATATATATAAGATTACTACGCACTAGTATAAAATATACAAATACATATATCATAAGATTCACAGTATAGAAGAATCTTTTTTTCACTTTCAACTAGTACCAAACTGCTAGATAAAAAAAAAAGATGACGAAAAAAACAAGATTAATAATTAATTAAGCACTCCGTCTGGTCTGTTTCATTTTACTTATTCCCGTTTCTTTTTCGTAGTGTCTAGTGTGTGAAAGCCAAATGCGGTGCAATTAAATCTGTACGGGAGATCTAGCCAGGATATACGTGGATCAGTTTGCAATGATATTCACGAGATATATTTAAGAATTTACTTTTGACTTTAAGCCACATCTAAGCAGTAGAAACATATATACATAATATATTATTATATATATAGGAGTATCGAGAGACCGACTGTACTATACATTTAAGCAAGAGAGCTTACCATTGTTGACCGAGTATAGCAAGAGAGTATATATATATATATATATATATATATATATATATATATATATACGCATATATAATTAGTATTACTACATGCTAGCTCATCCAAAACAAATAGTAGGCGTACGTACGTGGTGTCTTGTAATCTCTGCATTATATATTAATTGAAGTGAGATTTTGTTAGTAGTAGTTAAGTTACTTAAGCTGAGGATGATGTCAAGGTATAGTTTAGTTTTAAAGTTGCTCCAATTTGGTACATTAATTTGATGTTGGTCAATGGTCATCGGTTAAATAAATAGAGTTGAGTTTTTGTTTGGTAGTAGTTAAAAATGACAATATATGTCGTATATATTTCCGCACGCACGTGATGGGGGTTATGTTTTACATTTTTCCGGCGAGATTCCTGGTAGTATATTTTTGTGACACAACAATGGGCGCTTTGTTGCGGCCTTCAAAACCCCAACCTCATTTTCATTCAGAACTAACGTAATGGACAAAGTTCAACATATTATTAATATAAGTAACCGTGTCCTTTTTTTTTTAATATTTAATTTATCAAATAATGCTACCTTTAAATTAACCTTATTGACTCGATCTCCAACTTTGGAACTTTTATTAAATAATTTTATCTTGAATCAAATTAATTTGATACTGCTCTCTATGTACTCGTATTACATGAGTACTATGTATAATTAACATCTCATTAATGTTATTTTAATAGAGTATTCTTTAATTAACATTAAATTACTCTTAAAGTTAACCAAAATTAATACTACTACCTTAAACAAGCAATTTCCAACGTAATTTAATTATCTAAACCATCCAAAAAGTAGACATGCTTTCAGATCTAGCGCAATGGAGTAGTAAATAATTTAGTACGTACAAACCTTCAGCCTTTACGTTTCTAAATTCAGTAATATATATATATGAATGAGTAAAGGAACTTAACCTTGTACCATCGATCTGTGACTTGATTTTTATGCAAAAGTAGTACTACATGCAGGTTGCCTCTAGATGATCAAGTCATTGTTAATTCAGATACCTTTTATGGGAATCAAATCATGATATATTAATTTATAATCAAGTATACATACAAGCTAGTATACGGAATTGTGGAATCAATTGAAAACTAAACTTTCAAATAACTGAAAGGGTCAACACAAAATAATATGCATGGTGCATGCGGAAACAGGTCAAGCAATTAGTTGAGTACCTTCTATATATGCTGTTGATGTTCCGCGGGGTTGCTCATGAAACAATAGACTAAAATTTAATTTCATTTCAGAGTTTTATAATGTTATTTTTTAGGGTAAAAGTAAATATATCATAATGATATTAATAATTACAGAGTCAAATGAACTTTCTGCCTGTCTTAATTCATGTACGTGCATGAGCTGCATGTGATATTCGATGTAGGAAAATGGTGTCCTAGTCGGGCCAATGTGTGCCAACTAGAATATACACATTACATTTTGATATATAATTAATTTATTAAATTATATATTAGCTGAACACGACATACTTAATTTGGTGATCATAAATTGAGCTAAACACTTGAACACTATTCACTTGTAATTAATGTCGTTAATTCCAATTGTATATAATTCTAAATAATAAACTATAACTATAGCCAGTGGAGCTATATATATTTCAAAAATAAAAATGGATCACATGAACTCAAATTAATGGACAGCGATGTCTTGTCCAGAAATGAGACGACTGAACCAATGCAGCCAACCCTTATTAGTTTATTCTTTCTTCTACATAAATCTGAAAACAGAAGCCCCTGAGAAAATCTTTAGACTCCTCATAAGATCTTTCTTAATGTACATGAGATTTACTCAGCAATTATAATAATAACAACTAAAATCCGGATTCTGCGTAATCCTCATTCAATTAGTTTATGATTTTAACAATATGGAATTGTCATCAATTAAGCAAACGAAAAACTAATATATATATATATATATATGGAAAAAATGTATGTATACAAATGTAATCTCTCTCCGTCCCATAGTTATGATAATAATTTTTCATTTTGAGATATCGTAATATATATAAATTACTTACTATTTATAAAATTTAGTTGGTTCATTGTTTTACTTTTATGCCCCTTATAATAAATATTCAATCATTACTCTTTTTTTGAAGAAATAACATTCAATGTCATTATTTTTATCACCACATTTAATGTTGTTGTATTCTCTTTGGTTAAAGTTCTATGGTTATGGACTTTAACACGTCAATCAATGAAGTTGAGAGTTCCAGTGTGATAAGTAAGGAGTAATTAACTCATTCATTAATTCCATATTAAGGGGTGGGGTATATGTGGAAAATTTACGTTAAAAATTGTCACTAAACTGATTTTCTTAAACTATGTGCCAAAAGAAATCAGCCTATAACTATGAGACGGAGGGAGTATTACACAGTAGGGCAATGGCCACGGTTTCACCTGTCGCGATAGCCCAAAAATCGTCATGATAAACTATATCATACACGATCATGTATATATATATATATATATATATATATATATATATATATATATATATACGATTAAAAAAAAGAGGCACACGACGTCCGCTAGTGGACGTTGTAATGACACGAATTAATTGGACCATTATATCCCAAGTCAATGCATTAAAAAATTACCTCATCCGGTAGTATAATTACTGGCGGATGTTTTAACACCAAAAACTGCTCTAGCAAAACTCTTCAATTGGTAACAAAATTACAAAATTTGTATACAATTTTGGAAGAATTGTGTTCTACATCAACTTAATCAACTAGGGTTTAGAGTTTATTAACTACGATCTAGGGTGTATTAATCAGAGTTTAAAGTTTATTAAAAGGAGTAATAAGCCCTAAACATTGATTAAACTTTAAACTCTAGTTAGGAAACCCTAAATCATAGTTAATAAAGTCACACTCTTATTTTGAGATTAAATAAGAACGATTAGTAAAAATACTCGTCCGCTAGTAATACTATCGAACAATTTTATTGGGGGTATAATGGTGCACGTTGTTTACTTAGTCCATCCACTAGTATTACTAGCGGACCGCGTGCCCTCCCTCCTAATGTCAGCCATTGATCATTAGAAGGAACACTCTAAATACTAGGGCTGAGCAAGTAACCAAATTGGAACCGAAATCGCACTAAAAACCACACAAACCGTACCAATTAAAACAGCACCAACTGTTCTGGTGTATGTGACGGTTTTAGGTGGGTTGAATAACCAAATTTATGGTTCCGGTTTGGTTACTAACCAAAACCAAACCGAATAAAACCGAAACTGCACCATGTGTGTGTATGTATGTATTATATATCTCTAGTAAATTTTAAAGTTACTTTTTACTTGAACACGCTCAGAGAAAACCCCAGTCTTGCAATGTCATTTTTTCACCAATTGAAAGAAGATGTTAGAGGTTATAGAGTCAAAAATTAAGCAATTGGATTTTGGAATTTTGAATTTGTTTGATGCGTTATTGGAGGGCTTATAGTTGAGGGGGCTCGAGCACTTGATGCATTGTTTAATGTCAATGCTATAATTGTAATAGTCTAATAGATTATTTTTAGTCCTCCTCGCAATATATTTTTTATTCTATCTTCAAGATATACTTTTAATTTTTGGGGAATTAGATAAACATTCTTGCTTGTTAACGAATATATGGTCTCCGTTGTTTTATATAGCGCATATTTTAGTTTTAAAGCATGCTTGATATAATTTTCATTGTCGACTTTGTCACTAAGTTAATTGCTCGATGTAAGTTTTATATTAAATTTTATTGAAGGCTTAAACTTTTTTTTTGTTTCAATTGGTTTTGGAACCGAAACCGCACCGATTAAAACATATCAAGACACTTTAAAACCGCAAGACCGCACCAATCACAAGTGATTTCGGTGCGGTTTTGAATTTTTCAAATCAAGACTTAAAGCGGTTTGGTCTTGATTTGGACTTCAAACCGCACCTTGCTCACCCCTACTAAATACTATTTGTTCATTTTTGAATCATAACTAATACATATTATAAAATCATTGTCCACACACACACAACACACACACACACACACACACACACACACATATATATAGTCTGCTTCTTATGTGGGTTGTCTGCACCTTTAGCGACGGATAAAACCGTCGCTAACCTCGTCGTCATAGAGTCTGAACTGGGCTATAGCGACGATTCTAAGTTATGACGGCGGTTCAGACTCTATGACGACGGTTTTGTTTGTCGCTAAAGTAGTCCGCATGCGGACCATCCGCATATAGGAAACTCTGTGTGTGTGTGTGTGTGTGTGTGTATATATATATGGGTTATATGTATATACATTATCGTTTGTGATATGTCTTTATGATGACGATTTTTTTAAACTATACGATTATATATTCTACATGTGTTGTATATATACATTTATATATACACGCACGCACTGTCTATTATAGTGTTGGAAGGAAAAAAAAGGGTTGATATAAAGTCAAAATGGGTATGATCAGGTCAATTGTCACAAAGTGTGTTACTGTTACATGATATATTTAGAAGTAAGGACGATACATTATTATAAAAAATATATACCATGAGCATGAGCTAGCATGCATTAATTTATATACATATTAGATGCTCATCTACTCATATATAGACTACTACTATATATAGTCTGTTCTGTTTAGTCAGTCTTGTAATGCATCCAAGAAATATACTACTCCGTAGTAGTGAAAACGACCACCTTCAGGCTTAATACAGGCAAGGCAAGGCAAGGCAAGGCAAGGCAATGAATTGAAATTAATGGAGCCGCCACATACACTGAATACTACTACTACTACTGTATGTGCTCATATACTACAACATTTAATGCCACATATATATAATTAATTATCTTGGAATTTTTCATGGAAAATTTGACATGACACGATATTATTCAGACCAAACAATATTCATGTTATGAATTTATTACTCCCCCACAGGATTCAAATTCTGTAACATCGCATGACCAACACGGCAACACCTTTTAAGTGAACCTCTTCTACTTCTTGTTTCCATTTTTGTTTGTGGGGTCATATATACGGTACTGATGGGCGAACTAGGAAACATAGTGGCCGGATAAACTATATATGTTCCTCTTCATAACGCTACATAATATGTATATATTTTTATATGGGAGATAGATAGTGTCCTTTTTTCTTTTTTTTTTTGGCTAAATTGATAGTGTCCTCTCTTATATTTGTAATTTCTAATTTCTCTAGTCCACCCTCAATTTTTTTCTTAAATTATTTTGTACTTTCTTAAAAACAATCGCTCTACTGAACTTTGGCTTATTCATATATCATGTGATACCAAAGAGTACATTGATATATAACGAAAGATAAAGAATTAAAAACAAAAGTAAATTAATTAAAACGGTTGGTTCAATGAGTAGAAATTAAATTGAAGCCGCAAGTGTTTCAACCACCAAGAACAAAAACAGTAAAGGATATGATGATATATACTAGGGAAAATGCATGGCGGCATAGCTAGCCAAGAAATTTAATTAATATTGCATAAAGAATTGAAGTTTGGTTTGGCCTAATAGTTAGTTAGGGTCTTCAGAAGCACATGTTCGAATAAGGGTTTTCAAAACATATGGTTCGTTAAACCGTGGATGGGGATGGGGATGGGTTCCCATACTCGACCAGTCATGTGATAACACCATTCCCATATTCAATGGCGAGCCTTGTTTTTCTAAGTCAAAGGTTACAAACAAAAGACATTAATTTTATACACCAAGTCTTCACGAGATCTCACTGTCCTATAATAGACCTGGACGGTATTCTGCCGTCTTGATTTGTCTGTGCGCTTAGCCTGAAATAACAATCACTAATACTTTTTATGTACTTAACAATATTAACTTTTGTATTAATCAATTTTGAATTACAGAATTTTGAAGCGATAGCGGATAGTGCTAAGAAATTGAAGGTTTACTCCAAGAATCAAGTGAAGAATCTGAAATTACCATGCAGGTTGTGTCCTAGGACATAATTTTCAGACGGCAATGTTTGCAAGCATGTGCTGCACATGGATAATGTCAGCAAAATAATGAAAAAAGAGGAAATAGGGCAGTTAGTATGCCGCCGTGAATTACTCGGTGATTTAAGGACTAAAGCCAGTATTTTGCCACAACTTCATGAATGAGCGAGCAACCTTATTTGCTTTCTGGATTCTCTATTTGGAATCTTGTAGCTGTTCAACAGAAGGATAAGATAAATCTTTGCTGATCAACTTTTCTGAGACAGAGAATCGGACATTCTTCAGGTCTTTCTTAGCTTGAGTAGTCATGGAAAGCATTTCATTCTCTCCAAAACTTTATTGCTTTAATACATGTTCATTCACGAGTAAAACATAGTGTACCCGCCTCAAAGTCGTATTGAACTTGCAACAAGGAATACCTGTCTTTCAATTTCAACAGCAGACGCTGCGAGCCTTCTTCTCAACATTGATTTTTCCTGTTCGCAAGCTTCCATCTCAGAATCTAACAAAAATATCAACCCAATATATTTAGAAACATTAAAAATAACATTAATAAACACAACATTTCATCTCAAAATCTGGCATAAATATCAACCCAACATATTTTAGAAACATTAATAATACACAAATTATACCACAACAAGCTGAGGTTCAAGCAGCTGCAGTATTACCTGCACTGGTGTTCAGAAACAAAGTGTTTAATGCCTTGACAGTGACAGATAATAACAAGGATGTATGGACTTGATTATATTACCTTAGTTCATTTTAGTTTACCAACTGTACCTACTTCCTAGAAATAAGGAGTGACATGGATTGATAGAAAACTAATTGTACTTGTATGTATATATACGTGAGGTACTGCTATAATACATAATTTTGGTAATCTTTGTAATGAATGTTATTCAGTTCATATCTTCATCTTTTATTCTTCATTTCATCTTTCGCTTTCAGTTTCAAGGTTGAATAATGATGAGTGGGTAAAATACCCATGAATTAGATATGATTGGACTTGATATATTGTTGTTCTCAAGTATTTTTAAGACCTTTTTATTTGTTTTGGTTGTATTTTGTGGACAGGAGGGCAAAATAGGGAATTGAGCTTCATTAAGGGCATAATAGGGAGTTCTGGCAAAGCAAGGGCAAAAGAGTAATTTCCTGGACAGCTCTCCAGCGTCGGGGCGCTGGGAGGCAATTTATGTTGCTCGGATTTTGGCAGGGATAGGAAAAAGAAGGATAATTCTATTCTAAAAAGGATTTCCGTTGAAGCTGACTTAATGAGGAATCAAAAGCTATAAAAGGGAGGAGGATATTCATAACAGGGACACATTCTTTGAGACAGAGTTGGAGATTGACTTGGAGTTTTCCGAGGAGTGCTTAAGGATTGCAATTGGAGATTGAAGATTGGAGCCCATATCTGAGTTTTTATTCTTCTTCTTTATTTGTAATCTAATTGAGATGATTTCTTTGGGATTTTTTGTTTTAATTTTCAATATGAACTAATCTTATAATTAAGGCTACAATTGAACTTTTTGTGCGTATGAATTGATTATCCGTAGTAATCCAATTATTTATTCAATTTGAGTTGTCTATCATATTTTATGTTTAGTGAACAATTATTTGGCCAATAATTACCATGTTACACCAGATGAATTCGGGAGATGAAATCTAGGGTACGGTTAGAACTGAATATGATAGCATGTATTCTTAGTTATTTGCATGAGATAAATAATTAAGGTTGTGAATTAAATAGGGATATCTCTTTTCACTATATGTGACAATTGGGAATTGATGCTTAATGAATTTAATTCTTTTATTTTGCATAAGAATATAGCAGAATTAATTGAATTGAATATTTTTATTTGATCACTTGGAAAATGGCTTATAAATACTGTGAATTCCTGTTAACAACTTGTGTGGATTTAATAATTGGATAGATTGGGTAATTGATTTATATCGCATAATTGGAGATATTGTAGTCTTAATCCTTTATTATCTGTGTTAAAATTAGTTTTAGTTAATTTAATTTAGTTTTAATTGAAAAATCACAAAATTCGATTGTTTAAATAAAATTAGATTGATATAAAACTAATAGTTGGGATTTCTTAAATAGGATTCCTCGTGGGTACGACACTCTTTCTTATCACTTTATTACTTATTGGTCGTGTATACTTGCACGCAATTGTTGATTGTGAAAAAGGGCTTATAAATACTGTGAATTCCTGTTAACAACTCGTGTGAATTTAATAATTGGATAAATTGGGTAATTGATTTATATTTGCATAATTGGGGGTATTGTAGTCTTAAGCCTTTATTATCTAAATCAAATCTATGTGTTAAAATTAGTTTTAGTTAATTTAATTTAGTTTTAATTGAAAATTCACAAAATTTGATTGTTTAAATAAAATTGGATTGATATAAAACTAGTAGTTGGGATTTCTTAAATAGGATTCCTCGTGGGTATGACACTCTTTCTTATCACTTTATTACTTGTTGATCGTGTATACTTTTGCACGTAATTGTTGATTGTGAAATCGGACAACAAATAAACCTATCAATTAACAATAACTTTACTATATTACTCTACACAACATTTCATTCACTAAACATCTCCCTCCATCTCGGAATCTAGCAAAAATTTCAACTGAGAAATTTTACAAACATTAAGATCAACTTTACAAGTAATAATACTAGACATAACATTTCCTCCTCTGTTAGATTAAATAGCACCCTCAGTTACACACAAAATGTCACTTTTCGGTATTAAAATAAGTGTCGCTCATTCAAAAGTCAACAGAAATTTAAATGTAAACAGTCAAAGATGTGAAGTTTAAGGGATTTTGTGGATCCCATTGTGCAAGTAAAGTGCACAGATGCCGTGTTGTGTCTAAAGGGTATATGAGAAATAAAACATAAATACAGATTCTGGACCAGAGTAAATTATTTTCTTAATTTGCCCAAAATAATCAGAAGCGAATTTTTGTGAAACTGAGGGAGTATTAACAAGCTAAGTGAGGCTCAATAAAGAAACAAATAAATGTTAATTAAGCTTCCATAAGATTGCACTTATTGATTCACAAGAACACAATATATCCTATACCATATCTGATCAGTTTGTCATTCTAACTTTCAAATATGTTTGAAGTATTGTGTAATTTATTAATTATACTAACAATTTCTAACTGTCATGTCAACACAGAGAACTCATGCGCAGCTGATTGGCATGTGGGTTGTGAATATATGTGACAGGACTCAACAAAAGTTTCTAACTGTCATATCTGTAATGATTAATGAGATAATTTTGTTGAGACAAAGAGCCAAACCTAGCAGTACCGGCCCTGGGCAAAAGCCCAAGGTGCCCCGGCTTTAGGCCCAAAATTTTTTAGGACCCCCTTAAATATTCTCTTCCTTTTATTATTTAAATAGCATACTTAAATATTAAAGCAAATAATCAATCTGTAATAGTCTACATATACTGATTATTATAATATTCTACATATTTAAAGCATATAATTTGTACAAAACAATTTAATTATTATATACCTGGGGGTTCATCATCATATTCAGTTTTTTTGGATTTTTTTAATTGTTTGGGAGTAGTGTTAGACTCTTAATAAAGGAGGCCCTATTTGGTAATTACTTTTTTGACTTAGTGATAATGTGATATCTAAATGATGCTTTGGAAATATTGAAATAGTCGGTTATTATATTTGATATTCTTTCGTATTGATGCTCTTTTGTTCATGAAAAGTTCTTTCCTTTTTTATGCACGTCTTAATAGCAATTCGTAAAAGGCCCATTTTTTTGTTGTCCGCTTTAGGCCCTTCAAAACTCAGGGCCGGCCCTGAAACCTAGTAACAGCTCGAACCTTGTTAAAAGTGACTAGAAAGTACAATGAAAGAATCAGACAACTAAAACATCATGTCCTCCACTTGGATTATATGTAATGTGATTCTATGAGTCGATATAATTTAGTATAATAATGTTATTTTATGACTGATAACGATGTTTAGTGTTTATTATTTTAAAATGAAAACTTTTGAGTACGATTTGCGGGAATCACTACATCGTGTAGAAAGAAAAACAACATATTTCCTAAAATTGCAGCCTTTGAAGCATCCAATCCCAAAAGTTGGAAGAAAAAATTGTCACTGTGCAGCACCCGCAAAGTGATTGAAGGGAAGTTCGAAGAGCTTACGGGTAAGCTTACGCTTACTCTCAGCCAAATATGTTTGTTGATGATTATATGAACTAACATATAAACTGTTCAATAACTCATACTTCCTCGACTGATAAAAAGTGAAGCAAAAAAATAGAATTTAACAATCACAGATATATAGGACGTTAGATATATGATAAACCTTAAGTGAATATTAGCCTGACAAGGTATTTGATTATGTCAAATATAAATTTAAAACCCAAACATACACAATTTACTTTGAGGAAACATTTATAACACAATATGAATTAATCCCACAACAATTGGTAAACTGACTCCCATGTTAAAAAAATGTGCAGGTTTCGAGTCATATGAATAAAGTTAGGGAGCCTAAACAATGGGTTGGTATAAAAAATTGATCAGCAGAAAAAATAGCGTAAATAGGTTATTAAATTCTCACCATGATAATAGGATGACAGAATGGTAATGCGCTCAGTTGGCTGAAAAGAAAATATAAAAGAATCAGTTTATGTAAGACAACAATTATATAATTAAAGACTGAAAATCTAAAATTTTAAAATACAATTTAGAATTAGTAGATCAATGAAATCCAAGATATTGGTTTGGAGTGCTAGCGCAAAGTGAAGGGTATATAAATATCCACCTGATCGTCCTTATCATCAAGATTTAGGTGACAGATCCATCCATCTTATGGTCACAAACAATTGATGCACATTCACTAGTTTATACACTATAACATCCACTGATCAGGTATTTAGCTCTTCATGGGAGTAAAATGATAGCTGAACCAAATATATGTACAACAGAAGTCTGCTTCTAGGAAAAATATGTATTCTTAATTCTTCTAGTCTTCCATTGCACGAAAAATTTCATTCACTATTTTAATATAAATATTACTATACGTAAGTCAGTTACATAACGACCACCTGAATTTTGATAAACACAACACATGGCCCCCCTATATTTGTGCAAACTGACCCGATGCCAAAGCTAAACGACATTAGCAGAGAAGGTAACCTGACTCTCACAGTACTTTAGTTAAAGTGTCAAGTAACCAACTCATCTAAAAGCTTAAGTTGTTAGATGAAGGACCCAACAAGGTATCCTAACACTCCCTCAAATGCAACTTTTTATTGAGAAGAGAGAAATTAAAGTGCATTTGCACTATTAAATTTAATATAAAGACAATTATGCGGCCTGGAATATTTGACCCAAGACCTTATACACCCAGAGTTGTGATACCATGTTAAGTAACCAACTCGTCTAAAAGTTTAAGCTGTTAGATGGAGGGCCTAACAATGTATGCTAACAGAAAGGAAAAAAGAGAGAGGGAGGGGGGGGGGGGGGCTAATAATGTATTATCCATCATTACACAACATAATCTACACTTGCTAAAAATGAAATCACCTTTGTTTCAGAGGGAACACAAAAGAGAGGATATAAAAAGAGGGATACAATTGGAAATTTGTGTCAAATAACCCCTTTTACCTTGCTTCCAGTTCTAATTTTCCTTTTGAAGCAAGGTAATCTTCCTAAACCTCAAAACAATGAAAAAAAATTAAAAGAAGGATAGAAAGATACCATTACAAAGATCCCTTCGCGACGAGTAGGGAGTTGCTCAAGCTTTTTTAATGCCTCATCGCCTTTAGTAAGTTTACCAAATATTGCATACTGAAGGGAAGTTGAGGAAATGCCAGAAATCATATCAGATGACTTTTTAAAATAATCTTTCTCACCAATAGTTAGAGAAACCAACATACCTGCCCATCAAGATGTGGGGCATCTCCAAGAAGTATTGAAAATGAGGATCCACCGCTGTTTGGATCTGAATGCCTACACCAGATAAAATAGGCTTGAGCTGGAAAGGAAAGAAAATACAAGCAAACAACAAAAAGCATGTAGTAGGACAGCAAGCACTGTTAGGATTGAGTGACCTTAAATATCAGGGAAATCACTTGTAACACTTTAAGAAATTGAAGTGGAGTTCTACATCAGTCTACACTATCCTTGAGTTTGCTGCATGTTTATGTTGGTTTATATTCTTTGTGATTTTAATGATGACAATTTACTTGGGTTTGTGTACAGTTTAATGGATTGGGTTTGAATTGCTTGAGCTGGTTTAATATGTTATAAGTTGATTTCTTGGTTGGCCAAAATTGGATTAACAGTCCATTAGTTGCTACTTTTATTTGTTGAAAAGTTTCCTTAATATATCCTTTTCTAGAATTAAACTAAAGATATGCAATCTTATTTGATTAGGAGTCTTAATAATCCATCTTGACTGGGCAGTCTGTTGGGGTTTTAAAGTCGGATTTTTTCTCCCCTTGTATTAAGCTATTTAGTCTGCTTTGGAAACTATATAAAAGATATCCGTTGGTTAAAACAAATTACTAGAATCATGTGATTTTCCAACTGGACAAAGTCTTTTATGCTAACAGCTCTTTTTATAGCCGTTGATACTTTAATTATAAATTCTATTCCTTCTCGGCTAAACAGGGCAGAAAACGTGAAGCTAATATCAGTCTTGATATAAAGAGATACTTTCATAAAGTGTTATCAAAGTCTATTTCCAGCAAGTACTGTTCTATTGTTAATTCTTTGTTGGCTGAAAAATAAAAATTTATTGTAATCAAAATTCTTTGTATTAAATTCTGGGTTCAAACATTGTTTGGCTTGATCGATCCAGTAGTGGATAAGATCTGTTCAAAGGGAGCTTTTAAGGTTGCAGAGGTGCAAAGAGGCAATGGTGTCCATCTCAGTGCAAAGCTTCTTTGAGCAGGGAGTTTTTCTTTGTAATCAATTGAGTTTTAAAGTTTAATAAAAAGAGTCTCCAATACCAATTGGTATTGGACGTGGATTAAGCTACAAGATTAGAGAATAGGAGTTGATCCACGTAAAAATCCTTGTGTTTGTGGTTTGCTATTTCCCGTGGTTTGATCATTTGAGTTACACTTTGCATTTAAACATGTTTACACGATAGTGTCCTGCTGATAGATTAAGTGAACTAATCCAAACACTATCTCACACCAGTTTCTCTTGTCTGTATTATAACTAAAATAGAAGTTGGTTCGCTTTCTCATGTTTGTATTATAACTAAAGTAAAATATATTCTAAAGCAGACACTAAAAGTCATTCGCATCACCTGTCTGTTTTAGACATATAACAGAAAATTAAAAATTTGTCATTGTCAATCATGTTTTAACTTAGACACCTATTCACTCTCCCCTCTAGGTGTGCACATATATAGAATTACATTTGGTATCAAAGTTTGAGTTTGACTCTACTAATATTGATATTTGCAGGTCGTAAGGGAAGATCCTATGACACATCTCAACTTTCAAGAAGGTCAATCCACAAGCAGGCCGCCTCTGTTGCTCGGAAGTGAGAACTTCAACTTTTGAAAGTTCAGAATGAAGATTTATCTCAACTGAGAACCATGGAATGGTGGGTAGTTGAAAATAAACATGTCATCCCGAGGCATGATGACGGTTTTCGCAAGAGTCTCATGAAAATGGAGGCAAATGAGTCTAATATGGTATCTTACGACTCTAAAGTCATGAACACACTGCTGCGTGGTATGGTTCAAGCTGAAATAGATAAAGTCTCTGCATGCAATACGGCAAAAGAAATATGGGACACAATTATTATGAGCCATGAAGGAACCACCAAGGTGAAGGAAGTAAGTTAAGTATGTTGATGCAAGAATAAGTATGAATCAATAAAAGGAGCTCAAGCTAGATTTATCACTCTGATGAATTCACTAAGTATGCTCGGCCAGAAAATTGATCAAAGGGAAATAAACAGAAAGCTACTTAGAGCCATGCCCAAATGATTCACACCAAAGGTTACAACTCTTCAAGACTCGCAACAATCAGTACCATGAAAACTCTCACTTTACTTGGAGAGCTTGAAGAATTTGAAAATCAACTAAAAAGGTATGATGAAAAAGATGAGGCACCTAAGAAGAAGACTTTAGCTTTACAAGCTGAAAGTTGCATGTAATGTGATGATGAAGACGCTAATGAGGAAATAGCTATGATGACTCGAAAATTGAGAGAACTAATTAGAAAATAGAAAGAAGAACAAATGGCAAAACATTCAACAACAAGAAAGAATTCAAGCAAAAGCCACAAGAGGAAACCTGTTTTGAATGTGGAAGGTCAGGTCACTTTCTAAGAGATTGTTTCCGATTGAAAAGGAAGAACAAAACAAATAATTCAAAAGGGAAGGCATTAAAGATATGGAGTGCAATGTTCTAAACGGCGCTAGGCGGGCGACCGAGAGGGCCTAGGCGGCATTTTTGATTTTAAGCCCATTTTAATATTTTATCCTACATTTATCCAAACAAAACAATAATATTAAACAAAACAATCTATAATAAAAATAATAGAGGCCTTTGCTTAAAGTTCAAACATATATATTTAACGTATTAGTTTTATTCATAAACAAGATTGCTACTCCCTCCGTCCCATAGTTATAGGCTGATTTTCCATTTTGAGATGTCCCAATATATAGGCCACTTACTATTTATAAAATTTAGTTGGTTCATTGTTTTACTTTTATGCCCTTATAATAAATATTCAACCATTACTCTTTTTTTTTGAAGAAACATTCAATGTCATTATTTTTATCACCACATTTAATATTGTTGTATTCTCTTTGGTTAAAGTTCTATGAATATGGACTTTAATGGTGTACTTGGTTATGGACTTTAATGGTCAGTACACGTCAATCAATGAAATTGAGAGTTCTAGTGTGATAAGTAAGGAGTAATTAACTTATTCATTAATTTCATATTAAGGGGTATATGTGAAAAATTATGTTAAAAATTGCCACTTAAATTGATTTTCTTAAACTATGTGCCAAAAGAAATCAGCCTATAACTATGGGACGGAGGGAGTATTAAATAATAAAATTTGAAATTTCAAGAATTTAATTCAATATTAAAACATAAGAAACTAAACATAAATTTAAGAATTATATTGAATTAAACTAAATATTACAAATGTATTATCATTTATATAATTTGAAGTTGGTACAAGTTCAAAAAATTACAACTATAATAAAATTATCCATTTTGACTTGATATTGTTCACTTCTTGTTGTGATTTGATATACTACAACCTACATTATGAATATGGTAAATTATTAGAAAAATAAATATATCAAGATCTGGTTTGGGTAGTTATTAAAATTTTAAAAAAATAACTCTTCGCCTAGGCCCCACTTGGCCCGCCTAGGCCCCGCCTAATTTCCTGGAGGAATTTTTTGGCCTAGGTGAAGCGTCAGGGGGGCCTAGCGCCTAGGCGGCCGCCTTTTAGAACACTGGTGGAGTGACGATGAATCCGATCATGAAGATCAAGATGATGAAACTGCTCAACTGTGCTTCACCGGATTAAGCAATCAGTAATCATCCAGTTAAACTCTGAACTTGGAGAAATTACTATTTCTAATTTAAAGAATGAAAATATTTGTATAGAGAAAAATGCTCACTTCAAAAACTGAATAAATGATCTAATGAAAGAAGTAGAAACTTTGATAGAGGAAAAACAAGAAATAGTTAAAGATTGCACACCAAATAAAGTATCCAAGTTAAATGCTAAAATTGATTATCTAGATAACTATAATAAAATTTTATATAATCGTGCAAACAAACTAAATGAAGAAAACAATGTTCTTAAAAAGGAAAATGAAAAATTAAATGAAAGTTTAAAAATGAGAGATACTTGTATTGATGGATTTAATGATGGAAAAATAGTTAACATACAAAACAACAATGAGGAAGGAATAATTTCGTTAAAAAAGGATCTTGCAAAATTTGTTCAAGGAGAAGAAAATTTTAATATAATGTTCGGTGCTCAAAGGTCAAGCCTAGATAAACAAGGAATTAGGTACAATCATGTTAAGAACATAAAAAACACTACTAATAAAATAACAGTAATAAATAATAAACCAAGGAACAAGCCTATTTATTACTGATCTTTAGTTACTTGCAAAAAATGTGGTTTAAAAGGACATTTTGATACAAACTGTAATAAAATAAAAATAAAAATAAAAATAAAACAAGTTTGGGTAAAGAAAAGTGAATTAATTGCTACTAACAAAATCGGACCCAAACAAATTTCGGTACCAAAACGATGAACTACTTTGTTTTGTAGGTATGCTTAAAAGCTAAAGTGTCATCACATAAATGGGTGCTAGACAGTGGGTGTTCTATACACATGACAGGTGATAGAACTAAATTCACCTCACTTGTTGCAAAAAAAAGGAGAAACGGTTATGTTGAAATCACTTCTAACACTTTAAGAAATTGAAGTGGAGTTCTACATCAGTCACACTATCCTTAAGTTTGCTGCATGTTTATGTTGGTTTATATCCTTTGTGATTTTAATGATGACAATTTACTTGGGTTTGTGTACAGTTTAACGGATTGAGTTTGAATTGTTTGGGCTGGTTTAATATGTTATAAGTTGATTTCTTGGTTGGCCAAAATTGGATTAACAGTCCATTAGTTGCTAGTTTTATTTGCTGAAAAGTTTCCTTAATATATCATGTTCTAGAATTAAACTAAAGATATGCAATCTTATTTGATTAGGAGTCTATTAAGGAATCCATCTTGATTGGGCAGTCTGTTAGGGTTTTAAAGTCGGACTTTTTCTCTCCTTGTATTAAGTTATTTAGTCTACTTTGGAAACTATATAAAAGATATCCGTTGGTTAAAACAAATTACTAGAATCATGTGATTTTCCAACTGGACTAAGGGAATGTTTGTTTAGAGCTGAATGGAGCTGAATCAATAATATTTGAATCGGTCAAGTCGCGTTTTTTTTGGTGCGAATGGTTTGAATCGGTAAGATAGAGCGAAATTTGAATGGCTAAGTCGATTTTTTAATGAATGGTGAAAAGAGCGGTGAATGAAGTAAAAAAATTTAAAAATTAAAAATTAAAAAATATACTCCCTCCGTCCCATAGTTATAGGCTGATTTCTTTTGGCACATAGTTTAAGTGGCAATTTTTAACATAATTTTCCACATATACCCCTTAATATAGAATTAATGAATAAGTTAATTACTCTTTACTTATACTCTCAACTTCATTGATTGACGTGTACTGACCATTAAAGTCAATAACCATATAACTTTAACCAAAGAGAATACAACATTAAATGTGGTGATAAAAATAATGACATTGAATGTTGATTTTTCAAAAAAAGAGTAATGGTTGAATATTTATTACAAGGGCATAAAAGTAAAACAATGAGCCAGCTAAATTTTATAAATAGTAAGTAGCCTATATATTGGGACATCTCAAAATGGAAAATAAGCCTATAACTATGGGACGGAGGGAGTATTAACTATTATATTAAGTAATATTAAATAAATTTACAACAATTTTGAATTTTTTTAGAGGGGTAAAATAATAAAATTGTCATTCAGATGTTTCAGACATGTCAATTATCAAACAGTTTTTTTCATTCAGATTCAGATTTATTCAGTTTTTATCAAACACCCCCCAAGTCTTTTATGCCAACACTTTTTATAGCCGTTGATACTTTTATTATAAATTCTATTCCTTCTCAGCTAAACAGGGCAGAAAACGTGAAGCTAATATCAGTCTTGATATACAGAGATATTTTCGTAGTGTTATCAAAGTCTATATCCAGCAAGTCATGTTCTATTGTTAATTCTTTGTTGGCTCGAAAATAAGAATTTATTGTAATCAAAATTCTTTGTATTAAATTACGAGTTCAATCATTGTTTGGCTTGATCGATCAAATAGAGGATAAGTTCTGTTCAAAGGGAGCTTTCAGTGCAAAGCTTCTTTGAACAGGGAGTTTTTCTTTGTAATCAATTGAGTTTTAAAATTTAATAAAAAGAGTTTCCAATACCAATTGGTATTGGACGTGAATTAGCCCACTAGATTAGATGATAGGGGTTGAACCACGTAAAAATCCTTGTGTTTGTGGTTTGCTATTTCTTGTGGTTTGATCATTTGAGTTACATTCTGCATTTAAACATGCTTACATGATAGTGTCCTGCTGATAGATTAAGTGAATTAATCCAGACACTATCTCGCACCAGTTTCTCCTGTTTGCATTATAACTAAAATAGAAGTTGGTCTAATCCAGACACAATCTTTCACTGCTTTATAACTAAAGTAAAATATATTCTAAAGCAAACACTAAAAGTCATTGGCATCACCTGTCTGTTTTAGACCTGTAACAGAAAATTAAAATTTTGTCATTATTAATCACGTTTTAGCTTAAACACCTATTCATCCCCCCTCTAGATGTGCACATATATAAAATTACAGTTTAATTACTATAGTATAATATGTTAGGACATTTGTGGGTGTAATTCCAACCTTGTTTAAATATTTTTACTATGTAATTAATGCTGAGTAGGAGATATAGAGACCAGGTAAAAAAACATAATACCGAAGAAAAGTAACAACACTAGATCCAATAGCAAGTATGCATTGTGATGAGTGCATATTATTCATTTATTTCGAATCCTTTATGTTTAGTTTACTGCATGTTTTGTTGTGTACACGAGCTTATTAAAGTATTTTATAATTTCAGGGTGAATTGAAGCGGAAAAGATGAAAAACATAATGATTTGAAGTTGAGTAGAGGAAAAGGAGCAAAGTGTTGCAGACTGAGGTCTGGCGCGGCCGCGCCAAAACATAATACAAAAGCAGCGCGGTCACGCTGCTTTGCAGAAAAGAAATCAGCCTCTGGACCTTGGGCATGGCCGTGCTTATTTTGAGAATGAACCTAGCGAGGTCACGCTAGGTCGGGAATCTGGAAATTTTGGAAAGTTTTTCAAGCGGATTTTGACACATTTCTACATGGATTAGGATTTCTTTTTTACTGAGATTCTCTTTCTAAATTAATTCTATTTCTTTATGGAAACTATGGTTATGATTTGTAATTCCTTTTAGGATTTGGATTTCTAGTTCTCATAGGATTTAGGATTTTGTCTAGCACTATAAATACATTGTAATAGTCAGCATTTTATATCTTTGATCTATCATCTCAACTACACAATAGTAAACCCTAGTCTTGGAAGATTGAAATCATGGGCTAATCTTTTCAATTCAGTTCTAAGGGATGTTGAACCTTATTTATAATTAACGGTTTGATCAAATTTACTTTATTTATTTTTCTTGCACGAGATTTTTTCTGATAATCTGTTTCAACTTCTTGCATGTTATTCAATCTACTAATTTGGTTTATGCAGGATTAAATTAGTTAGTTGATATCATTTGCTAGATTAAGATATATATTAAGCAAACGATATTATATCTGATCATAAATAACAATTAGTAATGCATGATTGTGGACAAGCTTTTGAGTATTACTAGGATTATCAGAAGACAAGTTAAATAATTTTTGATTGTGTAATTGTTGCTTGGAATAACCTAATTCTCATTCTTCATGTTGCTATTGTATTAAATCTATACTAATAGTTCTAGGTTGTATGATAGTTAGGACCTCTTGAGGCAATTGTCACATTAGATTTACACATAAGCAGAATTTCGAATAATTAAGTGATCGCGGTTATTTAGGTTTATTAATCTCATTGAAGGGTAAATACTATAAAAGTTGATTGTTACATAATTGTGAAATGGTGATACTGAACTGAAGAACTGAAACTTTAAATTCATTGTTTATTCTTATCAGTTTATTTTTGCTAATTTAGTTAATTAACTCAAAAACCCCCTTTTATTGGAAACAATCGGATAAATATAAAATAATACACTCTCTGTGGGATCGACCTTTACTTGTTACTATACAAATACTTGTGTTAACAGAATAGAAGTAAGGTATTAATTTAGGAGTGTCAACCACAGCTACCACATTGGTGTCACTTGTTCCACTTCAAATTCTGAGAATATATGAAGCCTTTGAATTTGTAATGTAGTAATCACTATGAGCACCTGCTAAAATGATAAACCTTAATACCTATTCTAATATACTTGGTAAACACAGAACATCCCTTAACCCTTTACGTTTACCCAATGATTGATATTGCAACTTTGTTTTTCAGATAAACCATCTACCATTATTTTGCAATAAAGTTTTGATAATGTTCCGCATAATAATGTATGAAAGTAATTACTACTTGAAATAGTCTTTACCTCCCCATCGAAAGAATACCTCTTACATGCTTCACGTCACTAAATTCGCCAACAACAGTTTTGTATGCTTCCACCCTTTGCTCTTCATTCATAGGAGCTGATCTTCCGCTAGCAACATCAGCAACTTGGGCAACAAAGCCTTTATCTACCTGTACCATACTTTTCTTACCCATATTAGATATAGTAGAACAATCAGCCTACCAAAAAAAATTTGTCATATTAAGGTATCAGTAAAGTACCCGGAAGAAATGGTTGGTGTTGTAGCATCCCAGACGAACAAGTTTGTAAATGTGTTCAACTGTTTTGGGGGCAACGCTAGGGAAGAAACCAAATTCAATATCTCCATAGTTTGTCTGCATCCAAAATGCATTAAGGCATTCCAAAAGTTCAGCATCCTACATTAACTGCAGACTGCTTGAAAGGTTAAGATACAAACTTAGGGTACCAGGGAAGCACGAGTGGCAGCGAGAGCACCAACTTTAAAATTGAACTACTCCCTCCATTCCACAAAAAGAGTCCCATTTGCAAATTTGTAATCATTAAGCATGTATTTCTGTTCCATATTTACCCCTAAAACTAATATTAGTTTAATAGTGCTAGCATGATAATAATTGAGGACATGATATAAAAAGAGGACTCTTTACAAAGAAAAAAAGAAAAGGAAAAAAAAAGGGAAATGAGCCTCTTTATGTGAAGCAAAAGTATTTCTAGAGTCCTCGAGTGTTACCGTGTGTGTGTATGTAGAGGTGTATAGATACGATTTGCTGTAGTTATGAATGTTATAAAGTTCAGTCTTGTGGTTAGTGTTTAAAGTTTAAACTATTTGATATAGGTTTGTAAATCGTTACAATCACGTAACATCCTGAACAATCAACCTTATATATATAGTGCTTATAATTTAGAAACCCACATCAATACTCATCCATATATCCTTAATAATGTTTTGCATATTGTTAGCGTTAAGGTAAAACTGTCAAATTTACAATGTAAGTGTCATATTCATGAAATAAAATTATTAATCCGCGAGTTTAGTTCTCAGACCTCAAATCCCTGAATACCCTACCTACCTGGTGAGTTGTGTATCATATGCTATGAATATTACAGAACCACCTTGAGGTACACACCATGAAAATGTGGTGGTAAATACTAACTTTAATTTTGAGACTCTCTATCAAGGTCGGAGGGGTTACATAGTAGCAAATTAGATTCAAAGTGCTCTAGCTCTAGAAAATAGTATCAGAGCTCTTCTAATTTGCTAATTTATATCTCAAATCTTTCTACAAAATCATCAAACAAGTCAAAGAACCAGAAATTTGAAGATTAGCACCATTACATGACCGGACAAGCGTAATCAGAAGGTTATAAATGATCGGCTGATAAAATTTATAATCCTTTAGATAATTAAGCAGCATATATAAATATTAAAGATTAATAGCATGATTAATTATTGAACATGCCCGTGTGTGTGTATCCAGTAAAAAAAATATGAACCTGAAAGACGACACGAGCAGATCCGGGTTCTGGGTGTCTAGCAAATGAAGATGAAGAAAGAATGCAGACGATTATTATATATGCGATTGAAACCGATACTCCTTTGTCTCTCCACATTTTCCGTAGACTCGAATTTGGGGCCTCCAAAAAATTAATGGAGGAGTACAAAAATTATACTGTCAGTTCTCATTTTACTACTCTACTCCTCCTTTGACCTTCAGTTTCTTTTAAATAATTATATATATATATATGACATTAATAATTTTTTTTTTATTTTATTGTGACATTCATATATATATATATATATATATATATATATATTGTTTGTATTTGAGAATTATAAGTTAGTATCAAAATTACTTTTAAAATGACCAACAAATTAATTTGAATAAGATTTTAACTTGTTATATACTTTATTTATATGTGTTGATCGATAAAGAAACCAGAAAGGATCTCAACCTTAACCGTTCCAAAATTAGTTATTTAGTTGTAGTCCTTACTCCTTATATCTTTAAAAATTTACTTATAAAAATGTAAAGGTTTGCAATGAGAATGGACGGACTCACGGACATGTACATAGTTAAATTTATTGATTTATTAATTAGTTATATAGTCCTTACTCCTTATATTTTTGTTTTTGTTTTTTTATTTTTTGAAAGATTATATTATGTTGTAGGTTTTGAAAGATTATATGGTGTTCTGTATTATGAAGGTTTTTTTAGGGCTTAAAGACTTAATAATTCCAACCTTTTCAACTATTTAATATATTTTTGACATGAATGATGAATCTAAAGATTTGGAGTTGAGAGATATTCTACATACTACAGGAGGTTATTACTAAATACCTGCTTGGAGAGTGACAATCCAATATTGAAGATGGGATACTAGTGCATGATGTAACACTGCCTCTGGCTACAGAATGAAGAGAACATCCATCTAATCTCTCACTGCCACAGGAACATATTATTTTTGAGAAATAGCAGAAGTTTAAACAAAACAAAGATGCTCTAATCTTTAAGGGAATATCTCATATCTTTTGTTCTTATAAACTATGAACTTGACAAAACTGCATACGCCAAAGTTTGTTAAAATTTTCACATTTGTAAAAAAACAAAAGCCATGGTCTGGACTCTGGAGGCTGTCAACATAAGAGAGCATGGCAAAAATACTCTTAGACCGTGACAAAACTACTTTTTTAGACAATGGCTGCTATATCTGCTCACCCAGTGAGTACTGTCCTTGCAGTCATTTGTGCCACAAGCTCTTAAAATTGAGGAAAACTACAATACGATGAGAGACTAACAATTAGGAAGTGTTCACTCATTTTAATTAGTTTTATTTAAGAAATGTTACTAACATTACTGTTTTTATTGAGCAAAAAGAAAATAAAAGAAAATTTGCCAATGGCTAAGTAAATGCTGAAATTCATTGATATCAAAAGACTATTGGTATATAAATTTGGAGTACATGGACATACTCCTTTCTTTTTCATTTTTTTCGCCTCAATCCTCGTTTCTATTTTATTTTACAGTTTTTGTTAATTTTGTTGTATATCACTAAACTTTTTATTGTACTGACATTTAGGTTCTGATGAAAGAACCTTGGAGTACTTGCACCACCAAGAGACAAGATTAACATAATGGAGCAAGAGATGGAGAAAACAAAGAAAGAAGAAAATTAATTATTGCACTTGTTTGTTCTTGGTTAATGTTTTTAATCATGTTACTGTAAATTAGAAGTGGATGATTTTCGGTAAACTGCTTAGAGTAATGAAAGTTGTTGCGTGTAATGAAAACCTTTGATGTTTGCCCAAGTTTAATTTTAATGGAATTTCTTTTGCCCTTGTTTGGTCAATTTATTTGATGTTGGGTGTAATGAAAGTTTCGGAATTGTTGCACTAGTATGAAAATTGTTGTCAATTGTTTTCTCAAATTGTTTGCTTAAAATGAGGTAGTAGTTGCTAGAGCATGTGGTGTCCTTTGGTGCTAAGTCACCTTTCCATATAATACTAATGAAAAGCAATTGTTACCCATGTCCTGAATTATTTATGATTAATGTTTTGAGCAAGTAATTGCTACCTTATTTTTTGGTGCAAGTAAATAATTGATACCCATGTCATGGTAAATGCAGATACTTTTTTCAACTCAAGCGGAATATATAAATTCTCCAAAAATTTATAAGAAGTACAAAGTGAATAATTCTCCAAAAAGCTATTACAAACTTGCTGAAAATTCTAAGAAGACGCCAACAAAATTACATATGTCAGAGCACTCCACTAGACAATATTGACGACTTCGGAATCCTTGCCTGAAATTACTGTCAATGCACGGATGCGAATTCCACCAAATCCCAGTTCGTGATGCGAATTCCACCAAATCCCATTTCAAAAATTAATGCTGGTTGTGGCACTTCACCATTTTGTATAAGGTTGCAAACAAAAATTAATATTGGTTGTGGCACTTCTTTTTTAATGATGGTCTAAAATGACAATACTTCACATATACCATCACAATTGCATTATCATGCTATAGCAACTGCCCTTTTTTTTATCAGTTATCTACAAGTACTGGTGGTCCATATTTAGAACAATATCTGTCAAGCCATGAAGGACCCCTCCTCAGTTGAATGGTATCATATGGGCACTTTTTATGTCAACGCGGCCACAATGCACAGATTTCATTGTAAATAAGGCAATATGTGGACCTCAATATAAGACAAATGTATGCAAACCAGATCCTGCAATAACAAACAATAGCAGAGAGGTGTAAGGTAATCAGAAATTCCTGCAAATGCCCAAGCACAACCCAAGCAAGCCTTATAACCAGCAACAACTAAATAAGTTACTAAAAGAAGACTGAGCACTAAATTTGCAGGTATCAGGCAAAAATGTCATTATGCATAAATGGAAATTTTGACAAGCTAATATCCTCTGGTTGCACATAGAATCTAGTCAATGTTCACAAAAAAAACCAAAAAAAAATTCAGTTAATGGACAATGCCTTCCTGTTTTCACTATGACTACCGGCAATTATTGGGATAGATTTTACCTCTCCAGAATATGTAGTACTAGTTAAAACAGCAGTGCAATGCTTCATAACTTGTGAGAAGAGCAGAACTCTAGCGGTATAATATGAAGAGCATATATCTCCTTAAGCAGTAACAAACTAACGTTACAGTGACTTATGGAAGAAAGGAACTTTCCTCATATTAACAAAATCTTTCCAACTGATACATCTAAGTATATCAACAGTTTGTGAAGGCTCAAGACCTGGTCAATTATTACATTAAAACAATTTATAATGTGTGACGCCCCCAAAATAAGTCCAATCCATCCAACCTATTCTTACGAATCATAAAATATATTGTGACCTTCAAAAAATAGATTATACATCACCCATCTTGGGTAGTAAGATCGTAGTACAAAATTTAAATACAACTTATTAATATAACATGGGTATACAATACGACATAAATCGTGAGTTTGAATACAAATATTGTCTACTAGATATTATACAAACTCAAAAGGAGTCCTCATTACAATTATTATCACACTATTTCATGTAATAAATAGTGAGGACTACTAATGCTATCCTCCCAGGCATTATTACTGCTTCCCAACTCGTCCCAAATATATTCTCATTTCAAGAGAGAAAAAGTGAAAGAAAAGGGTGAGCTCAACTAGCTTTCAAGAAGAAATATTATGACTAAGATAATGCGAATAAATTATCATTAGCCTCTCAACAAAGTTAAACCGATAAAATATAATGAACATCAAGTTTAACTACAATGAACCAAAGAATCCATTAAAAAGAGTCAGTAGAAAATAAAATCTACTATCTTTTATGATTTAAAAGGTTTTTCATCATCATTATAAATTTTGAGACTCGACTTTAATAAATATTCCACATCATCAATCACCCCACTGCACTACTGGCCAAGGATATTCTTTAGTATCACGACCACAATTATTCATGCCTTACTGGCGAGAATAGTTGTGTATTCATTAATAGTCATGATCATGCCAACAATCGTCCATCAATGCACTACTACCACTAAGGATTTTTATCATATCATTTGTAACATTACGGTTAATGATTACACCGAATAGTCTCTGGTCATAATCATACCAAGTCCATCTATGCACCACTGAGCACATATGACTTTCAACATAATATAAACATGAGGATGATGACAATGATTTAAGAATTCAATAAAACAAGTTCAAGAATTATTTTATCCGAGAATTATTAACGTCCAAATTATCAACATTATCTTTGTTTTGTAGAGTAAAATTCAAGAATGATCGGAAGAATATTTCCATGAAAAGATCTTTGGATGAAACGCAAATATCGAGGATATTCTACTAATTTCATGGAGTATAAAGTCAAAGTTTTAACCAACCTGGGTATAATAAAAATGGAATAACAAAAGAAATCACCACGTACGCGATAATCGCATGGCCAAGTTATTCCAACAGAATAATAAATAACGGAACCGGTCCCCGTGAAAAGCGCATTGCATGCGGGATGTTCCAATGAAATAATAATAAAGATTTTAACCAGTCCTGTAAAACACATGACAGGATGTTCCAACGAATAATAATAATAAAGATTTAACCAGGTCCCGGTGTAAAACACACACGGGATGTTCAATGCGAATAATAATAGAAGAATGTCACCAAGTATAGGGTAAACCGCGTATCACAGTTATTCCAATGAATAATAAGCAATAGAATAACAACAGTTCTCTTCATGAATAAGAAAGAATAACACCCTTACATTTGGTAGGAGATTGAATCTGCGGAAGTGTAGTAACAAAATACTCTTCTTCTTTCTCTCTTATTATCTCTATACTTTCTCTCTAAAGCTTGAATGAATTAAATGTGAAAAATAATGAAGCATTAGGCCTCTATTTATAGAAGATTTCTAGCTTAGCACCGCCATGAAAAGGCGAGTGGCTTGACGACCGTGATGTGAAAAGAAAAGTGGTTTGACGCTGTAATGTGAAAACGACAAGTGGTTCGGCGCTTTTGGTAAAGGTAATTACTATTGACGAAGGTAATTACTATTCACAAGGGTAATTACTATTGACGAAGATAATTACTATCGACGAAGGTAATTACTATTCACAAGGGTAATTACTATTGACGAAGGTAATTACTATTGACGAAGGTAAATACTATTGATGAAGGTAAATACTATCGATGAAGAGACTCTTAGATGATGACATATATGGCCCCCTATAAAATAATCAAACTTACCACAAACGTCTCATATGAGACTCTTTATATACATTAAGGATTGAATAAATATTACCACAAATCATTTTATTTTTAATCAACACATTTTAATCTTTCAATAATTATTAATCATTTATAACTCATCGCCTCAATTAATAATATAACATATTATACAAATGATCTTTGTGACAATAATTGAATCAATAATATAAGAGATATGATCAAAAGAATTCTTGTGAGCAATAATTGAGTATAGCTAAGTGACTTCTCACGTAAGCATCAATAATCAATCTGTGTCTTCTTATATCAACCTGCCAGATTCATCGTGCTTTTACTACTAGGGTAGTTCAACGGTTTTAAGCAGTAACACCTCTGCCAGTTATTTTTGTAGAAAGATAATTTTGTCGTTTTCTAACTACGACAACACTTCCGTTAATTAGGGTCCACTTAATGATTGAGTAGTCGTAAATACGAATATTCCCCGACAAAAAGAATATTCCCGACCAAAACGAATATTTTATAACAACTTGCTTTACTTTGCAAAAAAAATTTATAAATATTACCCACAACTATAACATTATATCAAATTTATTCCATAATATTCAAAAATAATATTTATAGAAAATTCATCTTTATTTATAAAAGTTGGGGTCTTACATACATGGTACAGAAAACAACTACAACTTTATTACTACAATTGTAGTGCAAAATACAACAACATATATACTGTGTGTTTTAATACCAACTATGACTCATGTCCCAACTATGGACATCACCTCACAGTGATACCTTACATAAAAGTACAATCTAGAACTGTTTTAGAAATTAAAATCTTTGGGAAGTGCTCAAAGAAACCTTCCCGTACATGGAGGCCATGAATGATAGATATCATATACGCCCACGAATTATCCTTGGTTGACCGATAGACCCCCAAAGAAAAGCGAGAAGATTACTATCATCTTCTTTCCAATGGTGAGTCTTCTCTTAACATATAACTATCTCTACCGCTCTGCAATTGAACATTATGTTTCAAATAAACTCGAGATCATATAGGTAGTGCTTTCGTAGATATACTCGGTGAAGTGGATTTGCATGACCCCGCTTTATAATAACGCGAAGTTGTATGTCATTAGACATCTTGTATGATAGTGATAAAACACCTTCCAAAGTTGTGTAGTGATGATTATTGAAACAACGATAATATAAAATATCAACGCATCAATTATTGAATCAATAAAATAAAATCTTGAGCGATAATTCTTTGTAACAATTATTGAGTAGTGCCTTCTTTACGTAAGAATCAATAATTCAAAATATCATGCAATACTGGTAATACTCTTTGTGCGCAACAACGCGTATTCAGTATTTTAACCAATAGATATTCAACAGTGTTAATTGATAATAACTACTGTAGTTATTTATAAAAACTCCTTTTTCGCGTTTTCTTCATCCTGACGCTTATTACATTATGGGGCCAACAAAAGGTTTCTTGGCTGGTCGTATGAATATTCCTCGACAGGAAGAATATTCCACGACCAAACGAATATTCCCCGACAAAAATGAGTATTTTATAACCACTTGCTTATTTTAAAAAAAAATTCATATATCACCCTTAACTTTGTTTTTTATCAATTTAACCATTTACTGCATAGTAACTATAAGAAAAATTGAATACTTTTATTTTCATAAAATTTGGGGTCTTACATAAATAATTTATTTTAATTGTTTATACTTTACTAATTAATGCATTTAATCATTCTAAAATGCCAAACTCATAAGATTTCATCACCAATAACCAAAACCCTCATCAAAAATCTGCATATACCTTATATAGGATTCTTAAAACATAAAATCCTATTTTCCAAATTTCTTACTTCAAATAACATATTTAATTCATTTACTCATAACTAGACCATTTTCATGAAAAATATCAAATCAGTTCCAAAACTATTTCTTTTCTGGAATTTAGCATAATATAGTCTCATATTAAATGTATATTTTTCTCAGAATTTTTAAAATTCATTTACTATTTTTCACATGGCCAAAACCATCGAATATTCAGACATTTATCATAAATTGTACTTTTATCCAAAAATTCCAAAATTTACAGAGTATACTGATATTATATAGATGTACTCCCAATAAAAATTTCATCAATTTTGGAGTTAATCACAAGGAGTTATAAGCGGTTACTTTTAAAATAGTCTTTTCTCATAAAATCCATAACTCCTAATCTATACATCCAAAAATCGCCATTTTTGGACACAATCTACAAAACTCATCAAAATATCATTTCAAATTTTTCCAGAATTTTCGAAGGTTCAGAAAAATTTCGGAATTGAAAAACATAATAACCCTTACATACTAACGACAATATCTCTTACCTCAAAAGAGCAAAACTTCTGACTAGAATAACGCTGAACGAACTTGCACGGTATAGCAACGCTTAAGATATCAAAATACTCACAAGAATACACTCGGTAATATAGAGAGAGAAATAGAGAGAAAATTTTAGTTTCTGGTGTGATTTTCAATTCTAACATAAGCACCTATTTATAGGAAATTGCTTAGAACATCAAAGCAGAAAATTTAATATAATAATAATATATATATTATAAATTCTTACGCCCACCATCAATAACTAAATCCAGCCATTTCAACAACCAATGGGGCTCACCAAACATATCAAAAACGTTTTTATTAATAAAAATAAATTAAACTTCCAAAAATCAATTATTTCGGAACTTCAGAACTTCAATAATTCATAATAAATAGCACTTTTATCGGAAAATTCGAATCTTGAGAGTTTTTATAGGAAATTCAATTCTCTACAACTTTGCAGAAGAAAATTTTTCCAAATTCCAAATAGAAATTGACCGAAATCCATAAACGGACGATTTTACATGCTATAATCAAATTTCAGTCAAGAAATGGGCTCACAGACATGTTTAACATGTTTTAAACAACTTTTGCAACAAAAATACTCTTCCTCCTCATATACTCATATATCTCACATTCATTGTAAAAATATCATCATTATTATATTATAATAATATAATAAAATATTATTTTATCGAAAAGATAAAATATCAATTTTCAACAATTATCACTTTAAAAATTTTCTCCATCTATATCCACATAAAATAAATATTTTCTTCATCATAAAAATCAATAATTAATTATTCACAAATAATATTACATAATCACAATCTTGACAACCAGGTGGTTCCCAAGAAAGAGGGCTTTCCAATAAAAATTTTCCTTCTTGACATGATTAGGTGACCAAACCTCTCCTTGTATGTAACTTTCTAGACATTGCCAATAATGTTATCTAATAATATTATTCAAATAATATGAAGTATTGATCCGATAATGGAAAATACTGTGTCGTGATAATTATTGAAACAACAATAATATAAAATATCAACGTAGCAATTATTGAATCAATAAAATAAAATATTGAGCGATAATTCTTATCGTAACAATTATTGAGTAATGCCTTCTTTTAAAAAAAAATTATCATGCTTCGTGAATAGTAACTCGTGAATAGTAATTAAAAAAAATTTAATAATTTTATTTCATAAAATTCGGGGTCTTACATAATGTCCTAACTCCTAAGAGGTAAGAAAGGTTCCTAATGGAAAATTACAAATAAATCTAGATTCCTATCACCTCTTCCAAGCATAATACATGCACATGAGGGTACTGAACAAAATATCTCCAGAGTCTTATAATATTATCAATTTATCAAGCCCTTAGACCCATACTTGCCATCCGATTTAACTCACCAAGACCAATTGACGATGCTACACCAAGGGCCTACCACCACAGTCCAAAATGAAGATAATTAACAAGCTCCATCAAAGTGATAAAATATGTTAGTTAAATAGTATCCAACACAAATCTGGGAAAGTGAGTATAAATTAGTGTTTTATATCCCCAAAATATTTATAAAAAGAAAGAAAAAAGTGATTTATACTCCTTTGTGACAACATAATTATACTTTTGGACCTTTTGGTTAATGAAATAAGCCTAGAATTTGAAAACATGTAAAATCATTAGAGTAAAAAAGTAACTTAAAAATATGCAGAATAGTAATACCTCTCCATGAGCTCTGATGTTTGTAATAACCAGAACGACTCCTCCCAAAATACTTAGAAGCATAAATCAACCACACTTTCTGCTAATATAAAGCATTGGTCGCTGCAGATACTGAATTAGAGGTGAGAAAGACTCTACTATTGCAATATTAATGTGTGATCACTATTATCATACCATTCATTTCACAAATCAACATCACCTTAATATTTCCTATTTATCCTAAATTAGAAAAAGGGCATATCAGCTAAAAAATCAAAAAATAAAACGGAACAAAATCAACCCAAAACTTTCGATAGAAAATGCGGTAGGCCTAATTGAAGAGCTACGATAGGGGAAAAGGGGCAGAATGAACCCCAATTCAAAATCACCTAATAAACCCTAGGTTTCTTACGCGAAAAACAAAAATTACAAAATTAATAAAGTGAAGTACCCTCACCTTCGTTTTGCGAGATGCTTGGTTGGTAGGAGCTTAGTTGGCCGAAGTCGCATCATGTCCTTTTACCTTCTTTGCTTACTGAGTTCGTGGTGAGAGAGGGGAAGAGTTAGAGAGAAATTGATGGTGAGGCGTAATAGGTTTTGTTTTGTTTGACCCATTTTTAGATCCACGCATTTACTGATGTGGTCGCGTGTTTTTTCCCTTGATCCAGATTGCTGAGTCCGCTTTTTTTGGTCAAATCTAAGATCCCACCTGATTATATAGTACTAGTACTCATTCCTTTGGTTTAAAAACTTCAGTCCTAGTACCTTGCTCCAAGGTTTGGGCCTAAGACGGTGTGAATTTTGTGCCAATTTTAGTATAGGCTGAGCTGGGCTTATCCAAGTCCAGCGCAGCTCCATTTATGGACAAGCCCATCAACGGGCCTTCAAAACCATCAACCCATTTCTTGAATTTAAGATTTCTATGATTTTTATGGAAGACTTTTTGGAACATGACCAAGAGCATTTGATTTAGGTATATCATTTATTTTATATTACCAAAATTAGAGATATCGGGTTAGTATGAAGTGAACTTAATGATAAGTTTATTTTATGTCCAATACAGTGCATGCTGACACACAGACAAGAGCGTGATCTCTCTGTTTGCGTGTCAACATTATATTGGATATGAAATGAACTTTATGTTAACTACTCCCAAATTAGACAATACAAAATAATGGTGAGTGCACCAATAGAATGGATGGCAATAACCAATTTACAAAGTTTATTGTCACGTGCTTGCATTGCTCATGAGTCATGATGGACACTAAAGTTTGAATTAGGATCCTCTCTATTTCAAATGAATTAGAGTCTTTATTTCATGATCCAAATTTAAAATGTGACATTATGATAATGGAAAAAAAAGATAATGATGAGAAATATACAAAAAATATACTTCAGAATAATCTATATTATTCCGAATGTATAGTATATTTAATTATTTTATCTTATACTATGTATAGTGAGTACGGATTGACAAGTCTTCTTCCCACCCAAGTAATTAAAGTATATATATATATACATATATATACAACGTAACAAAAGCAAATTTGTATCTTTCACGTCTCCATTTCTGGTCATACTTAAATGAACAAGAGTCAAACATTTATAATTCATTACTCAAGTTGCATTTTACAAAAACGAGTCTCATTTATAATATTTTATAAATGTATTTTAAAAATATATTATTATTACATATTTTTTTAAAAATAATATATTACTAATTTAATAATTATGACATGATAATGAAAAATTATGAACGTGATTCTATGTATACTAATTAATAATAAATACAAAATTAACAAATGGTACATACAGCAGTACTTTAGTTGTAGTAGTATTTAGTTAGGCAGCTGTTTATTCCATATGGATTTCTCTATCATCATCCCTCCATGACTTGTGTCGCTCCTCATACTACCATCCGAATTCTAATGTCCTAATTACGATGTATCTTCTGTGAGGATCTTTCTGTGAGGATGGTACGAGGGTTTTGTTGTGAGTTATTGGATCTCCATCCAATAATTCATAATATATTTAATATATATTTGATATATATATTTTGATATATTATGAGTCATTGGATAGAGATCCAATAGCTCACAACGATCTTCACAAGATCCTCACAGAGGATCCGGATTCCCTAATTACTAGACTAGAGAGTTACCTCACTAACTAATATCTTTGTCCTTTTCTGAATAAATTTATTTAGTTAATTCAAAATTATTGCTCCCTCAAAACAAAATACTCTCAATTATTATCGATGACTCCTATAATAGCATCGCCGTCCAAAAAGGATTAACGTTTCTTTTCTTTATTTACTTTTCTTATTAAGCATATGAAAATTTGCAAAGATCACATTTAATTTGATAATGAAATGTTTTTATGACTAATCAAGAGTTCCATTTGATTTTTCACATTTTGGATATAATAATCGAAGTTATATATATATATATATATATATATATATATATATATATAGACATATTAAATTATAAAACCAAATATTTGTAATTAAAAATATATAAATTATAGGCAGACATAACTATATATTAGTGTGAAAAACCTGTTTTTTTTTTTTTTTTTTTTATCTTTTTTTGGCGAAAGCAACTGCAACCACAAGACTTTTTAATGAAATGCATGTGTACCCATCCTAAAAGTGTATGTATATAAATGATCAATAATAATGTTAATTATATTCTTATGTGCAGATATGCTATATTTACGATGCTGAAATGGCCACGACTGTTAGATAGATCCTCGTGTTTCATGGAGAATGAGATAGATAGATAGCACAACTAATTATACACCTGCTATAAAATATATTTATTTTTACTCCCTCCTATTCATATTAAATATCTTTTTAGAGAGTTTCATTTTATTCTATATAAGTCATTGTTTTTTAATTCTTCTATACAATATCAGATTATATTTTTTTCGTAATTTATCCTTCTATTTAATATCTTTAGTAAATCAATTCCAATTGGGTAATCGTAGAGAGAAAAATAATTAATTAGGGATACAAAAGATATTTTGTGTTATTTCTTAATAAGTGTACTTAACTCTAAAAAGACATTTAATATGAATAGGAGGGAGTATTTATTTTCGTTGAAAGCGAGCGAATAATAATGTATGTATATATGCATGTACATAAATGCTCCATCTCGATCTTAAATATTTTCAGAACGTGATTCTAATTTTTCATATTTCTGGTTAAAACACAATTTCTTTAGTTTCCTATTTTTAGTTGCCGAGTCACCCACCCCACCCCACCCCACCCCACCCCACCTCTCTCTCTCTCTCTCTCTCTCTCTCTCTCTATATATATATATATATATATATATATATATCCTGTACGGTTCGCAGGTATTTCCAAAGCAACCAGAAGTATAATGGATGAAATTAATGCTTGCATGAGTACTGGCCTCAAGAAAAATGTTTGCATTCCTAGACCGGATGGAAAAGACAAATCTACGAATCATTTCTACAATGATCAAATTTCATAAACGCTTTTGTTCCATTGCAAACAAAATACCTACTTCCTCTAGCCTAAAAAAATATTCAAAAGCTACGTACCTATATACTACCCCTAAATAATAAGTTGGTAGTTTAATAATAACACTTAAATGAAATTGTGATGACAATTTTATAATAATATTGTGCTATTTAATGTTACTATCAACAAGAAAAAAAATATATTCATTTTGTGGAACAAATTATTTTTTATAAATAAGACTTATTTATGGAACGTACATAAGATAGTAATACTTTAAAAGTTGATCGAAATATTGTACCCAATGCAAATCTTAATGAAAAGAAACTAATCTCAAGGAGTTACTCAAGTGATAGTTAGCTAGCTTCTATGTATACTTTTTAAATTTTAAGGAGGTGCTTTGGGGTTGGATGCCTATGAAAATAAAAGAAAATAATAGTTCATCAGTTCTAAAATATAATAATAATTTTAATTTCTTTTAAAGTCAATTTAAGTATTATTAAATTTAAAATTTAACATAAATTCATTTAATCTTCTTTTCAATAAAAATATTGCATATTATCTAAAAATAAATACTAGTTATAGTGTTTAGTACGTATACTATTTTAAAAGATTAACTTAATCATATCACTTTTAAATTTGAATTAATTTTAAAAGTTAAAATTAATATTATAATCAGGAACTGAAGGATGATTTAATTTTTTTTTCTTTTTAGTTATGGAGGAATTAAATGGAATTAATTAGTTTTTTAATCAAATATAACAAAGAGCTAACAGTACTACTTACTAAGCTTAGAAGAGGGAGAATCCCATTCTCCACGTCTGCTTGCTTTTCCAAGAGATCTTATAGTAACCAAACACATCACTGATTGCATTTAAGCCAAGTACGTTGTATTTATAAACAAAGAATCAAAAGTTCTAGTAAAATAAATAAATAAATATATATATATATATATATATATATATGTGTGTGTGTGTGTGTGTGTGTGTGTGTGTGATTAAACCATTGATTGCAAAAAGTAAGTGATTTATGAGCTTCAAGCTTTTCCAGATCAAATAGAAAAAAGAAATTCTCTGACGACTTCTCAAGGGAATTTTTCTTTAACCTTCTTAACCAATTTACTTTAGTAACGATTCATCAATACCTCTAAACAAGATTTAGTCTTTAATTTTAATGCAAAAAAGAAGTTAAGACTCTAAACCTTAACTACCAATTTAACTAATACGTGTATATATATATATATATATATATATAGTTTTCTAAAAATCCTTCTATGCGCTCACTAAGTCCAGCTTATGCCCTTCAAGCGCCTCGATTTGGCCTAAATTTAGACACTCAAGATTAATTGTTTTCCCCTCTACTTTTTTTAAAAACAAAAATATTTTTTTTTTCATGATCAACTATAACAACAGTAATCGACCTCCAAGATTTAAATAGCACATTTTTAATTTAGGATTTTCTACATCAATTATATATACTTTTTCTAATTGTTCTTAAATTTTTAATGGAAGTAATACAAACATATCTATATATATGTGTGTGTGGTTAACAAAATTGTCAATAACTTTTATTTGAAACAACTTTTGAGATATATTTTTTGGAAGTTATCACCGATTGTTGAACTAATTGATAATATGTTATTCATTTAAATATATATTATAACTTTGGCTACATAAAATTACTTTTTGTTGAAAACTTTTTTTTTTAAAAGTCTAGGTCCGCTTAGCAAATTATCTTTATAACACTGCTAACTAATACTAGCATAAATGGGATAGCAACAAAATTTAGGGGCCACTTTGTATCATATTATAAATCCATTTAAATATTAACCTTGTTCATAATCATTCAATGTGTCGGAAAATCTCAATATTATATATATATATATATATATATATATATATATATATATGTGTGTGTGTGTGTGTGTGTGTGTGTGTGTGTGTGTGTGTGTGTGTGTGTATAGCACATGAATCTGATTATATTTTTTTTAATGGAGGGTTTTGAATTAGATGAACATGCTAATATTCTCTCTTCCACAAGTGATCAAAACCCAAAGGAATGCATACATCATCAACCTAAATTAGAATCAAATCTACTCAATGTGGTTCCGCATACACCTAAAAGATTCCCCACTTATTAACATCAGCAACCCATGATTTAACAGAGCTTGATTGATTTGATGCTGTTTTTTTTGTTTGTTGGTTTGTTTTTTTAATTTGACATGTTGAAGCTGTTAATATTAGAATCCTACGCTACGAAATGAATTAATTAATTAGTGGATCTAATTTGGTGAGGAAAATTATATTTCCCAAACTCTTAATTGGAGTTGACCTAGTGAGCCTAACTAAATATATTCTAGCTTCCCTTGAACTTGAATATGGCCCAAATATTTACATCCTTGACATTGCTTGTCAACCAAGTACGTATCGGCTAGTAATATGGATTTCATATATATCTACATCCTTTTCTTCCGAGACTCAAGAACGGACAATTCTTTAGTTGACTCAAGTAATGATCCTTCCCTCTTATTACGGTGTAGAAATTCTATAAATGCAAAGGTACATGAGGTGCAAAACACATACACAATATTATTATATTGGCTCTAAACCCTAATGCTTCCGCGATTAATCGTTTTTTCCCTCCCAACCCTTGTATTGATTCTCACACTAGAGGGTTCTTTTTTACATATTTATTCCACTTTCGCATTCGGTGACAAGTCTTGGACGAAATCGAGCGTTAACGCTTGGAAAATGAAATTCTTTCATTGTCAGTTTCAATTTTCATCATGATTTAGTTTACAATGAAAATATACCAAGTGGAACCAAATATCGGGAGATGCTTTAATTTGACAGATGATGGTATTAATAATGTGAAGCAATAGTATTATATATTGTTCCAAGTCATATCAATATTATGAGTATGAAGAATACGGCATCTACTAGTTAATTGGGCTTTTTTTAATTTTGGAGGTGAACTCAAGTCTAGAGCGCGATGAATAGAATAAATGTAAGGGGAATTATATAGATCAAAAACTAATAAAGATGGCAGAACGTATATACCCTTTTAGGAATATTAATATATATGATGATGCAAATGCATGCATGCATGCATGCAGTAATGCATTCAGTAGGTATGTATTATCTCTCAAAATGTCTCTTAATTGAATTTAATGGATGTGGATAATATTGTCAGCTGTGTGTCATTTTCAAAGGTTTGTGGCCGTTTAAATGACTAATCTTTTTCGTCTTTTCTTTCTTTTTAATCAAATTATAAGTCAGTCGATTTAGTTAGGCGAAATTCACGAATTTCTAGTTCACCTCTTTATTAAATCTGAAGTTGACATAAAGCTAATTATATGAAGGTGGTATACATATTTATATATAATATAATAATACACACCCCTCGTAATATTCTATAACGGATAACAAGTTGGAGGCGGAAGGGATCCATATATATACGTAAGATCATTAAAAGTATTGTTTTGTGTGTTTGCGTGTCAGAGAAATAAAGAGAGAGTTGAAGATGACAGTTTCCTAATAATGAATGTTTAGAGCCAGATATACTTTACTTAATTTTCGTCGAGAGGAAAGAGAAGGGCACAAAGAATACGTCTCTTCTTTTGACCATTGCACCCTGCCATTTGTGAGGCATGCAATCGACCGTCTCTCCTTAATATATACGGAGTATGCGTGAAAACTGATTCATAGTTAACGTTATAAATTTAAAATTATTTTTATAACAAATTATAATTGTTCATCAGTTGATTGAACCGTTAAATAAAATTTATGTCCGCAGTTTAATATCATGTATATATATCATAATTTAATGCTGCGGACGAGACAAATATCTAAAATACTCTTTGTACAAGTTCTCGTCCACAAAATTAATTAAATTGCATAACCTGAAAAATTATTTTGACATCCGCAGTATTAAACTTTAGAGTGGAAATCTTTGGTACCAGAAATTAGGGTTTGGAAAGTGAATACCTTCTGTTCTTGAGATGTAATCCTTTCCGAATCTTCTTGCCCTTCTGATTGATTAGATTACAGATCCAAAAAAAAAACAGCATATATAAAAATAAGCATAAATTATTTGAGAAGATGTACCTCTGCTAGAGTGGAACTTTAAGGGGCTGAAGATGGCATGAAGAAACTTTCTGGATTTTGTCATGTTTGGTGTTCTAGTGCCCATCAACAAATTGAAGATTATGTGTTGATGAGCTTTTGAGTTTATTTGTACAATTGCAAAGCCAGAGATTAATTTGTGTAAGGAATAGGCAAGTACATAGAAATAAATTAGGATTAGTGGGTGCTAGTTAATAAGTCATTAGTAAGTCGTCATTAATTAGTTTTCATTGATTCACAATCGTAGAGTGAATTAATAAAATCGTAGAGTGAATCAATGCAACCGTAGAGTCAGTTGTAGAGTTGTAGAGTGGAATCAATACAGTCATAGAGTTAATTGTACAGTCGTAGGGTGGAATAAACCTAGCGTCCACGGTTGTAAACTGCATATATGACTTAGTTAAAATCAATGTCGTTTCTCATTTAGTCATACCTAACGTTCGCAGTTTAATATTACAGACGGAAGATTTGTACAAGAGAGAGGTATTTTAAATATCTATCCCGTTAGTAATATTAAATTGTGATATATTGAATATTAAATTGTGAACGGGGGCTCGATCTATTTAACCGTTCGATCAACTGATGGACAAACTGATATGTTATAATTAAGGATATTTTAAATTTAGAACGTTGACTATGAATCAGTCCTTTGATTCGATTTTCATAAGGTTTAGAAAAGTTTTTGACTTTTTGTCAAAGTTATACAAAAAAATAATACATTAACAAAAAAATTGACCAAACTTTAAACTTGGTAAAATAAAAAATTCATGAAGAGGGAGAGAGAGAGAGGGGGCAGAGAAGAACCACTCTCTCTTCCAAATTGAAATATTCCGTTTCAAACGTCAAAAGCAAGGTTTTTAAATTCGAACCGGACATTGAATCGGAAAAGTTATTGGGTGGATGGGTCACTCATTCAACCAGCCATTAAACAAGAATCAATTATTAATGATGGCGCCATTAATATGTAATAACTAATAAATAATTAATTAGATTAATTATTATTATATATTTTATATAATATTTAGTAAATATGTAAAATTAATCAATTTATCTACACACAAAAAAACTAAACATCTCTAAGATACATTCAAATTCCGAAATTCAACCACAAGTTCAAGTGTTTGATTAAATGAATGCAAAAATATGTAAAATACCAAACAAAGTCTCAACTAAATCACTAAAAGATAATAAAATCCGTAATATTTTTTTTTTTAATCTTTAAGAAGAGAACCGATCAAATCAAGTGAACCGGTTACCTGCGTTTCATTCAAAGTCAACTGGTTCAACCACCTTCACCTGCTTACGAACGATTTTGAACAAAAAGTGATTTAGTGGTTTAAACCTGACCGCTTGAGTGAACCGAATTCCGATTTTTTTTTTCCTGGCTCGATAACGATATCCTATTCCAAATTTGAAAACCTTGGTCAAAAGCTTAAGGCGCCTCCTTCTTTTATTTTTTTATTTTTTTATTTTTTTATTTTTTTATACACTCATTTTTAACTTCATGCATGATCATACTCCGTATTATATTTTTCTTTTTCAAAAGAGAATAAACAATCATATACAACTGCATACATGTATAGGATACATACATACATACATACACACATAACCTATATAGGGAGTATACCGAGGAAAAAACGAAAGGTGTACGTTCGTATAATTAATAATGTTTGAGGGATCGGGTTATTAACTGAGTAGATGATGTTGGAATGGGCCCTTTGCCAGATAAAACCCAAACTAACATGCAATCACATGGCTACGTAGGCCCCAGCCCCCTCAACCTCCTCCCTAGACCCTATATTTTCACTTCAAAACAATTTCTAAATTATAATAGGAACCACACCCCCCCGCACCCACCCACGCACCCATCCCCCACTCTTCCACCCACCCACGCATAAACGCAAACACATTCGGATCTTCCTATTTTATATTTTTGCCCATTTTTCAGCCGGCTGGCTGCACATAATTAATAATAATAAAAAAATACTACTACTATTATTGTTGCAAATATTTAGAAATTAAGCAAGTTGTACAAAATCAAATGAGGAACATTCTTTACACAAAATACTATTTTTGTAACTAAAATTAATCGGCCGCATATATATATATATATATATATATGTGTGTGTGTGTGTGTGTGTGTGTGTGTGTGTGAGTTTAACTGTTGTTTTACGATTTATTTCTTGTTTAATTTTAGTTAATAATTTAATTAATTAAGGGTTGTTGCTCAAGGAAAAAAACATGTATAAAAATATATGATAAGGTTTTGTTTTATAGTAAATGGATCAATCACACAAATATAAATATATGTATAAACAAGATTCATATATGATACTAGTTCTATAAATATAACATCATCTGTAGTATATATTATGCAAGTCAATGAGGGGATGGGGAAGCCTTTACCAATATTTGGAGAGCTAGGGGGGGCTTTCTGTTATTACTAGTACTACTACTATGTTTTTTAGGAGTATTACTCATTTACTAATAAATACAGTAAACTAAATTTGCCAAGTGTGAAAGGGAGCGTGGTTAGCATGAAACTAATTTTAATCAATTAATTAATATATTGTTGACACACTGAACAAAATATAATTTATTTTTTTGTGTGTCAGTACTGTATTGGTCAATTGAATAATTTACTAGTATGAAATTAATTTGTTGATAATTGGATCCAGTGCAGGAATGGTGTATTTTGGTCGCAATTAATTACCCCAATTTAATTAATTACGTATTTAATTAACCACTTTCTCATCATCCAATAATGCTTCACATGAGCACACGTCTTTACACAAGTGGTTGACACGTGGGCGGATCTGATTGAACAAAAGGGGGGCCTCGATCCATGAGGGAGGATTATTTATCATAACTGGTTAGTGCACGCCAGAATCTTTTTCGTGAGTTGGGGATAGTAGAGTCGCTTGTTTTTGAAGGTTGTTTTATCGTTTTTTTTTTTGCCTTTTAATTTTTTATTAGAAAAATTCTAGGGGGACCGTGTATGGGAATCGGAATTGACGACCGGTCCATTTTTATTTATTTATTTTTTTTTAAATTCTCTCCCAAATAATTTATAAGATTTACTGTACTTGTATATTTTTTACATGTATTCACATGACATCTAAAATATTTTTTTCTGTAAAAATTCCAGTTCCAATAAATTTTATAAATTATTTGGGAGAGAGTTTTAAAATAAAACTCTCTCCCAATTCCGGTCCCCATACACATCAGCCTCAATCACTCTTTTTTATTAAGAATAATTACAGGGGGCGTTTTTTCACGACATTCTAATGACGTTCTAAGATACATACAAAAGCAGAGTTGTGCAATTTGACAAAACATTTTTTTATAAAAAATAATATTTTAGGTGTAATTTGAATACATCTGAATGCGTTGTATGCCCCAGATGCACCCTCAAGCTTTCATGTATTCAAATTACACCTAAAATACTGTTTTTTATAAAAATTTCAGTTGGAATAAATACTATATATTTTTTGAGAGATACTACAAAAATAAAAAAATAAAAAATAAATAATAAAAAAATAATATCGCTAGAATGTCAGCAAAAAAATATCCCCCTAAAAGGACTCTTTTATTAAGTCCTTAAAAGATGATGTGTTCACGTGTCTCTGTCTTACAATTGTTACTCTAATTTTTGTCTTACCAATTTGTAAGTAATTTAAACCCACCATTTTTAATTGTTTAGGTACTCGAGAATTATGTTGGGTATATTCCAATCAAATAATATACTTAATATATATACTCTCTCTAAAAATGAATTATCCAACTTATATATGGTACTTACTTTCAACTTTATTTAAACGTATTAACACTTGTTTATGATCATATACTTGAATATAAAATTTAAATAAAAATATTTTTAATATGAAATTTTAAAATATATATAAAAAAGTAAGACTTATTTTTGAACCAATGGTCAAGTATATATATCCTTACTTAGATATTCCATTCAAATATATATATATATATATATATATACTCCATCTGAAAATTAATGAGTGATCCAATTTATAGCTATTTTCTTAACTTTCTTTAAATATATTAATATTTGATATAAAATTAATTTTAAATATATACGTAAAACACAAGAGTCGGAATTAAATAAGGCCCCTTGTTTTGAAAGTACGCGCGGATTGATCAAGCGTATCCTACCTAGATCTTCATGTTATCCTTTCAGATTATTATAAACTTAGATATATATATCAAGTGCAGGGAAATGACATATATATATATATATATATATATATATATATATATATGATTTTTGAATTTTTCATTTCACTTAATAAATTATCCTGAATGAATTCGAAATTTAGAATAAATCTCATCATAAGATACAGGTCTTTGGAGATATAGAAGTGAGTATATATATATATATATATATATATATATACGAATTCATCCATAATAATCAATTATCATGAACACTATTTAAACAACCAAGCTTTCTACCGTTAATCAGTATATAATAGATGGCATAAATTATTGTAAATAAGTCACTAAATGACACAAAATTATTTGCAATTACTTCATTGTCACTTCCCAATTTAATTTGCATTAAACATCATTGCTACAGCATGTAGCGGCAGGATCCCACCACTTTCTATGCTTTTATTAATATTAATATTAAAAGTAATAGTAATAATAATAATATTCATAATATTATTATTATTATTATTATTATTATTATTAGTATTACTATTAATATTAATACTATTAATAATATTATTACTGTACTTAATATAAATATTAATATTATTATTATTATTATTATTATTAGTAGTAGTAGTAGTAGTAATATTAATATTATTAATTATATTATTATTATTAATAGTACTAATATTATTATTATCTATTCACGATATCTGGCTATTATTCACGATATCTGGACTATTCACGATATCTTACAATTATTCACGAATCTGGCGATTATTCATCTAAAAATGAAAATTTTTCCTTTTCGTCTAAAATATATCTATTCGGATCTTAGCTTTGATTGTATCCATGTTTTGATCATTCTTGAATTTTACACCACTATGATTATTTTTGAGGTATTTTTGGACGTGGATAAAACAAAGTCTGAATCCTTAATCCTTAATCCTCATCATTTTGTTTCAATGGATTCGCTTTTTTAAAAATATTTTCATCATCCTCGGTCTTAAATGATGATATTATTGAATATCTTTGGCTTGTAGTGTAAAGATGAACGATTTCGATGAATATCTTTGGTAGTAATCTGCAGATGAACGATTTCGATGAATATCTTTGGCCATAGTGCAAAGATGAATAGGTGTTTAGATGAATACTGACTAATCGATGAATATCTTTTGGCTGTAGTCAAAAAGATGAATATTTGATTCCGGATGTATATTGATTGATGTTACGAGGATAAAAGATGAGCGATGAACTTTTAAATTCATACATAGAAGATAGTAGTTTGCATTCTCTACTTAACTCTTCTAATGAATTATTATTTCACTGCGAATATTGATTTAAAACTTATTGCCTATTGTATTCTATTAGATTTTTTTCCTGTTGAAGACTAATGATAATTTGTTGTATATTATCTTCTTAGTAATATATTATTCTTTACCGGCTAGTTGAGCTCACCCTTTTCCTTTTTGTTCTATTTTTCTTCTCGTGAGGCGAGAATATAATGAAGTCTGAGTGCAGGTATGGAATGAAGGTTCTAGAGAGAGTTGTTTAGTAGTCCTCACCATTTTGTAAAATAATGTATCAATAAATGTGATGAGGATTTATTTGAGTATAGATATTGTCTGAAGATAATATTTGTATTCAAACTCACGCTTTCTTGTTGTAATTATAAAGTTATAGTTGTTTCATACCATGTATTGACAACTCGGAATGGGTGATGTATACCTATTTTGGGGCGTCACGGTTGGTATCGAGCTTAGGGATATGATCTCAAGCGGAGATCGGTGAATAGAACTAGGAGGGAGAGACGAAAGAAAATCCTTCCTAAAGGTGTCCTACCTAAGCTTATTTGTTAGTTTGTCGATATATAGGGATATTATGTGATATATTGATTTCCTTAATTAACCCATGTTTTATGGCGATGTTTTTGAGAATGTCGATCGAGAATATTAACAATGGAAATGAGACCGTGGAGACGCTCAGTACTCACCAACGAGGAGAACGTCAACAGTCGGGCAATATTCCTCCCGTGAACAACACCACCGAAAGCAGATGATGAACGAGGGATGTTTAGAAGCTTTTGCGATTCATGCAAAATCGATTTAGGGAGACTCGTGTTAAAAATACTGAGAGAAATGATAGCAATTCACTTGATTGTCACAAAAGCAAGCAGCTTCAAAGAGTTGGGACCACCAATTTAAGGAAAGCCAGATTCGATCATGGCGGAAACATGGGTCAAGTAAATTACCAAGATATTCGATGTCTTGGGATGCACGGAGAAAAGAAGGTTCCATTCGCCACCTTTATGTTCCGTGGCGAAGCAGACTATCACCGGTGGAGTCTCGTGAAAGTAGCGTCTACATCTAGCCGCACTCAAGCATATGTCTTGGGAGACGCTTGAAAACTATTTAATGACAAATACATTCCCGAAAGTGTTCGTCGTATATGAAGGAAGTGGAGTTCATCGATTAGAACAAAACAACATGGCGGTGTCCCAAAGACGAGGGCAAAGTTTGCGAGTTATCCGTGTTTGCACCTCATTTGGTGGAGAATAAGGAACGTATGACGCGAATGTTTCATAGAGGTTTGAAACCCAACATACGTCGATATCTCATTTCTCATAAATTTTCTCTATTCAGATGTTGTAAAAGGTGGCTCAATTATTAGAAATGAGATAACGAAATACGGTCAACTGAGGACCACAACCAGGGATCATCTCAAGATAGCGATCAAACAAAACAACGATAACCAAAGAGAAAAAAAAAAGACGAACAAAATGGTAATCACTCCGTGGTGGTAATCATGGCCATGAAAATAGAAGAAGCGAAGTCGGGAGGAGATTTTAAAAAGAGAAGATTTAACAACGACCGTATGAAGACGACAAGTGTTTACGATGACAACCGGTTCTAAGGGAGGAGAACGACCACCGGTCATATACGCTATAAATGCGGAAAGAGGGGACATATCACCAAACCGCCCACAACAGCTTCAAGGTATGTTATAATTGTAGAAAGGAAGAACATATCGCCGAGATTGTACGATGGCGAAACCTAGTTCAATGGGGATGGGGACTCAAAAGATTGTCCCGTAAAAATCAAAGTCAATTCTGGAAGAGCGTTTGTTGTGATCGGTCAAAATGCGAGGAACCCAAACGAGGTGATCACGGGTAAGCTATTTATAAATTCTTGCGAAGTTTATACCTTACTTCGATACCGTCTTTACCCATTCATTTATCTCTCTACTTGTGCTCAACGTTTAAACCCCATATCGAATGGCTCTATTGAACTTCGTGGAGTTAAAGGTCCAACTACGGAGTTGTTGGACATCCGGTTTCATTAAATAGTAAGACATCTCCTCGGGGTGCTCTGCTTTTATTCAGTAAAGAAGAAAGAGCGGTAGTATGCGACTTTGTATTAATTATCGGAATTGAACCATGTCACCATTGTAGAAGACCCCACTTTTATAAATAAAGATGAATTTTCTATAAATATTATTTTGAATATTATGGAATAATTTGATATAATGTTATAGTTGTGGGTAATATTTATAAATTTTGCAAAAAGTATGCAAGTGGTTATATTATATTCGATTTGTTTGGAATATTCGGTTTAGCGGGGAATATTCGTATAACTACTCAATCATTGGTGGACCTCATATAATGTAATTATTGTCGGATTGAGAAAAACGACAAAAATATTTTATCAAATAACTATGGAGGTTTTACCGTTGATCTTTGTTGAACTACTTTAGTAAAAAGTACAAAGAATACATGTGGTTGCATAAGTAGCACTGGTATTGATTATTGATGCTTTATGTGAGAAGTCACTCATTTGATTCCATTATTGTCGCTTAAATTATTATAATGATAATGACTTTTTGTTTATTCGTATTATTAACGTAATAAAATGTAAACATCTTTTATATAAAATGTAATACTTTATTAAAGTTATTTTATAAATAAAATATATTATATTTTATTATGCATAGTGTTGCGTAGTGTTTTCATCATAGTGTTTTCATAGTGTTTGCATAGTAAAATGTTTTTATATAAATAGAATATATTATATTTTATTTAAAAGATTTTGCTTTAAATATGGACCGTCAGATTAAAGTAAATCAATCTGGGACCGCTTCATGGATTAATTACTTATGCATTCCATTTTCCTATAAATAGAAGCTCATTCCTTCATTATTTTCTTACGAATTCATTGAAACTCTAGAGAGAGAAATTATAGAGAAAGCTATAGAGAAAAGTTATAGAAAGAAGAAGAAAGAGTATTCGCTACTTCACTACTTTTTTATATTCGGTTCTTTTTACTGTAGAGGGTGTTGTTCTTTCTTCTTGAAGAGAACTTCATTATTCCATTCACTATTATTCTACATTGGAATAACCTATAAAAGTGGCATACCCTATACATAACTTTTGTATACGCCAGCATACCTATACTTGGTGAAATCCTTATGTTATTCCATTGCTTATTATTCTGCTTGGAATAACTTTGTGATACTGCCATTTACCCTATAGTTGGTGACATTCTTCTATTATTCTCATTGGAACATCCATGCATGTGTTTTACACCGACCGGTTCCGCCTTTATTATTATTATTCCGCTGAACATCCTCGCATGTGTTTTACACCGGACCGGTTCCGCCTTTATCATTCTGTTGGAATATCCTATCATGTGTTTTTACACCGGATCCGGTTCCATCTTTATTATTCTGTTGAACATCCTGCTTGCAGTGTAATTTCACCTCGACCGTTCCGTTATTATTATTCTATTGAATAACTCCGTTCTATCGCAATCTACCGCATGCGTGGTGATTTCTTTTGTTATTCCATTCTTTATTATACCCAAATGGTTAAAACTTTGACTTCTATACTCCATGAAATTAGTAGAATATCCTTGATTTTGCGTTTCATCCAAAGATCTTTTCATGGAAATATTCTTCCGATCATTCTTGAATTTTACTCTACAAAGCGATATCATGTTGACAATTTGGGCGTTAATAATTCTGGATAAAATAATTCTTGAACTTGTTTTATTGAATTCTTATATCATTGTCATCATCCTCATGTTTATATTTTTTTTAAAGTCATCCATGGCATTCAGAGAGCATGGATGGACTTGGTATGATTATGACAGAGGATTATTCTTGTAATCATGACCGTAATGTTACAAATGATGTGGTAAAAATCCTCGATTGGTCAGTAGTGCATTGATGGATGATTGTTGGCATGATCATGACCATTAATGAATACACAACTATTCTCGGCCCGTAGTGCGAGAATAATTGTGGTAGTGATACTAAAGAATATCCTCGGCCGTAGTGTGAGGGGTGATTCGATGATGTGGATTATTTATTAAAGTTTGAGTCTCAAATATATAATGATGAAAAACCTTTTAAATCATAAAAGATAGTAGATTTTATTTTCTACTTGACTTTTTAATGGATTGCGTATTCACTGCAGCTTAAACCGTTGTCTATTGTATTTTATCGCTTTAACATTGTTGAAGACTATTGATAATTTATTCGCATTATCTTAGTCATAATATTTCTTCTTGGGCTAGTTGAGCTCACCCTTTCTTTCACCGTTTCTTCTCTTGAAATGAGAATATAAATTTGGGACGAGTCTGGGAAACGAGTGATGGTCCCGAAGATAGCATTAGTAGTCCTCACTATTCGTGAAATAGTGTGATAATAATTGTAATGAGGACTTTTTGTTTGAGTTTGTATAATATCTAGTAGAGCGATATTTGTATTTAAACTCACAGCTTATGTCGATTGTACAAGATAGCTTATGTTAATAAGTTGTATTTAAATTACATGCATCACGTAAGTGGCGACCCAAGATGGGTGATGTATACCTAATTTTGGGGCGTCACAACAGTATCGAGCTAAGGGATATGATCCTCGGCTAAGATATGAGAAAAGTACTAGGAGGGAGAGACGGGAAGTACCTTCGCTAGTATGACCTACCTAAGTTTATGTGCTATATTTATTGGTCGGTTGTAATATAAAGATAATTGTTACATGTCAATTAATCTTTTGTTTTGTGGCAAGATCTGAAAATGACATCCGAGAATGTTGAGAATAATGAATGGAGCACACGAGCGATCGTTGATTCACCACATATTAATAATCAAGATAATGTGCATCAGGAAGGCGACAATCCTCATGCAAACAACAACACTGAACAAATGATGAATGATCAAATGTTCAAAGGCTTTATGCAATTTATGCAACAAAGAAGCAGAGCGACTCACATCCAAAAACGTAGGACACGGAAAACTCTCGAGGCCACCGCTAAACAATTCAAGGAGCTGGGACCACCGGAGTTTAAGGGAGAACCAAAACCACTTCCGCGGAAGCATGGATAAAGCAGATTACCAAGATATTTGATGTCTTGGGATGCTCCGAGGAGCAAAGGTTCCTTCACGCCTTTTATGTTGCGGAGAAGGCGATTCATTGGTGGAATCGGTAGAAACGTACTCAACTTCATCTTGAAGATATCTTGGGAGAAGTTCCAGAGTCGTTCAACGACAAATACTTTCACGAAAGTATTCGCCATACGAAGGAGGTAGAGTTTATCAAGTTGGAACAAAACAATATGACCGTGTGTCGCAATACGAGGCAAAATTTGCGAGTTATCACTTTCCATATCCCCACTTGGTGGATAATGAAGAGAGAATGGCGCGAATGTTTTAAGAGGTTTGAAGTCGAGATACGCCAACATCTTATTTCTCATAAACCGTGTTTGTATTCGAGATGTTGTAAATAGGGCTCGCTTTAGTGGAGCGATAATGAGTCAACGCAACTAAAAGAGAAACGGTAAGCAAAGTTATAATACCAATGAGAGTAGTCATCGAAGCGGTGACAACAAGCGTGGAGGAATCAACAAAGCGAGATATGGTAACCACTTCGGTGTAATCGTACCAAAACAATAGAATGGACATTTCAAGAAACGGAGATTCAACAATGATGGAAAGACGTCAAGACCAAAGACCCGTTGTTAAGGAAGGAGAAAGACCACCTATCATATGCTTCAAATGCGAGAAGAAGGACACATCGATCCGAATCGCATGTACATCTTAGTCAAAACATGTTATAATTGTGGAAGAAGGTCACTTAGCTCGATTTTGTTGTTTCATCAAGACAAATTCAACTAGGATGGAGGCACCAAAGGCCGTCCCCCCGTAAAAGTCAAAACCGAGTGGTCTGGAGGAGGCGTTTGTTGTGACCTCCCCCAGAGAAGCAAGGAAACCCGAATGAGGTCATCACGGGTAAGCTTATCATAAACTCTAATGAAGTCTACACTTTATTTGATCTGGGTTCTACCCATTCTTTTATTTCTCCTACTTGCGCCATCGATTAAATTTGACTCGGAGAAATTAGACTTTGACTTATCTCGTGGAAACTCCGTTGGGAGAAACCTTCATTACATCCACTGTTTATAAGTCTTGTTTGGTTCAAATCGGTACCCTCACATTACCTGTCGATCTTATTTCATTAAAAATACTTGCATTTGACGTGATTCTAGGGATTGATTGGTTAACTACTTATCATGCAAAAATTGATTGTTTTCGTAAGGTTGTTAGTTTTCATATTCCTAATCAACCTATTATGCGAATTCAAACGACCAAACCATTAAAATTAATCACGGTCATCTCAAGCCATAAAGCTATTCGTTTATTGAAAAATGGATGTCAAGCTTTCTTAGCTCATGTCACAGATTTAAACAAAAATACGCCGGGCTTTTGAGCGATATTTCTATTGTTAATAAATTTCTGACGTATTCCCCAAGAACTTCCCGCCTACCCCGTAGGCGTGAAATTGAATTTTGTATCGACCTTGAACTGGTACAAAACCTATTTCCAAAGCCCCATATCGAATGGCTCTATTGAACTTCGTGAGTTAAAGACCCAACCGCAGGAATTGTTAGACATTGGCTTTATTCGTCCTAGTACTTCTCCTTGGGGTCCTCTGCTTCTATTCGTGAAGAAGAAAGATGGGAGTATGCGATTTGTATTGATTATCGGGAGTTGAATCATGTCACCATCAAAAATAGGTATCCATTGCCACGTATTGATGACCTGTTTGACCATTGCAGAAAAGGAGCCAAATTCTTTTCAAAGATTGATCTTCGTTCCGGATATCACCAATTGAAGATTAGAACCACCGACATTCCAAAGACGGCTTTGTAACTCCTTGAAGACGGGCATTATGAATTCCTAGTCATGTCCTTTGGATTGACTAATGCTCCTCTTTGCCTTCATGGATATGATGAACCGAGTATTCAAGGAATATTTAGATCACTTTGTGGTCGCCTTTATTGATGACATCCTTATTTATTCCAAAAGTCGTGAAGATCATGAGCAACACTTGAGGTCGACACTCCAAAAGCTTCGTGAATATAAGCTTTATGCCAAGTTGAAGAAATGCGAGTTCGGATCAAAGAAGTAGCATTCCTTGGGCACGTGGTATCAAGTCATGGAATATCTGCTTGACCCAAAGAAAGATTGAAGCTATTCAAAGTCGGGAACAACCTAAATCGATGGATCAAGTACGTAGCTTTCTCGGTTTAAATTTGGTTATTATCGGAGATTCGTGGAAGGATTTTCTCGAATCGCTACTCCATCGACTCAAATTGACTTTCGAAAAGATACAAAGTTCTATTGAGCGAAGAATGTGAGAAGAGTTTTCAAGAACTCAAGAGGAGACTTATTTCAAAGACTGCTCGACAATACCATCCGCCTCGGAGGATTTGTCATCTATAGTGATGCTTCGAGCAAAGGGTTAGGATGTGTTCTTATGCAACATGGAAAAGTTATAGCCTTATGCCTCGCGACAACTCAAAGAATATGAGAGGAATTATCTTACTCATGATCCGAGTTGGGTAAATTGTCTTTTGCACTTAAAATTTGGAGGCATTACTTGTATGGGGAGAAAGTGGAGATCTTTACGGATCATAAAAGCCTCAAATATTTCTTCACTCAAAAGGAACTCAACATGCGACAACGACGTTGGCTTGAACTGCTGAAAGATTATGATCATACCATCCAATACCATCCTCGAAAAGCGAACGTGGTAGGCGATGCATCGTAGAAGATCGTATGCAAGTACGAGTGCGTTATTGTCAACACAAAGGCCCATTTTGTGTGACTTGCAAAGGATGGAGATAGAGTTAAAGACTCGTGGATGCATGTGATGATAGCGAATATACGAGTAGAACCAGACTTTTAATCGATAAAGTTAAAGTCGCTTTCAAGCTACGCACTGAGGCGATGCGTATGAGGAAAGAAAGTGCAAAGGTGCTTATCCGGAAGTAAGAATCGATGAAGAAGGAATACTTGAGTCAACTCCGGACTTTGTGTTCCTAACGACCGACGATTTAAAGTATAATATCATGATGGAGGCGCATAACACACCATTTGCAATCCATCCACAGGAGTACCAAAATGTATCATGATATTCGCTATACATTTTGGTGGAGCAATATGAAAGAGAGAGATAGCGTTGCTTATCTCAAGGTGTCTAACTTGTCAACGAAGTTAAGCGAGCATCAAGTACCAAAAGGTTCATTGCAACCACTTGAAATTCCGTAATGGAAGTGGGAGCACATTACCATGGATTTCAATTCTGGCCTTCCTAAGGTTTCTCAAGGCATTGATGCGATTTGGGTCATTGTTGATAGATTGACCAAGTCTGCTCATTTCTTCTGGAAATCTGAGAAACTTATACACTTGAACGCCTTGCTCAGATGCACATAAACGAGATTGTAAGATCGCATGGTATCTTAAGATCTATAGTTTCCGATCGAGACCCAAGATTCACTTCACGATTTTGGGTTAGTTTACAAAAAGCTATGGGCACAGACTTACGATTTAGCTTCGGCATATCATCCTCGGATTTGGACGACAATGGAGAGGACTATTCAAACTCTTGAAGATCTATTAAGACTCGTGTGTTCTTGATTTCAGGGAGTTGGGACAAGTTCTTACCATTGGTGGAGTTTTCCTACAACAACAGCTTATCAAGCAAGTATCGGCATGGCTCCATTCGAGCGTTGTATGGAAGAAAGTGTCGTTCTCCAAGATATCTTTGGGATGAGGTGGGTGAAGCAACGTTGTTGGGACCGGAGTTGATACGTATGACTACTTGAAAAGATTCAAACGATCCGACAACGATAAAAACCTCACAAAATCGATAAAAAGAGTTATCTTGATCTTCATCGAAAGGACGTGGAATTTGATATAGAGATCATGTGTTGTTAAGAGTTGCTCCATGGAAAGGAGTTACAAGATTTGGAAAGAGAGGAAAACTTAATCCTCGATTCATCTATCCATTTTAATCCTCGATCGAGTAGGAATCGTGGCTATAGACTCGTTTCTACCGCCAAATATGTCTCGTGTTCATAACGCTTTTTCACATATCCATGTTACGTAAATATGTGAAAGACCAAACCATATTATTGAAGTTAGAACCCATTTAAATAGCGGAAGATTTGACGTATGAAGAGGTTCCCGTTCAAATTTTGGATAAGAAGGAACATATTCTACGCTCGAGGTTATACCTCAAGTCAAAGTTTTGTGGAGGAACCACGATGTTGAGGAAATGACTTGGGAGTTAGAATCTAAAATGAAATCAAGGTATCCTTACCTCTTCAACATACCGTATATCGCACCACTAATTTCGAGGGCGAAATTTCATAAGAAGGAGGTTGTAAGACCCCACTTTTATAAATAAAGATGAATTTTCTATAAATATTATTTTTGAATATTATGGAATAATTTGATATAATGTTATAGTTGTGGGTAATATTTATAAATTTTGCAAAGTATGCAAGTGGTTATATTATATTCGATTGGTCTGGAATATTCGGTTTAGTAGGGAATATTCAGACAACTACTCAATCATTGGTGGACCTTAATAATGTAATTATCATTTGATTGAGAAAACGACAAAAATATTTTATTGAAATAACTACGGAGGTTTTACCGTTGATCTTGTTGAACTACTCTTGATTAAAAGTACAATGAATACATGTGGTTGCATAGTAAGACACCAGTATTGATTATCGATGCTTATGTGAGAAGTCACCATTTGATTCCATTATCATCATGAATTATTATAATGATAATGACTTTTTGTTTTATTCAGATTATTAACGTAATAAAAAAAGCGTAAACATCTTTTATATAAAAAAGAATACTTTATTAAAGTCACTACAAGAAAATCAGATATAATGACGGTTATTCTACGACCGTCGCTATATAGATAAAAAAGACCGTCGTTATAGATATAGCGACGATCGTCGACCGTCGCATTATAAGCCGTCATTGAAACCTATAGCGACGACGGTCTTTTTATCTATAATGATGGTCGACCGTCGCTAAAAACTCCACAAAAACGCTTGAAGGTTTTTACCAACTACGGAAAGTGGATATACCGACCACGATAACCGTCGCCATAGAAGATTTGGTCAGGAGCTATTAAATGACGGCCGCCGTGCCGGTATAGATGAGATTGGTATGATCTATCGCGATCTCCTCCCGACCGTCGCTATAGTGAGATTTGGTCATGATTATTTATTACGGTCACCGTCACCGTCGCCATAGTGAGATTTGGTGTAATTTATTACGACGATCGTTAATCGTCGCTATAGTGAGAATTGATGTGATATATTGATTGACGCCGACCGTCATATATAAATAGATTGATTAATTTGAGTTTATAGCGGTCACGAATCGTCGCTATATCTTCCCAAATTTTAAAAGAAAATGTTTGTTTCTATCTGATAATTTTTATTTATTTTTACCTCATAAGAAACATAACCACATTCAACCATCCAATCAATATAACATTTACAACTAAAAGAATAAAACAAATAAAGTCTATTAAAGGTATAATATCATCTAAATATACATAACCATCCAAAAATATCATCACATTACTATGTATCAAAACAATGCATAACCAACAAAAGACATTTAACATATTTTTAGTATCACATCTAACAAATTTTCATCAAAAATAGTGTTACATATAACAAATTTCCAAAGAAGACGTGACATGTCTCGTGTCCTCTATAGGATTATTTGATCCGCTTAATATCACCATTATCTCCTTCGTATCGATCCTACAAATTAATTATCAAGTGAACTTGTTAATCCATAAAAACATAATGATAGCCCCAAAAATTTAAGTATAAGTGAAGTGAGAGAAGAACACCGATTGTTGGATTGAGCATTTGAACTGATGAATTCTTCATAAATTCATGCCATAATTGATAATAGTTCATCCACTTTCCTCATAAATTATCATCTCCTTTTTCCGCACCTTTTTCAACTCAACTTTCAATTCTTGATTCTCACGTTGTACCTCATTATTTGTGTCACGAGGCCCCCAGTGTTTGTAGGTATGGCACCAACTCCACCTTTGTCAAGTCTACCACGTCGCCTGGTCCAAGAACTTGTGCAAGTATATCATTCCGTCTCTGTACTCACCGCTTTCACCACCGATTCTCGAGTCTTCTTTAACTCAATAATTTTTTTCCCGTGTGAAAATATATAAGGCAAATTATACACAACTTAAATATACAAGGCAACTTAAATATACAAGGCATAATAGGTTTTCGCTTCACGCCTCTTCATAATAAGATAAAGAAAATAATAAGAAATAGGATAAGAAATGCCGCAAATGACATTTCCAAGGAAGAAAAAGAACATAACATTTCTTCAAATTAGCAATTGAAAGAAAGAAAAATTCAATTATGAAAAAGCATCAAGTATGATTCGCAATTTGGAACCAAGATAGAATTATGTGTTCGATATAGTAGTTTATCGATATAATGTGTTTGTATACCCGTAAATCGAAAGCAACCAATTTATGCTACGCCACCAAATCAACAAAGTCTTGAGGAGTTCTGCATTTGAACCCATTAACCTACCACACATTTTGGGAACCGATCTTCCAATTTAATTTAACCCAAAAGTAGAACTAAGATTAAATTTGCATAAGTTACTTCTTATGTGATCAAGACCTAATTAATGTAATCGGATTTGAATGGCTACATTTATCATCCTATAAAAACCGAGTAGAGATGTAACACTTGCCATGCAAACAAGTTAGGCAGATAAGGACTACAAGAGCCACCCCAAAGACCCTTTGTTTGAGCAGGAGAGAGCTCACCTCATGGTCCTTTTTAAGAGTTTGGAATTGCAGAGTTCATTCTTACCTTCTTGTTCTTATACATCACCGTCTTCGATCATTATGGGTGTGTCCAGGCACCTAACAAGTGTGCCTCTGTGGGTATTCAAGGAATTGCTTGGGCCTTTGGTGGTATGATCTTTGCCCTTGTCTCATCGTGACCGCTTTGGTATTTCGGGTTAAGAACATATGATTCCTCTCTTTTCCTGCCTTTTACTCTAAATTTTTTGTCATCACTTCACAAATCTATTGCTTTTCTTCACGCGAGTATATATTTCTTAGTTTCTCCTCATTTCATCCTAAGTAGTCTCTAATTTCTTACTCTTTGTGGGTTTCTTTTTAGATCTTGTACTTTTTAACCTTTTTTATCATAGTTTCATGTTTTCTTGGGATAATATTTATATGGGTGTTTTAGCTTTTGTACTATTATTTGAGTTAATTTGTGGCCATTCTCTCTCTTTCGACCTTGGCAATTTTAGGTATCTTGATCTTTTTTATTTAATAAATATATTTTTTTATTTATCCTTCCGAGTTGATAACTGTTGGGAATTGGGATCATGATGTGATGATGGTATCTTTGTCTCGAATCCGAGTTTTATGATTAATTGATATGATTATTCGATGCTTTGTTGTAGATTGTTTTGGATTATGTACAATGCTTACATTTTTGTAATAGAAATTGTTGTAGGACATGGGACAAAAGCTCATGTTCATATAGGCAAGAGTTAGTAAACTCAATTATAGGGTTTCGATCTTCACTTTTATTTTCCTTTTTGTTGCTAAAACGCAGTACACCGGATTTTTTTTATTAGTTTCTTTTGCTTCACCAAGTAATCTTGATTATGCAGTTTTCAATCTTCGCTTTTAGTTCGCCATTCCAACTCGCACTTGCAGCTCTAACTTCTCTCTTGGAGGATGGATGGCTAACACATCCTCCATGCCGCACTCCAATGATTTCTCGGAGGTCCAATAGCAATAATGCTTTGGTAATTTTATTGAGTTGACAACATAATTGTCATGTGTAATTTATTTGTCATTTGCATTTGTAATGTTCTCGAGTTTGATTAGAATAAGTGTAGACCATGAGTTTCAGCTTTTAAATTGTTAGCTCTATATACGTCCATACATGAATTAATATGTATTGACGTAGAACGCCTCCATCGAAAGCACTTCATATAAATGGAAGGTGTATAATAATGTGTTTGTTCATTTACTACTTATACATACTAGTCTAAGATCGTCACCATACGCTTTTCCCAATCGAATATCGCAGCCTACCATAATTCTCCTCGAATAATCGATTCTCGGGTATGGTTTGGTAGACCAAAGCATGCATGTAATTTAGAGCATTTAGGTATCTTTCTTTGACCCAAAACTTGCCCCATAATTCTCCGTGTTACATATTATGTCCGCTTTAAGTTCTGCTTATAGAAATGCAAGGTTTATCGTTAGTCCATATAAGCCTCCAGCTTATCGCTGCTACCGGACCGGAATCTATTGTTCATCATTTGTAAAGAAATAGAGTGAAAAGGACATTGGACATGAATTCAAGGAGGATCAATGAACTAGATGTTCTTTTGGGGTTTTTCTTACTAGAATGTGCCGGTGTATTTAAGTAGAGTAAAGAAGCAGAAAAGGATAGTAATAGATGTAAGTTTATAATAAGTTGAAATCAAGATCAATGAAGGTTTGCAATTGGCAACTCAGATCTTCACTTGTCAAACAATGGGAAGTCTTGGTGGAGGACTTCAATAACATTTTTAACTTCCTAACAGGCTTGCATGTTTTGATATATGTACTTGGACTTGATGTTTCCCAATTTTGAGCTCTAGTACTCGACACAGTTAAACGTACTTTAAAGTTTGAATGACCACCATTATATTCTATTTCCACACAAAGAATTTTGATATATACCAAAAGTTGTTCAGCTTTTTAAGCCCTTTTCTTGATCGAAACCTTTTACATGAAATCTTGATCTTTATATTCATGTAAATGAATGCTCTAAAACAAACTCACACACACACAGGGATAAAGAGTTAAAAAACCCATTGTTTGAGGATTGATAAATACGTACTACACATTCGAGGATGCTCCCTGTAAAATTGAAGTTATCACTTGAGTGTGGACCAGATATACATATCTGCTTTCGATCAATCTCTTTATTATTTATTTGGTACTACAAATAAAACAAAAATAGTTCATAATTAATAATAATACTCTATTTATAAAAGTCTAATACATGATTAACGATAAAAATATTGAAATGACATCAAATATTACCAATTCACGCTTCTTTTTTGAATTGATTTAGTGCCCAATGTATGACCTACCAACAATTTTTTCCGATTTTCACAATTTTTGTTGCTATATCCTCGCATTGTATGTATTTATAAATTAATAATAATATATAACAATAAGTAAGAATTGATAATACATAAATTAGAATAAACACAACTCCGCATTATCGGGCTAGCCAATAATCAACCAACGCAAATTTGACCCATTGATTAGGATTTACTCGATCATTGTTGATAGATTCATTGTCGATTTGGCACTACGGTCACCGTGCACAAAATTATTACTCTTTAAGTTAGACTTCCAATCTCTCCACCTATTGTTCATGATAGTATCATCGCTTTTCTCTTAGCATCAAAGTGATCTCAGGTAAATCGTTTCTACAACAAACAAATTTACACATATATTAGTTTGTTTCAATGTGCTTAATGTCAAATTCTATAAAATGGTATGATTAATAACCCAAATTTCATCCCAAGCCCTCATCATGTTAGCCTCATCCATATTGGACCATGTTGAGTACTTATTGGGAAAAATTCTCCATCATGAGCAAGACACCCTTAGAAAGTGGTTAACTTATCGGCCTCTCCCCAACAAAGTGACCATTTGCATCATAAATTACTTTTTTGGTGCATCGCTATTTGACCATAATTTTGCTCCCATCGTTGGTCCACGCTTCCTCTTGGGTCGAGAACCTAAAAGAGAGAAAGAATCAAGAACTATGTATTGAACAAAAGATGAATTGAACATATAGAACCTTCAAAGATACAACTCGTGTCTAATTTCTATGTCTCATTTTGTTCGATCAACTACTCATATAATTACTTGGTCATACATATTTATGTAATGATTCATACTATATATTTATTATGAATTAAAATAAATATATAATATCTTTATTATTCAATATAAAATCAATAATACGACGAGTCCCCCCCTTCCTACACATTTCAGAGGATTACTGTGTTAAAGTCCAGGAGTCCCACATACATTTATTCCTCGGGGTTCAAAGACTTCCACTTACAAAATTTTATAATCTACAAGTTATATAAGCACATTATTAGCTCACTAGATGAAGGATGAAGTATGAACTAAGTCGGATAAAGAAGATTTTAAAACCATGAAGTAAAATATACATAATACAACTTTATATAGAAAAGCACAACACCAAGTTAATTCTCATGACAATGCAAGTATAAGTGTAGATATATGCATGGTACCTTCAACATTCTCATGAATACTTTCCTCCTCTACATATGGTTCATCGGCATGGATCTCATTATCATTAATTTCCGGCCATTGGAACAAAGTTAAGACGAGATCTAGACGCTCTATTAGAAGCCATTAAAGCAACCCGAGAAACAAAAATATGAATGTGACACTTTCGAAGAAAAGTTATTAGTTAAATCTAATAAATAAGAGAACTTTCACGCTTATTAGTTAAATCAAACTAAGTCCCCAAAATTAACAAATACATCCAAATGAAATACATCCAAAATAAGTTGGCTAGCTAATACGAAATTTGTAGACACCAAGGTAGGGCGAGGAGGGCGTGACGTAGTCCATTTAATTTCCAGTTTAGTCTAATTTGATCTTCAAATCTACTTACATTGAAATGTTGACAAAGAAGTGTGTTTAAAACACTAATAAGATGATGTAGAAAACAAAGTAAAAGCTAATAGTACAAGGAGCACCAAGATATAATATCAAAAACGGATCTATCAAAGTGTAACGGTTTTCTTTTGGAGAAAATGGACAAAGTGTAAAAACAGATCTATCAATTGTGATGTTTATCCTCTTCATTCTTCGTCATCTTCATTTTCCTCACTATCACCCTCCTCTTCATCTTCGGGACCCTCATCTTCTCCTTCATCTTCGTCTTCGTCTTCGTCTTCGTCTCCATTCTCATCTTCATTTTCATCAACAATATGACATAATAGACCCCAGGGTTCAAAAGACAAAATATCAAGGAAACCAAGATAGAAATATACATATATATATATATATATTGTATAGAGAGAGAGAGATCATTTGGCTAACTAAGTATCAAATAACTTATGCGTTCCTTAAGATAACATCTCAATTGGTATAACTAGTAATTTTTCCATAACAAACACATTCCATTTTTTTTTATTTTCTTTTATTCTTCAAGTTTAAAAATGTAAAGTACAGAGTCCATGTCCTTAAATGCATATCTGGGAGCATAAACCCCAAATTATCAAGGGACATAACATCACCTATGTTTTCTAATCATACAACCTAACAAGGACTCTAATTATTCAAAGATCTTCCTGAAATAGATGTACTCATTTAAATGGGACAAAGTTTATACCAGAAGCTATACTTCCTGCACTGACTCCTCACTGTGATTACTAATTCGTGACTCAAGTTGCCAACTCAAATTTACAAATCCAGTGAAAGACCGAAACTATAGATCTCAAATAGCTTCGTAAATCTTATGAATCAGTCACCCTAACTAACTGTCACCTTCCTCATAGATGTAACACCAACACGGAACCCGTGGTTCTGAAAATCGTAAAGTGAAAAGTCGGATTCATCTAAGATGACATTCATCGTAGAAGTTGACTAGATACACGTGAGTATATATCAATCATAGCCTCTAAAATAACCACGACTTTGCATGTAGAAGCATACAAGAGAATTGTGCGCCTCAGCTTATCACCCACCAAGTAGATACACATCCTCTTTTATATCGGCCCATCATTTGATAGGAAAATAATTAGAAATATCCCTAGTTGGCCAATCGTAAAAAGAAAAGCATAAAAATATTCACATGGTAACTAACAAAGACAACCCATGTCGTAACTATATTAACATTGGAATGTGTTTGCCAATGTTGCTTCAGAGTCGCCAATCCAAAGAATTTGCCATCTTGGCACAACATATGTCAACAACAAGCATAATTAGCCAAACACATCATCTTACACCAAAGAAACTACCATGTAGACTATCAATATCACAACGCTTCATAAATCAAACACATGACAACCGCAACTTCACTTCCATATGCTTTCAAAATCTTTATCAACATGAAAAATATAGATTTATATATGAAATATACACTATTTAGTGTTAATAGTAACCTCGCAACATACTAACATTTTTAACAAGTACCCTACCAGTATTTCTCCGGATTTCTCGAATCAAAATGAGACACGAGATGATGTTAATCGAATGATGCAGAGACACGAGATGATGTTAATCGAATGATGTAGAGACACGAGATGATGTTAATCGAGTGATGTTAATCGAAAGAATCGAATGATGTTAATCGAAGTTACACGAGATGAACGCCGATGTCGATTGGGGGAAAGAATATGAGAGACCCTTTAACCCTCGTATATGATACGCCTCCCTTATATGACCCTCGTTAATTAAAATCCTTAAAAATTCCTATACCGACGGCCTTTTTGACCTCGCAATAGACAACCTTCAGAAGTCTCTATACCGACGGTCCGTAAGTGACCGTCATATATATACCCTATAAACATTTGCCTGTTCATCGACCGTCGCTATATCTCGTCGCTATATGTTGAATTTCTAGTAGTGAGTTATTTTATAAATTAAATATATTATATTTTATTATGCATAGTGTTGCATAGTGTTTTGCATAGTGTTTTGCATAGTATTTGCATAGTAAAATGTTTTTATATAAATAGAATATATTATATTTTATTTAAAAGATTTTGCTTTAAATACGGATCGCCGATTAAAGTAAATCAACTCGACCGCTCATGGATTAGTTACTTATGCATTCCATTTTCCTATAAATAAAGCTCATTCCTTCATTATTTTCTTACTTAATTCATTGAAACTCTGAGAGAGAAATTATAGAGAAAAGCTATAGAGAGAAAGTTATAGAAAGAAGAAGAGTATTCTCGCTACTTCACTACTTTTATATTCATTCTTTTACGGTAGTAGTGGTGTTATTCTTTCTTCTTGAAGAGAACTTCATTATTCCATTCACTATTATTCTCATTGAATAACTCGTAAAAGTGGCATACCCTATACATAACCTCAGATACGCTGGCGACACCCTATACTTGGTGAAATCTTTATGTTATTCCATCGCTTATTATTCTTGGAATAACTTGTATACGTGGTTTACCCTATACTTGGTGACATTCTTCTATTATTCTCGTTAAACATCCCGCTCGTCACAGGTTTTACACCGGACTCGTTTCGCTCTTTATTATTATTCGCTGAACATCCCGTCTCGTGTTTTTACACCCACCGTTCCGCCTTTTATCATTCTCGTTGAATATCCTATCTCGTGTGTTTTACACCGGATCCGGTTCCATCTTTATTATTCTGTGGAACATCCCGCTTGCAGTGAATTTCACCGACTTCGTTCCGTTATTATTATTCTATCGAATAACTCTTGTCACATCAAGCACCGCATGCATGGTGATTTCTTTTGTTATTCCATTCTTTATTATACCCAAATTGGTTAAAACTTTGACTTCTATACTCCATGAAATTAGTAGAATATCCTCGATATTTGCGTTTTCATCCAAAGATCTTTCATGGAAATATTCTTCCGATCATTCTTGAATTTTACTCTACAAAGCAAGATCATGTTGACAATTTGACGTTAATAATTCCTGGATAAAATAATTCTTGAACTTGTTTTATTGAATTCTTATATCATTGTCATCATCCTCATGTTTATATTATTTTTAAAGTCATCTCGTGGCTTGTAGAGCATGGATGGACTTGGTATGATTATGACCTGAGGATTATTCTTGTAATCATGACCGTAATGTTACAAATGATGTGGTAAAAATCCTCGATGGTCAGAAGTGCATCGATGGACTTGTTGGCATGATCATGACCATTAATGAATACACAACTATTCTCGCCCGTAGTGCGAGAATAATTGTGGTCGTGATACTAAAGAATATCCTCGCCGTAGTGCAGGGGTGATTCGATGATGCGGATTATTTATTAAAGTCGAGTCTCAAATTTATAACAATGATGAAAAAACCTTTTAAATCATAAAAGATAGTAGATTTTATTTTCTACTGAATTTTTAATGGATCAGATATTCACCGCAGCTTAAACCGGGTTGTCTATTGTATTTTATCGCTTTAATATTGTTGAAGACTATTGATAATTTATTCGCATTATCTTAGTCATAATATTTCTTATCGGGCTAGTTGAGCTCACCCTTTCTTTCACCGTTCTCTTCAGAAATGAGAATATAGTCAGGACGAGTCGGGGAAACGAGTGATGGTCCTCAAGATAAGATTAGTAGTCCTCACTATTCTCGTGAAATAGTGTGATAATAATTGTAATGAGGACTTTTGTTTGAGTTTGTATAATATCTAGTAGATTTATATTTGTATTTAAACTCACGCTTTATGTCGTATTGCATAAAGACAGCTTATGTTAATAAGTTGTATTTAAATTCGCATACCATGTAAGTGGCGACCCAAGATGGGTGATGTATACCTAATTTTGGGGCGCACAACCATCAAGAATAGGTATCCTCACCTCAGATGGCGACTTGTTTGACCAAATTGCAAGGAGCACAATTCTTTTCAAAATTGATCTTCGCTCGATATATCATCAAATGAAGATTAGAATCGAGGATATTCCAAAGACCCTTCGTAACTCAGACGGCATTATGAATTCTTAGTCATGTCTTTCGGATCGACTAATGCTCCTCGCAAACTTTCATGGATATGATGAACCGAGTATTCAAGGAATATTTGGATCGGCTTCGTTGTTGTTTTTATTGATGACATCCTCATATATTCCAAAAGTCGTGAAGATCATGAGCACCATTTGAAGTCGGTACTCCAAAGGCTTCGTGAAAACAAACTATATGCCAAATTGAAGAAATGCGAGTTCGGCTTGAGGAAGTAGCATTCCTTGGGCACGTGGTATTGAAACATGGAGTATTTGTTGATCCGCCAAGATCAAGCAATACAAAGTCGGGAGCAACCAAGCCTGATCAAGTACGTAGCTTTTGGACTTAGATGGTTATTATCGGAGAATCGTGGAAGGGTTTTCTCGAATCGCTACTCCATTATCCCAAATAACCTCTAAGGATACAAAATTGCTTGGAGCGAAGAATGCGAGAAGAGTTTCCAAGAGCTCAAGAGAGACTCATTTCTAAGACTGTTCTAACAATACCATCCGGCACGGATGGATTTGTTATCTACAAATGATGCTTCGAGCAAAGGGTTAGATGTGTTCTCATGCAACGTGGGAAAGTCATAGCCTTTACTCATGACAACTTAAAGAATATGAGAGGAATTATCCTACCATGATCTAGAGTCAGCGGCAGCAATTTGCTATTAAAAGATACGGAGGCACTATCTATATGGGAGAGAAGTGGAGATATATTCGCACCATAAAAAGCCTTTAAATATTTCTTCACTAAAAAGAACTCAACACGCAAATGACGCTGGCTCGAGCTATCAAGGACTACGACCACACTATTCAATACCATCTTGAAAAGCGAACGCAGTGGTAGGCGATCGTTGAGTAGAAGATCATATGCAGAAATGAGTGCGATGATGTCAAGTATACGATAGAGCCAACTTTAATAGAAAAGTTAAGGTTGTTCAAGCCACCGACCCGAGTCGGCGCGATGCGTATGAAGAAGAAAGTACAAGAAGGAGCTATTCCTAAGGGCGAGAATCGATGAAGAAGGAATACTTCGAGTCCACTCTAGACTTCAGGTTCCTAACGACTCGATTTGAAGTACAAGATTATGATGGAGGCACACAATACACCATTTGCAATCCATCTCGAAGTACCAAATGTATCGTGATCTTCGACATACATTTTGGTGGAACAATACGAAGAGAGAGATTGCAAAGTTTATCTCAATGTGTTTAACTTGTCAACGTGTAAAAGCGGAGCATCTAGTACCTAAGGGTCCGTCTGCAACCACTTGAGATTCCGAAATGGAAGTGGGAACACATTACCATGGATTTCAATCTCGGTCTTCCTACGGCTTCTCAAGGCATCAATGCTATTTTGGGTTATTGTTGATAGATTAACCAAGTCTCGCTTTCATTTCTTGCCGATACGGAGACTTATTCCTCGAACGCCTTGCTAATATATATGTAATGAGATTGTGAGGTTGCATGGCATGCCAGTATCCATAGTTTCGGATCGTGACCCAAGATTCATTTCAAGATTTTGGGTTAGCTTACAAAAAGCTATGGGCACGGATTTATTTATTGGCTTTCGGCATACCATCCTCAAACCCGACGACAATCGAGAGGATTATTCAAACTCTTGAAGATCTATTAAGACTCGTGTCCTGACTTCAAGGGTAGTTGGGATAAGTATTTAACATTGGTGGAATTCTCCTACAACAACAGCTTATTAGGCAAGTATAGGTGTGGCTCTATTTGAAGCATTATATATGGACGAAAGTGTTGCTTCCAATATGTTGGGATGAGGTGGGTGAAGCAACATTGTTGGGACCCGAAGTTAAGACGTATTTACTCACCGAAAAGATCCAAATGATTCGACAACGATACAAACCAAGCACAAGATCGACAAAAGAGTTATGCGATCTTCATCGAAAGGACGTGGAATTTAGTATGTGGGATCATGTATTGTCATGAAGTTGCTCCATGGAAGGGAGTTACAAGATTTGGGAAGAGAGGAAAGCTCAATCCACGATTTATCGGTCCATTTTAAATTCTTGACCGAGAGTAGAAATGTAGCCTATAGACTCGCATTACCTCCGAAAGTATGTCTCAGATTCATAATGTGTCACATATCCGTATTTCAGTAAATATGTGATAGACCAACCACGTTATAGAAGTTAGAACCGAACGAAATAGCCAAGACTTAACGTATGAGGAGGTACTTGTCAAGATCTTGGATAGGAAGGAGCATGTTCTACGCAGAAAGGTCATACCACAAGTTAAAGTTTTGGAGGAATCATGCTATAGAGAAATGACCGGGAATTGAAACGGAAATGAAAGCGAGGTATCCTCACCTTTTCGAAAAACCAGTATCGCACGCCAATTTCGAGGACGAAATTTCATAAGGAGGGAGGTTGTAAGACCCCAACTTATTATTAATGAAATTTAATTTTCTATTTATTATTTTGAAATAGTAAGGGTTGATTTGATTAATGTGGATAGTTATGGGTAAAATACGCAAATATTTCAAAATAAGCAAGTGGTTATAAAATATTCATTGTTGTTTGGAATATTCGTTTGGTCGTGGAATATTCTCATTGTCGGGAATATTCGACGATTTACACAAGCAGATCTTTTGTGGGCCCCATAACTGAAAAGCGATTGATGAAGAAAACGACAAAATATAAGTTGTTTAAAAATAACGACGTAGTTATTACAAGATTATCAATTGTTAAAATACTCTATGGTTAAAACACAAGAAGACACTCAGTATTGCACCAATTATTGATTCTTACGTAAGAAGGCACTACTCAATAATGGTGGTTACGAATCATTACGCTCAAAGATTTTATTTTATAATTCACGCGTTGATATTTTATATTGTTGTTGTTTCAATAATTGTCATTACACGGTATTTTTCATTATCGAAACAATAATTCATATTATCCTAATAATATTATTAGATAACATTATTGGCAATGTCTAGAAAGTTCTGCCTAAGGAGAGGTTTGGTCACCTAATCAAGCGCTACCAGAAGAGAAATTCTTATCGAAAGCCCCTCTTCCTCGAAACCCGCTCGTCATTAATATTGTGATTCTCAGAATATTATTTGTGAATAATTAATTATTGATTCATATGATGAGGAAAATATTGATTTTATGTGGATATAGATGGAGAAAATTTTTAATGTGACAATTGTTGAAAATTGAAATTTTATCTTTTATGATAAAATAATTATTTAAATATATTATTATATTTTAATAATATAATAATGGGGATATTTTTACAACGAATGTGGGATATATGAGTATACGAGGAGGAAGAGTATTTTTGTTGCAATAAATGTTTAAAACATGTTAAACATGTCTTGGACCCCATTTCTTGACCGAAATTTGATTATAAACACTCAGTAAATCGCATCGCTTATGGATTTCATCCAATTTTTGTTTGGAATTTGGAAAAACTTTCTTCCGTAAAGTTGTAGAGAATTGAATTTCCTATAAAAACGCAAGCAAGATTCAATTTTTTACAATAAAAGGGCTATTTATTGTGAATTATCAAGTTCAAGTCTCAAATAATTAATTTTTGAAGTTTTAAATATTTTAATAAGAACAATGTTTTTTTTTTCGAGTTAGGCAAGGTGAGTCACTCTTGGTGGTCGATGGTTTGAATCAAATTTTGCGTGCGTAGGAATTTAATAAATATATATTAATATTTTATTAAATTTTCGCTTTCAGTGTTCTAAAGATTTTCCTATAAATAGGGTGCTTAGGTTAGAGTTGAAAATCACACCGTAAATTAAAGTTTTCTCTCTATATTATCGAAATGTATTCTTGTGAGTATTTTGAGTACACTTTGAGTATTGCTATACTATGCAAGTTCAAGTTATAGCTTATATCCACTATTCCAAATTAAAGTATCATTCTTTCCAAGTAAGGGATATTATTTTTTTCTCGTAATGATATTATTTCTTCAATATCATTATGTCAAATATCGATCTAAAGTTTTTATCAAATTTGGAATTTTTGGTGTCTGAGTTACTATTCACGATACTGCAGACTATTCACGATATCTTACACTTATTCACGAATCACTTTTGATTATTCATCGAAAATGAAAATTTTCCTTTTCGTCTAAAAATATCTATTCTCGATACTAGCTTTGATTGTATCCATGTTTTGATCATTCTCAATTTTACACCACTATGATTATTTTTGAGGTATTTTTGGACATGGATAAAACAAAGTACGAATCCTTAATCCTTAATCCTCACATTTTGTTTTATCGGATTCGCTTTTTAAAATATTTTCATCATCCTCGCCTTTAAATGATGATATTATTGAATATTTTGGGCTTGAAAGGCAAAGATGAACGATTTCGATGAATATCTTTGGGCGTAGTAAAAGATGAATAGTGTGTTTAGATGAATATGACTAACTCATTGAATATCTTTGGCGCCTGTAGTGCAAAGATGAATATTTGATTCCGTATGTATACCGATTGATGTTACAGGGATAAAAGATAGACGATGAACTTTTAAATTCATACATAAGAAGATAGTAGTTTGATTCTCTACTTAACTCTTTTAATGAATTATTATTTCACGCTATGAATATTGATTTAAAACTTGTTGTCTATCAGATTCTATTAGATTTTTCCCCGTCAAGACTAATTGTAAGACCCCAACTTTTATAAATAAAGATGAATTTTTCTATAAATATTATTTTTGAATATTATGGAATAAATTTGATATAATGTTATAGTTGTGGGTAATATTTATAAATTTTGCAAAGTAAGTAAGTTGTTATAAAATATTCATTTGGTCTGGGAATATTCTTTTTGTTTGGGAATATTCGCATTTACAAATTTCAATCATTGGTGGACCCTATAAACTCAAGTATTGTCGTAGTTAAAAAACGACAAAATTATCTTTCTATAAAAATAACTACAGAGGTGTTACTGTTAAAACCGCTGAAACTACCCTAGTAGTAAAAAGTACAAGAATACGCCAGTAGTCAGATAAGAAGACACGATATCGATTATCGATGCTTACGTGAGAAGTCACTCGCACTTATGCTCAATTATTGCTATAGTAATTGCCGATCATATCTCTTATATTATCGATTCAATTATTGTCACAAGATCATCCGTATAATATGTTATAAAGATTAAATCAATAATCGAGATTTACAAGTTATAAATGATTAATAATTGTTGAAAGATTAAATATGTGTTGATTAAAAATAAAATGATTTGTGGTAATATTTATTCAATCCTTTATGTATATAAAGAGTCATATGAGACGCTTGTGGTAAGTTTGATTATTTTATGGGCGCCTATATGTCATCATCGAAGAGTCTCTTCACAATAAGAATTACCTTCACAATAAGTAATTACCTTGTGAATAGTAATTACCTTCGTCAATTGTAATTACCTTTACCAGACGCCAAACCACTTGCCGCTTCATATTACGGTGGCCGAACCACTTGTCGCTTCACATTACAAAGCCGAACCACTTGTCGCTTTCACATTACAAAAGGCCAAACCACTTTTCTTTTCATTTCACTACCGCAAGCCACTTGCGCTTTTTCATACGGCAAAAGTGCTAAGCTAGAAATCTGCTATAAATAGAGGCCTAGTGCTTCATTATTTTTCACGAATTCATTCAAGCTATATAGAGAGAAAGTATAGAGAGAATAAGAGAGAAGAAGAAGAGTATTTTTGTTACTACACTATCGCAGAAGATTCAATCTCTTACTAAAAGTAAGGGGTGTTATTCTTTCTTATTCATGAAGAGAAACCGTTGTTATTCCATCGCTTATTATTCTCATGGAATAACTTTTGATATCGCCATTTACCCTATACTTGGTGACATTCTTCTATTATTCTTGCTGAACATCCTGTCTCATGTGTTTTACACCCGACCGGTTCCGCTTTTTATTATTATTCTATTGGAACATCCTGCGTGCATGTGTTTTACACCGACCGGTTCCGCCTTTTTATTATTATTCTGCTGGAACATCCCGTGCTGTGTGTGTTTTACGCCTCACCGGTTCCATTCTTTATTATTCTGCTGGAATATCCTCGTCTGCGCGTTTTACTACGGACCGTTTCCGTTATTTATTATTCTGTTGGAATAACTCGCCTGTCAAGGGCCTATCGCATTTATGGTGATTTCTTTTGTTATTCCATTCTTTATTATACCCAAATGGTTAAAACTTTGACTTTTATACTCCATGAAATTAGTGGAATATCCTCGATATTTAAGCTTCATCCAAAGATCCTTTCATGGAAATATTCTTCTCAAGATTCTTGAATTTTACTCTACAAAGCAAAGATTGCGTCGATGATTTAGATGTTATTGGTTCCTAGATAAATTAATTCTTGAACTTGTTTTTATCAAATTCTTATATCATTGTCATCATCCTCATGTTTATATTATGTTGAAAGTCATCTGTATTCAGAAGTGCATAGATGGACTCTGGTATGATTATGACCAGAGACTATTCTGTAATCATGGTACCGTAATGTTTCAAATGATGTGGTAAAAATCCTCAAATTGGCTCGAGTGTATCGATGGATGCTTGTTGGCATGATCACGACCATTAATGAATACACAAATATTCTCGCCCGTAAGTGCGTGAATAATTATGGTCGTGATACTAAAGAATATCCTCGTCAGTAGTGTGGGTGATTCGATGATGTGGAATATTTATTAAAGTCGAGTCTCAAATGCATAACAAAGATGAAAAACCTTTAAATCATAAAAGATAGTAGATTTTATTTTCTACTTGACTCTTTTAATGGATCATTGGTTCATTGTGTAGTTAAACTTGATATTCATTATATTTTATCGCTTTAACACTGTTGTAGAAGCTAATGATAATTTATTCTCGCATTATCTTAGTCATAATATTTTTATCGAGCTAGTTGAGCTCACCCTTTCTTTCACCGTTCTCTTCGTGAAAATGAGAATATAAATTGGACGAAGCCTGGGAACGGAGTAATGGTCCGCAGGATAGCATTAGTAGTCCTCACTATTCTGTGAAATAGTGTGATAATAATTGTAATGAGGAATCCTTTTGAGTTTGTATGATCTCTAGAGACGATATTTGTATTCAAACTCACGCTTTATGTCGATTGTACACCTACGCTTATATTAGTAAGTTGTATTTAAATTGCTCCACGTATCCGACTACCCAAGATGGGTGATGTATACCTAATTTTGGGGCGCCACATTGGTATCAAAGCTTAGAGATACGATCCTCGCTAAGATGTGAGAATAGTACTAGGAGGGAGAGACGGGAATACCTTCGCTAGTATGACCTACCTAAGTTTATGTGCTATTTTTATTGGTCACGTAATATAGGGATAATATGTTATATGTCAATTAACCTTTTGTTTAGTGGCGATCTCAAAATGACATCCGAGAATGTTGAGAATAAAGAATGGAGCACAAAGCGATCGCCGATTCACCACATATCAATAATCGTGATAATGTGCATCGTGAAGGCGATAATCCTCACGCAAAACAACAACACCGACTAAATGATGAATGATCAAATGTTCGAGAGGCTTTATGTAATTCATGCAACAAAGAAAGAAAGCGACTCATCGCCCAAAAAGTAGGTGGAAACACTTGAAAACTCTCAAGGCCACCCGCTAAATGCCAAAGGAGCCGGACCACCGAGTTTAAGGAGAGTCAAAACCACTTCTAAGCGAAGCATGGATAAAGCAGATTACCAAGATATTTGATGTCTTGGGATGCTCCGAGGAGCAAAAGGTTCCTTTGCCGCCTTTATGTTGCGCGGAGAGGCGACATCGGTGGGAATTCCAGAAACGTACTCAACCTCGTCAGATCAAGATATCTTGGGAGAAGTTTCAGAGTCGTTCAACGACAAATACTTTCCTCGAAGTATTCGCCATACGAAGGAGGTGGAGTTTATCAAGTTGAATAAAACAATATGACCGTGTCGTAATACGAGGCAAAATTTGCGAGTTATCACATTTAATGCCCCACTTGGTGGATAATGAAGAGAATGACGCCGAATATTTTTAAGAGGTTCAAGCGGGAGATACGCCAATATCTTATTTCTCATAAACCGTGTTTGTATTCGGGATGTTGTAATAGGGCTTAGTTAGTGGAGCGCGATAACGAGTCAACGTAATTAAAAGAGAAGCAAATTAAAAATTATAATACCAAATGGTAGTAGTCATCGGCGGTGACAACAAGCGTGGAGGGAATCAATAAAGCCGATATGGTAACCACTTCGGTGGTAATCGTGGTCAAAACAATAAGAATGGACATTTCAAGAAAAGGAGATTCAACAATGATGGAAAGACGTCAAAGACCAAAGACCACCTTGTTAAGGAAGGAGAAAGACCACCTATCATATGCTTCAAATGCGGAGGAGAGGGACACATCACCCAAACTGCGCCATGTCATTCAAAAGCATGTTATAATTGTGGAAGAGAAGGTCACTTAGCTCGATTTTGTCGCCATCAACACAAATTTAGCTAGGATGGATGCACCAAAGACCGCCCCGTAAAAGTAAAACCCAGAAAGTCAGTAAGGGAGAAGCGTTTGTCAGTGACCTCCCGTAGAGCAAGGAACTGAATGAGGTCATCACGTAAGCTTATCATAAACTCTAATGAAGTCTATACTTTATTTGATACCGGTTTCTACCCATTCTTTATATTTCTCCTACTTGCTACCATCTATTAAATTTGACTCAGAGAAATTAGACTTTGACTTATCTATGGAAACTCCATTGGGAGAAACCTTCATTACATCCACTCGCTTATAAGTCTTGTTTGGTTCAAATCGGTACCTCACATTACCCGTCGATCTTATTTCATTAAAAATACTTGCATTTGACGTGATTCTGTGGATTGATTGATTAACTACTTATCATGCAAAAATTGATTGTTTTCGTAAGATTGTTAGCTTTCATATTCCTAACTAACCTATTATGCTAATTCAAGCCGACCATACCATTAAAATCAATCACGGCCATCTTAAGCCATAAAGCTATTCGCTTATTGAAAACTGGATGTCAAGCTTTCTTAGCTCATGTCATGATTTAAACAAAAATACGCCGCTTTTGAACGATATTTCTATTGTTAATAAATTTCCGACGTATTCCACGAAACTTCTTCCTACCTACCCCGGCGTGAAATTGAATTTTGTATCGACCTTGAACCCCAGATAAAACCTATTTCCAAAGCCCCATATCGAATGGCTCTATAGAAATTCAGAGTTAAAGACCCAACCGCAGGAATGGTTGACATGCTGGCTTTATTCGGTCCCTAGTACTTCTCCTTGGGGTGCTCTGCTCTATTCGTGAAGAAGAAAGAGGGAGTATGCGACTTTGTATTGATTATCTGGAGTCAATCATGTCACCATCAAAATAGGTATCCATTGCCACGTGTATTGATGACCTGTTCAACCAACCGCAAGGAGCCAAATTCTTTTCAAAGATCGATCTTCGCTCCGGATGTCACCAATTGAAGATTAGAACGACATTCCAAAGACGGCTTTTAACTCCAGACGGGCATTATGAATTTCTAGTCATGTCCTTTGATCGACTAATGCTCGTCTTTGCCTTCATGGATATGATGAACCGAGTATTCAAGGAATATTTGATCACTTTGTGGTCATCTTTATTGATGACATCGTTATTTATTCAAAAGCCGTGAAGATCATAAGCAATACTTGAGGGTCGACACTCCAAAAGCTTCGTGAATATAAGCTTTATGCCAAGTTGAAGAAATGCGAGTTCGTCAAGAAGTAGCATTCCTTGGGCACGTGGTATCAAGTCATGGAATATCTGCTGACCCAACAAAGATCAAGCTATTCAAAGTCGGGAACAACCTAAATCAAATGATCAAGACGTAGCTTTCTCGGTTTAATAAGTTATTATCGGAGATTCATGGAAGGATTTTCTCGAATCGCTACTCCATCGACTCAAATTGACTTTTTGAAAGATACAAAGTTCGGTTGGAGCGAAGAATGTGAGAAGAGTTTTCAAGAACTCAAGAGAGACTTATTTCAAAGACCGCTCTAACAATACCATCCGCCTCGAGGATTTGTCATCTACAGTGATGCTTCGGGCAAAGGGTTGGGATGTGTTCTTATGCAACATGGAAAAGTTATAGCCTATGCCTCATGACAACTCAAAGAATATGAGAGTTATTATCCTACTCATGATCTAGAGTTGGTAGTCATTGTCTTCAGCACTTAAAATTTGGAGGCATTACTTGTATGGGGAGAAAGTGGAGATCTTTACGGATCATAAAAGCCTCAAATATTTCTTCACTCAAAAGGAACTCAACATGCGACAATGACGCTGGCTTTGAATTGTTGAAAGATTATGATCATACCATCCAATACCATCCTCGAAAAGCGAACGTGGTAGAATTACGACGATCGAGTGAAAGATCATATGCAAGCACGAAAAGCGATATTGTCAACGCAAAGGCCCATTTTGTGTGACTTGCAAAGGATGGAGATAGAGTTAAAGACTCCAGGACGACGTGTGATGATAAGCGAGTATACGAAAGGTAATGACTTTAATCGATAAAGTTAAAGTCGCCAAGCTACGCACTGGAGCCGATGCGCGTATGAGGAAGAAAGTGCAAGAAGGTGCTACGCCTAAGCAAGAATCGATGAAGAAGGAATACTTGAGTCAACTCCGCACTTTGAGTTCCTAACGACCCCGATTTAAAGTATAATATCATGATGGAGGCGCACAACACACCATTTGCAATCCATCTCGGGAGTACCAAAATGTATCATGATATTCGGCCATACATTTTGGTGGAGCAATATGAAGAGAGAGATAGCTACATTTATCTCAAGGTGTCTAACTTGTCAACGAAGTTAAAGCGGAGCATCAAGTACCAAAAGGTCCATCAGAACCACTTGAAATTCCGTAATGGAAGTGGGAGCACATTACCATGGATTTCAAGCACGGCCTTCCAAAGGTTTCTCAAGGCATAGATGTGATTTGGGTCATTGTTGATAGATTGACCAAGTCTCGCTTTCATTTCTTACCGACACGAGAAACTTATACACTTGAACATCTTGCTCAGATGTACATAAACGAGATTGTAAGACCGCATGGTATGCCGATATCCATAGTCTTCGATCGAGACCCAAGATTCACTTCATGATTTTGGGTTAGTTCAGCAAAAAGCTATGGGCACAGACATTTCACGATTTAGCTTCGCATATCATCCTCGACGGACGGACAATGGAGAGACTATTCAAACTCTCAAGATCTATTAAGACTCGTGTCCTTGATTTCAAGGAAGTTGGGACAAGTTCTTACCATCGGTGGAGTTTTCCTACAACAACAGCTTATCAAGAAAGTATCGGCATGGCTCCATTCAGCGTTGGATGGAAGAAAGTGTCGTTCTCCAAAGATGTTGGGATGAGGTGGGTGAAGCAACGTTGTTGGGGACCGAGAGTTGGTACGTATGACTACGGAAAAGATTCAAACGATCCGACAACGATATAAAAACCTCACAAAATCGATAAAGAGTTATGCCGATCTTCATCGAAAGGACGGGAATTCGATATAAGAGATCATGTGTTGTTAAGAGTCGCTTCCATGGAAAGGAGTTACAAGATTTGGAAAGAGAGAAAACATAATCCTCGATTCATCTGGTCCATTTTAATCCTCGATCGAGTAGGAACTGTGGCCTATAGACTCGCTTTTACTCCAAGTATGTCTCGTGTTCATAACGCTTTTCACATATCCATGTTACGTAAATATGTGAAAGACCCGAACCACATTATCGAAGTTAGAACCGACGAAATAGCGGAAGATTTGACGTATGAAGAGGTTCCCGCTCAAATCTTGATAAGAAGGAACATATTCTACGCCCCAATGTTATACTTCAAGTCAAAGTTTTGTGGAGGAACCACGATGTTGAAGAAATGACTTTGGAGTTAGAATCAAATGAAATCAAGGTATCCTTACCTCTTCGACATACCAGTATCGCACCCTAATTTCGAGGGCTAAATTTCATAAGAAGGGAGGTCAGAAGACCCCAACTTTTATAAATAAAGATGAATTTTTCTATAAATATTATTTTGAATATTATGGAATAAATTTGATATAATGTTATAGTTGTGGGTAATATTTATAAATTTTGCAAAGTAAGCAAGTTGTTATAAAATATTCGTTTGGTCTGGGAATATTCTTTTCGCTTGGGGAATATTCGTACGACGACTACCAATCATCAGTGGACCCCATTAATCTAAGTATTGTCGTAGTTAAAAAACGACAAAATTATCTTTCTATAAAAATAACTACAGAGGTGTTACTGCTAAAACCGTTGAACTACCCTAGTAGTAAAAGTACAAGAATAATGCCAGTAGTTGTATAAGAAGCACACGATATTGATTATCGATGCTTACGTGAGAAGTCACTCACCTATGCTTCAATTATCACACAAGAATTACGTGATCATATCTCTTATATTATCGATTCAATTATTGTCACAAAGATTCATCTCGTATAATATGTTATAGTATTAAATTAATAATTGAGATGACAAGTTATAAATGATTAATAATTGTTGAAAGATTAAATATGTGTTGATTAAAAATAAAATGATTTGTGGTAATATTTATTCAATCCTCGATGTATATAAAGAGTCTCATATGAGACGCTTGTGGTAAGTTTGATTATTTTATGGGGGCCCATATGTCATCATCTAAGAGTCTTTTTCAATAATAGTAATTACCTTCGTCAATAGTAATTACCTTTGTGAATAGTAATTACCTTCGCCAATAGTAATTACCTTTACCGACGTCAAACCACTTGCCGTTTCATATTACAAAGCGCCGAACTACTTGTCGCTTCACATTACAAAGGCCGAACCACTTGTCGCTTCACATTACAAAGGCCGAACCACTTGTCGCTTCACATTACAAAAGCGCCGAACCACTTGTCGCTTCACATTACAAAGGCCAAACCACTTTTCTTTTCACATCACCAAATACAAGCCCACTTGTCTTTTCACACGGCAAAAAGTGTTAGAAAATCTTCTATAAATAGAGGCCTAGTGCTTCATTATTTTCACTTAATTCATTCAAGCTTATAGAGAGAAAGTATAGAGAGAATAAGAGAGAAGAAGAAGAGTATTTTGTTACTACACTATCGCAGATTCAATCTCTTACTAAAAGTAAGGGGTGTTATTCTTTCTTATTCACGAAGAGAATCGTTGTTATTCCATCGCTTATTATTCTCGCTGGAATAACTCAGATACGCTTTTACCCTATACTTGGTGACATTCTTCTATAATTCGTTGAAACATCCTGTCATGTGTTTTACACCGACCGGGTTCCGCTTTTTATTATTATTCTATCGAACATCCTCGTCTGTGGTGTTTTACACCTGACCGGTTTCCGCCTTTATTATTATTCTTCGCTGGAACATCCTCAGATGTGTGTTTTACGCAGACTCGGTTCCATTCTTTATTATTCTATTGAATATCCTGCTCAGACGCTTTTTCTGGGACCGTTCCGTTATTTATTATTCTCGTTAATAACTCGCTCGCGCGCGCCTATCGCATTTATGATGATTTCTTTTGTTATTCCATTCTTTATTATACCCAATCGGTTAAAACTTTTGACTTCTATACTCCATGAAATTAGTGGAATATCCTCGATATTTGCGCTTCATTCAAGATCCTTTCATGGAAATATTCTTCTCAAAGATTCTTGAATTTTACTCTACAAAGCAAGATTCATGTTGACAGCTTGGATGTTATTGGTTCCTAGATAAATTAATTCTTGAACTTGTTTTATTGAATTCTTATATCATTGTCATCATCCTCATTTATATTATATTATGAAAAAGTCATCGTGGCTCAGTAGTGCATGATGGACTTGGTATGATTATGACCGTTAGACTATTCGGTGTAATCACGACCGTAATGTTACAAATGATATGGTAAAATCCTCGCGGTCGTAGTGCATTGATGGATGCTTGTTGGCATGATCATGACCATTAATGAATACACAAATATTCTCGCTCGTAGTGCATGAATAATTGTGGTCGTGATACTAAAGAATATCCTCGGCCGTAGTAGTGTAAGGGTGATTCGATGATGATGAATATTTATTAAAGTTGAGTCTCACTATAATGGTGATGAAAAACCTTTAAATCATAAAAGATAGTAGATTTTATTTTCTACTGACTTTTTAATGGATCATTGGTTCCACCGTAGTTAAACTTGATGTTCATTATATTTTATCGCTTTAACATCTTGTTGAGGCTAATGATAATTTATTCTCGCATTATCTTAGTCATAATATTTTTTATCGAAAGCTAGTTGAGCTCACCCTTTCTTTCACTGCTTTCTTCGAGAAATGAGAATACACCGGGACGAGCCTGGGAACGGAGTAATGGTCCGGATGATAAGCATTAGTAGTCCTCACTATTCTCGTAAAATAAGTGATAATAATTGTAATGAGGACTCCTTTTGAGTTTGTATGATCTCTAGTAGACAATATTTGTATTCAAACTCACGCTTTATGTCGTATTGTACACGACAGTTATATTAGTAAGTTGTATTTAAATTTTGTACCATGTATCTAACTACCCAAGATGGGTGATGTATACCTAATTTTGGGGGCGTCACACTAATGATAATTTGTTGTATTTTATCTTAGTCATAATATTCTTTACTTGGCTAGTTGAGCTCACCCTTTTCCTTTTTGTTCCATTTTTTCTTCTCGGAGGCGAGAATATAAATGAAGTACGCAGCCGGGGTATGGAATGAAGGTTCTAGAGAGAGTTGTTTAGTAGTCCTCACCATTTTGTAAAATAATGTATCAATAAATGTGATGAGGATTTATTTGAGTATAGATATTGTCTGAAGATAATATTTGTTTTCAAACTCACGCTTTCTTGTTGTAATAATAAAGTTGTAGTTGTTTCTGTACCATGTATTGACAACTAAGAATGGGTGATGTATACCTATTTTGGGGGCGTCACACAGATGGCCATGGGGGTCTATTAATATTAATAGTACTAATATTATTTGTCGATGTCGGGAAAAATTTCTTCTTTTTTTTGGAATTATTATTCTTTTTATTCTTTATGTTCTCTATGTGTTGAGTTTTGTTTGAAAGAACGAGTTTGAAAAATGTCCGACATAAAATGTCGACGATTTAAAAATTCAGAGTTGCCAATTGGTAGTTTTGAAATAGTTGTACCAACTCAACCAAATTTAAAAAGGTTTACACAAAGACCCAATTGTTAAACACTGTTTAACAGAACTTGGAAACAGAGATTCATAGAGTTTGGGGGCTTGATTAAGCGGAGGGAAGGTGCTAGACACCCCCGACTTTCGTGAAAACACGGTTAACGCGTCTTTTCAATCTCCTAATTTATCATTGCCATACATATTGCTAGACACCCTCGTTTGGACGGTTTGATTTGCATAAAAGTTCAATTTTAAGCAATATGTATGGAAATGATGTTTTGAAAACAGGTTTTCAAAATTTTATGCTCACATAGTAATTGACGCCTTTGATACTTCCATTTTATTTCGTATTCAGCTTGATTTGATTTTATTCTAGAGATGCAAAACATCTTCAATAAAATAATATACATGTAAGTGTCGGGCTCCTTATGGGCATTAAAGTCATCTAAGGATGTCCAAAACACTATAACTGTACATCTGAAAATGGTCCATCATGGCAACTAGATCTAGATTCATTGGCTAGATCTTATGGCTCCTAGTCCCGCATGGTTGCTCACATGGAGATAGAGTTAAAAACTCCAGGGACCCATGTGATGATTGTAAGACCCCAGCTTTTATAAATAAAGATGAATTTTCTATAAATATTATTTTTGAATATTATGGAATAAATTTGATATAATGTTATAGTTGTGGGTAATATTTATAAATTTTGCAAAGTAAGCAAGTTGTTATAAAATATTCGTTTGGTCTGGGAATATTCTTTTTGTTTGGGAATATTCGTATTTACTACCAATCATCATTACCTGGACCCCGAAAAGTATTGTCGTAGTTAAAAAACGACAAAATTATCTTTCTATAAAAATAACTACAGAGGTGTTACCGTTAAAACCGCTTGAACTACCCTAAGTAGTAAAAGTACAAATACGCTGGCGTAGTTGATAAGAAGACACGATATTGATTATTGATGCTTACGTAAAAGTCACTTAGCTATACTCAATTATTACTACATGGAATTGTTTGATCATATCTCTTATATTATCGATTCAATTATTGTCACAAAGATCATCTCAGATAATATGTTATAAGATTAAATTAATAATTGAGATGACAAGTTATAAATGATTAATAATTGTTGAAAGATTAAAAATGTGTTGATTAAAAATAAAATGATTTGTGGTAATATTTATTCAATCCTTGATGTATATAAAGAGTCTAATTATGAGACGTTTGTGGTAGGTTTGATTATTTTATGGGGGGCCCATATGTCATCATCTAAGAGTCTCTTCGTCAATAGTAATTACCTTCGTCAATAGTAAAACCTAAAAGATAGTGGACTTTATTTTCTACTTGACTCTTTTTTAATGGATTACATATTCATTGCAGCTAAACCGGTTGTTTATCAGATTTTATCGCTTTAACATTGTTGAAGACTATTGATAATTTATTCTGCATTATCTTAGTTATAATATTTCTTCTTTGGGCTAGTTGAGCTCACCCTTTCTTTCACCGCTTCTTCTTGAAATGAGAATATAAATTTGGACGACGAGTGGGAAGCGGAGTAATGGTCCGTGAGGATAATTAGTAGTCCTCACTATTATGTGAAATAGTGTGATAATAATTGTAATGAGGACTCCTTTTGAGTTTGTATAATATCTAGTAGACAATATTTGTATTCAAACTCACGCTTTATGTCGTATTGTATACTTACGCTTATATTAGTAAGTTGTATTTAAATTACAGATCGTGTAAGTGGCGACCTAAGATGGGTGACGATACCTAATTTTGGGGGCGCCACAATTTGGTATCGTGAGCTTAGGGATACGATCCCCGGCTAAGATGTGAGACTAGAACTAGGAGGGAGAGATAGGAATTCCTTCGCTAGTATGACCCACCAAGTTTATTTGGTATTTGATTTGTTTTCACGAGTATAATGATAATATGTTGCATGTCAATTAACCCTTATTTTGTGGCATTGTTTGAAAATGGCATCCGAGAATGTTGAGAATAAGAATGGAGCACAGAAACTGCTGATTCTCCACGATCAATAATCGACAATGTGCAACAGGATGGCGATAATCCTCCCAGAAATAACAACACCGATCAATTGATTTAACGACGATGACGCTTAAGAGGTTTTAGAATTCATGCAACATCGGTAAAAGCGACTTATCATCCAAAACGTAGGTGGAAACACGGAAAACTTTCGAGCGGTCACCGCTAAACAATTCAAGGAGCCGGGACCACCGGGAGTTTAAGGAGAGCCAAAACCACTTCGCGGAAGCATGGATAAAGCAGATTACCAAGATATTTGATGTCTTGGGATGCTCCGAGGAGTAAAGGTTCCTTTCACGCTTTTATGTTGCATGCGAGAGGCAGACATCGTGGGAATCGGTAAACGTACTCAACTTCAACAGATCAAGATATCTTGGGAGAAGTTCCAGAGTCGTTTCAACGACAAATACTTTCCCGAAAGTATTCGCCACATAAAGGAGGTGGAGTTTATCAAGTTGGAACAAAACAATACGACCGTGTTGCAATACGAGGAAAATTTTATGAGTTATCACAATTTATTCCCACTGTGGATAATGAAGAGAGAATGACGCGAATGTTTTTAAGAGGTTTGAAGTCGGAGATACGCCAACATCTTATTTCTCATAAACTGTGTTTGTATTCGGATGTTGTAAATAGGGCTCGCTTAGTGGAAGCGCGATAACGAGTCAACGCAACTAAAAGAGAGCGAATGACAAAATTATAATACCAAATGAGTAGTCATCAAGCGGTGACAACAAGCGTGGAGGGAATCAACAAAGCGGATATGGTAACCACTTCCTTGGTGGTAATCGTGGTCAAAGCAATAAGAATGGACATTTCAAGAAAAGGAGATTCAACAATGATGGAAAGACGCCGCCAAGACCAAAGACCAAGTTGTTAAGGAAGGAGAAAAGACCACCTATCATATGCTTCAAATGCGGAGGAGAGGGACACATCATCCCGAACAGTAAATACACGTCATTCAAAAGCATGTTATAATTGTGGAAGAGAAGTCACTTAGCTCAATTTTATCGCTTCATCAAGACAAATTCAACTAGGATGGAGGCACCAAAGGTCATTCCTGCATAAACCAAAGCCTAGTAGTTAAAGAGAGCGCGTTTTTTCTCGTGACGAGGAACCCAATAAAATTATCACCGGTAAGTTAATCATAAGCTCTTGCGAAGTCTATACCGTGTTAGATACCGCCTCTACCCACTCTTTTATTTCATCTAGTTGTGTTCAACGCTTAAATTTGACTCAAGAAGTTAAACTTTGACTTATCGGTTGAAACTTCGTTAGTAGGAGCCTTCATTATCGCTTACTATTTTTAAATCTTGTTTGATTCTAATAAACATTTTCACGTTACTTCGTCGATCTTATCTTTTGAAAATATTTGCCTTTGATGTGATTTTAGGAATCAATTGGTTAACTACTCATCATGCTTTTCGTAAGGTTGTTAGTTTTTATATTCATAACCAACTTGTTGTGCAAATTCAAGTAACCAAACTACTAAAGTCAATTATTGTCATATCGAAGCCATAAGTAAAGAGCCCCGAACCTTTCGTTGTTGACTTCCTTGTGTGGAATGCACCGGCCGCACTTTCTCAGAGGCAACATCGTGAATGAAGATGGCAAGTTTATAGGTATCATTGTGAGGTGCTATCTAGGTTAAGGGATAGAAGTCACAGTTGGTATCAATGTGACGTCTTATCCAAGTCTTGATGAGAGTCACGCTTTGAATGATATTTCTATTATTAATAAATTTCCGGCGATTTCTTGAAGACTTCTTAGCCTACTTAGAGCGTGAAATCGAATTTCAGATTGACCCCAAAGATAAAACCCATTTCTTAAACCCTCAAATATTTCTTCAACTAAAATGAATAGCTTTACGTGGTTTATGATGAAAGTCATAATAAAAGCATTGGACTAATGAAAATCATGGGTATACTTGGTATTAGTAAGTGTTGTGATGAGTTATGTTGGTTAGTATGTGAAAACATTAAAGTTTCTTAAAAATCACAAGGAGTTAAAAACCGATTTTGGTGAAAAACGTAATATGAAATTCAATCGACCAAATCTCCTATTATATTTTGAATTTTTGAGTGTGGTTAAGTCCTAGAGTTAGATCTATGAGTTACCTAACTAATCCAAGTGGAATCAATGAAAAAGGTGTTGTAGATTTTCGTGGAGGACTGATTTTAGCAAAGGAGTCAAAACATCAAAATGTCCAAAAAAACTACCACATTTTTTGTAGGGCTGCTTTTCACCACTAAATTTATGTGAAAAATTCTGGCCTTTTGGGAAATGAAAATATATGTTATAAAGTACCTCCTATCCAAAAATGAGCTCATCCTCGACTTAAAATGAACAAGTTATGACCATTTCAATATTTAGGTTTTTTTGATTTAAAATGCTATAACCGGAGTTCTATAACTCCGATGACCATGAAAATTTAAACTAGAGGCTCACATTAACATGTGTAAGGTCCTGCCAAGATTTGGGAATTTTTGGAGTTAAACTTGAGGTAGCTAATTTCTTAAGGAATTAATTAGAAATTGATTTTTGAAAAATAGTAAATGAATTTTAAAATTCGAGAAAAATATATTTTCATCATGGGACTATATTATGCTAAATCCCAGAAAAGAAATATTTTGGGACTGATTTGGTATTTTTCATGAAAATAGTTTAGTTACGAACATATGAGTTAAATATGTTATGTGAAGTAACAAAAGTTGATAATAGGATTTTATGGCTGAGAATCCTATATAGAGTATATATGATATATTTTTTTGATGAGGATTTGATAATTGGTGATGATATCTTATGAGTATGGCATTTTGAATGATTAAATGCATTATATGGTAAAGCGTAAACAATTGAGATAAATTGTTTATAAATTTAAGAAGTGATTAAAATATTGTTATAATATTAATGATATTAGATTATGAGATTATTAAGTGATTAATAACCTTGGGATATTCTTGAATCTGGATAAATTATATTATAAATGTTTAATATTTATCCTTTATCTCATTTGATTGATTCTTTATATCATTATCCTCACGCTTATATCAGGTTGAAAGTCATCTACGGCTTTACGTGAATAGATGGACTTGGTATGATTATGACCGTGATTGTTCGGTATAATCATAACCGTAATTGAAAACACGATTATCTTTGGTAGTAGCGTGCATGGATAATTTGTGGTCATGATACTAATGAATACACGATTATCTTCGGTAGTGCATGGATAATTTGTGGTCGTGATACTAATGAATACACGATTATCTTCGGTCGTAGTAAGCATGGATAATTTGTGGTCGTGATACTAATGAATACACGATTATCTTCGGCCGTAGTACGGATAATTTGTGGTCGTGATACTAATGAATACACGATTATCTTTGGTAGTAGGTACGGATAATTTGTGGTCGTGATACTAATGAATATCCTCGGCAGAGTAGTGCGGGGATGATTCGATGATATGGATTAATTATCGAAATTTGAGTCTCAAAGAATGAAATATTAATTCATGGATGTGGTAAAAGTCATCTTTAGTCAGTAGTGCATTGATAGACTTGGTATGATTACGAAGCAAGGATTATTCGGTATAATCACGATCAGATTGAAAACACGAATATCCTCGCCAAGAAGTATGGATAATTCGTGGTCGTGATACTATTAAGTCGCGTCTCAAAGATTATTGGTTTTACAAACAGATATCTTAGGCTTCAGAGTGCAAAGATGAATTGTTAATGAATATCTTTGGCCTGGATTACGAAGATGAATTTAATATTTTTAACGATAAAGGTATTCAAGGTATCCCCACCTCTTTATCATATCAGTATCGTACATTCTAATTTCGGGCTAAAATTTCATAAGAATGGGAGGTTGTAAGACCCTCAAATTTTATAAATAAAGATGAAGGTAAGGGATATTATTTGTTGTACCTGTAAGGGGTGTTATTCTTTCTTATTCATGAAGAGAAATTCTCATTATTCCATTCTTTATTATTCTCATTGAAATAACTCAGATACGCCATGATACCCTATACTTGGTGAAATCCTCTGTTATTCCATTTTTTATTATTCTGCTGAATAACTCAGATATACCTGTGATACCCTATACATAATCAGATACGTGGTTTACCCTATACTTGGTGACATTCTTCTATTATTCTCGCTGGAACATCCTGTCACAGTGTTTTACACCTTACCGGTTCCGCTCTTTATTATTATTCTGTTGGAACATCCTGCTGCATGTGTTTTACACCGGATCCGGTTCCATCTTTATTATTCTCATTGGAACATCCTGCTGGTGTGAATTTCACCGACCGGGTTCTCATTATTATTATTCGCTGAATAACTCGCCTATCGCAAGCACCGCATGCACGGTGATTTCCTTTGTTATTCCATTCTTTATTATACCCAAATAAGTAAAACTTTGACTTCTATACTCCATGAAATTAGTAGAATATTCTTGATATTTACGTTCCATCCAAAGATCTTTTCATGGAAATATTCTTCCGATCATTCTTGAATTTTACTCTACAAAGCAAGATCATCGTCGACAATTTGGACGTTATTAGTTCCTCGAATAAATTAATTCGTGAACTTGTTTTATTGAATTATTATGTCATTGTCATCATCCTCATGTTATATTATGTTATCTTTATCGGACGCGCATAGATGAATTTAGTATGATTATGACCAGGATCATTCTAGATAATCACGGCTTGTTATAAATGATGTGATAAAAGTCCTCGATGGGCTCTGTAATGCGTTGATGGATAGTTTTTGGTATGATTATGACGAGGGTGATTCTAAGATAGTCATGACCATTGATAATTTGATGAAAATCCTTGACCGTAGTACAGTGATTATTAGATATTGTGGTTTATTCATTAAACCAGTCTTAGTGATAAAAATTTATGAAAACCTTTTAAAACCTAAAAGATAGTAGACTTTATTTTCTACTTGACTCTTTTAATAGATTGCGTATTCCGTCGCAGCTTAAACCGGTTGTCTCATTGTATTTTATCGCTTTAACATTGTTGAAGACTATTGATAATTTATTCGCATTATCTTAGTTATAATATTTCTTCTTTAGGCTAGTTGAGCTCACCCTTTCTTTCACCGTTTTCTCTTGTGAAATGAGAATATAGCCGGGACGAGTCGGGAACGGAGTAATGGTCCGGAGGATAGCATTAGTAGTCCTCACTATTCGCGTGAAATAGTGTGATAATAATTGTAATGAGGACTCCTTTTGAGTTTGTATAATATCTAGTAGACAATATTTGTATTCAAACTCACGCTTTATGTCGATTGCATACACTTACAATTATATTAGTAAGTTGTATTTAAATTACATTACCATGTAAGTGGCGACCCAAGATGGGTGACGTATACCTAATTTTGGGGGCGTCACAATGATGGCGAATATACGAGTAGAACCGACTTTAATTGATAAAATTAAAGTTGCTCAAGCTACAGACCCGGAGTTGATGCGTATGAGGAAGAAAGTGCAATAAGGTGCTATGCCGGAAGCAAGAATCGATGAAAAAGGAATACTTCGAGTCAACTCCAGACTTTGTGTTCCTAACGACCCTGATTTAAAGTATAAAATCATGATGGAGGCGCACAACACACCGTTTGCAATCCATCCAGGGAGTACCAAAATGTATCATGATCTTTGTCATACATTTTGGTGGAGCAATATGAAGAGAGAGATAGCGTTGTTTATCTCAAAGTGTCTAACTTGTCAACGAAGTTAAAAGCGAGCATCAAGTACCAAAAAGGTCCATCAGAACCACTTGAAATTCCGTAATGGAAGTGGGAGCACATTACCATGGATTTTGTTACCGGTCTTCCTAAGGTTTTTCAAGGCATAGATGCAATTTGGGTCATTGTTGATAGATTGACCAAGTCTGCTCACTTCATACCTATATGGTAGAAACTTATACACTTGAACGCCTTGCTCAGATGTGTACATAAACGAGGTTGTGAGATTGCGTGGTATGCCAAAAGATCCATAGTGTCCGATCGAGACCTAAGATTCACTTCACAATTTTGGGTTAGTTTGCAAAAAGTTATGGGCACGGACTTACGATTTAGCTTTAAGATATCATCCTCGATTTTGACGGACGATGGAGAGGACTATTCAAACTCTTGAAGATCTATTAAGACTCTCCGTCCTTGATTTCAAGGGAAGTTGGGACAAGTTTTTACCATCGGTGGAGTTTTCTCAACAACAACAGCTTATCAAGCAAGTATCGGCATGGCTCCATTCGAGCGTTGTATGAAAAGAAAGTGTCGCTCTCCAAAGATGTTTGGGATGAGGTGGGAGAAGCAACGTTGTTGGGGACCGGAGTTGGTACGTATGACTACGAAAAAGATTCAAACGATCCGACAACGTATAAAAACCTCACAAGATCGACAAAAAGAGTTATGCCGATCTTCATCGAAAGGACGTGGAATTCGATATAGAGGTCACGCGTTGTTACGTGTTGCTCCATGGAAAGGAGTTACTGAGATTTGGAAAGAGAGAAAACTCAATCCTCAATTCATCTACCCATTTTAATCCTCGATCGAGTAGGAACTGTGGCTATAGACTCGCTTTTACCGCTAAGTATGTCTCGTGTTCATAACGTTTTTCACATATCTATGTTACGTAAATATGTGAAAGACCCGAACCACATTATTGAGTTAGAACCGGACAAAATAGCGGAAGATTTGATGTATGAAGAGGTTTCTGTTCAAATCTTGGATAAGAAGGAACATATTCTATGCTCCAAGGTTATACCTCAAGTCAAAGTTTTGTGGAGAAACCACGATGTTGAGGAAATGACTTGGGAGTTTGAATCTGAAATGAAATTAAAGTATCATTACCTATTCGACATACCAGGTACGTACCCTAATTTCGAGGGCGAAATTTCATAAGAAAGGGAGGTTGTAAGACCCCAACTTTTATAAATAAAGATGAATTTTCTATAAATATCATTTTTGAATATTATGGAGTAAATTGATATAATGTTGTAGTTGTGGGTAATATTTATAAATTTTGCAAAGTACACAAGTGGGTATATAATATTTGACTGGTCGGGGAATATTCGTTTTAGCAGGAAATATTCGTACGACGACACAATCATTGGTAGACCCCACAACGGAATAATTGTCGGATTGAAAAAATGACAAAAATACTTTATGAAAATAATCTATAAAGTTTTACTGTTAACTGTTGAAACAAATTGGTGTTAAAGTAATCAAAGAATACGCCAGTGGTTACAAAGAAAGACACCTCGGTATTGATTATTGATGCTTACGTAAGAAGTCACTCAGTTTTGTTCAATTATTGCTATAGTAATTGTTATAAATTTTGCTTATTATTTGGATTCTCACTTACCCATTTTTCAAAATAATAGGTAGAAAATTATTTTATAATAAAAGGTGTGGCCACTAGTAAGGTTGATGTCTTGTTGGTGGAGATTTGAAATGGATGGGGGGAAGAAAGTCTAGCTACGGGTGGTGTGGAAAAAGTACTATTATTATATGATGTTATATATATAATAATTGTGTGGGTGTGTGATTATATCATGTGATCAATTATATATATATGTATTATTGTACCTTGTTTTGTTTTTTACTGATAATACTTTGAAATTCATGGCCTAACATTCACACGCCACTGCTAAATAATTCATCCGTGAGATCATTCGGTGCGCACGGACTAAACAGTATCCCTTCAAATCTCCTATAAATAGAAGCTCATTCCTTCATTATTTCTTACGAATTCACTGAAACTCTAGAGAGAAAATTAGAGAGAGAAGAAAAGTGTTTTGCTATTTCACTACTCTTATATCCAGTTTCTTTTACGGTAAGGGGTGTTATTTCTTTTGTATTCAAGAAGAGAATTTCTGTTATTCCATTATTTATTATTCTTGGAATAACTCAGATACGCTGCCACTACCCTATACTTGGTGAAATTCTTCCGTTATTCCAGCTTTATTATTCTCATTGAATATCCCGTCTGCATGCGTTTTACTGGCGGGACACAGTTCCATTCTTTATTATTATTCTCATTGAATATTCTCTCTGCGTATGCGTTCTGGGGACACAGGTTCCATTCTTTATTATTATTCATTGGAATATCCTGCATGCGCTTCTCGCGACCGGGTTCCGCTCTTTATTATTTTGTTGGAATATTCGTAGGCATGTAATTTCGTTCCGACTCGATTCCGTTATTTATTAATCTGTTAGAATAACTTTATCACGCGAAGTACCGCATGCATGGTGATTTCTTTTGTTATTCCATTAGTTATTATACTCAGTTGATTAAAGTTTTGACTTCTATACTCCATGAAATTAGTGGAATATCTTTGATATTTGCGCTTCATCTAGTAATTTTCCATGGAAATATTCTTCTGAGCATTCTTGAATTTTACTCTACAAAGCAGTATCATGTTGACAATTTGGACGTTATTGAGTCATGGATAAATTAATTCTTGAACTTGTTTTATTGAATTCTTATATCATTGTCATCATCCTCATGTTTATATTTTTTTTGAAAGTCATCTCGGCCTCAGAAGGCATGTAGATGGACTTGGTATGATTATGACCAAGGATTATTCTTGTAATCATGACCGTAATGTTACAAATGATGTGATAAAAGTCCTCATTGGCCAGTAAGGCATCGATGGATGATTGTTGGCATGATCACGACCATTAATGAATACACAAAATATTCTTGGCCCGTAGTTCATGGATAATTATGGTCGTGATACTAAAGAATATCATCGGGTCGTAGTAGTGCAAGGTGATTTGGTGATGTGGATTATTTATTGTCGAGTCCCAACGATAAAAGTGATGAAAAACCTTTAAATCATAAAAGATAGTAGATTTTATTCTCTACTGACTCTTTTAATGGATTGCTTGTTCACCACCGCAGCTTAAACTTGATGTTGTTATATTTTATCGCTTTAACATTGTTGAAGGCTAACGATAATTTATTCTCGCATTATCTTAGTCATAATATTTCTTCTTTGGCTAGTTGAGCTCACCATTTCTTTCACTGCTTCTCTTCGTGAAATGAGAACATAAAGCGAGGACTAATCGGGAAACGGAGTGACGGTCCCGCAGGAGATAGCATTAGTAGTTCTCACTATTCAGCGAAATAGTGTGTTAATAATTGTAATGAGGACTCCTTTTGAGTTTGTATAATCTCTAAGAGAGACAATAATTGTATTCAAACTCAAAGTTATGTTTTGTCGTATTGCATACCCATATTGTATTAGTAAGTTGTATTTGAATTACACTATGTATTTGACGACCCAAGATGGGTGATGTATACCTAATTTTGGGGGCCACAACAAATATTTAAACGATAAAATGTATATATATATATATATATATATATATATATGAGATCAAGCGATTCTCCTTAAATAGTATTTCACTTTAAATAGCATTCTTTTATCAAAGCAGCGTTTTTGGAAATACAATGCCACCGCCAGATTTATGCAAAAAATGCCATCGCTATTGCCCCTCCAAAACTACGTCTGCTTTTGATAAAAAATGCTATTTAAAGCTGAAATACTATTTAAGATAACGCTTCGATCTCCCCTGAATATATATATATATATATATATATATATATATATATATATATATATATATATATATACACACACACACACACACCATTGCCTTGAAATGGAAAGATAATTAAAGTACGGAAGGGAGGTTTTTAGCTATAAAAGCATATAACTGTGTTCATGGTACTTTTTATTCTAATTTTAATGGACAACAGGCTAACTCTACTGAAAAAGTTGAACATTGATAATCACGTACTAGACGCTAGTCCTAAAAAATTTAATTAGGCCACTATACTAGTACTACTCTTTATTAATTTCATGAATGTATGTATCTATGTATCAATATTAGTGATCGATGTTATTTTGAATGCCATCGTTATCTAAATTTGTGAATAAGTTGTAGAAAATGTTACTCCATATAATTAGGATTAGTTAGAATTATAGTATTCAGAATCTGTTTTTATGTTATATTCATGCACGTACGTAGGGGGGTGTGTGTGTGTGTTTTTCAAATGGAATATATCTTCTGCATGCAGTGTTTTAATTGTCAACTTAATTATCAAAAAACATTCACATCACATGCATGCAAGTAGATCTACGATGTAACACATAAGATAATTTATACGTAGAATATATACATACCATGGGCATTGGCATGGGAGTGAGGGTCAATTTCGTGGTGTTACTTGTACGAATTTGCAATGTGATCATCATATTTGATTTGGATTCCTGTTTTAATTTCTCCATATATATATATATATATATATATATATATATATATATATATATATATATATATATTCATCCATGTTTCAGGTTAGTACGTAGTTCAATTTTTATCATAATGGGGTAATACATTTAATAAAGGTCCAATGTACGTAGTAGTCTTATGAATGCAATGTTTATAAACATTGACAGCTAGCTACTAGCTATGGAATCGATAAACTCATAATACCTGAGCGGCTGAGCTACACGTATGTATGTATGTATGTATATTCCTACTGATAACATACATACATACATACATATATAGAATTAATCCTCTCAAATTACTCATACATATCACCATTTTGGACATTCACAATCTGCGGGCTTATGATTTTGTTTTGAACCTCCTACACGAGCGAGGAAGTGAATAAAAACGTTACATCCATTCCCAAAATTAGAGTTTTATTTTATGTCTCACTTTGTTTTCTTTTTTAACAAGAGGCGTTACCACTTAGCTAAACATGTGACAACCATTAATTGACATTAAAAAAAAAGTTAAATTAGAGAAATTTTGGAATGGAGAGCTAGCTAGGTTGGTCTAATTTTGACTATTGTGGAAGAGTCAACTTAATATTTATTGCAACTTGTTGATAATGATGTTTTTAGAGATGACCCTTCATCTATACTACTCCTAAGTAGGAGTAATGTTTGTTTTCTAGACCTTTCAAGGTTCGCAATAAAAAAATTTCGGACAAAAAATTATTATATAGAGTATTAAATATGCACATATGATGAAATAAAATATAATATATATATATATACCAATTTATTATATTTAAATAATAAACAATTACATATTAAATATGACATGAAATTAAAAATAATACTAATTTTTGGTACCCGTCAAATATGTGCCTTGAATGCATAAAGGGCTAGCTTGTAGAAATAATATAAAATATAATTAATGTTTTGTTAAATTATTATGTATAAAATCTCAATATTGTCCTATTAAAATGTATTATATATATAAATTAATATTTCATTTAGGGATAAAATGAGATATTAATTAATTTTTTTAATCTTTCCCAAAATTTAAAAGCAACTACAAATAAAAAGAAACAATTTTTTATGTCTGGAAAAATGGAATCGAGGGAGGTAGCTAGGTTTAACCCTAAATTTGTAATTAAGCTTAATTAAATTCGGGTTCAAAAGCTCAAGTGAATGAAAAAAAACTTCACTTAAAATATATTTTTCCATTGGTATGGGGATTTATTACGAGCTTTTTATTTTTATACTATGAAAACTTCACTTAAAAATAAAAGAATTAAACAAATGAAAATATGGAAGGGGCGGCGGGCAGGAACGGATCGGACCATTAATTCTCATCTTTCGTGGCTGTAAAATCACAAAAGCATGGATAAAGAAGGAAAGGGATGAGATTTAGTATGACATGAAGGGATTGGATTTAGCAAAGACGGCCGTTTAATTAATTATTACTCCACTATTAACACAGAGTGCTTATTAGGAGTAAAGAAGAAAGATTAGTTGCTTTTTCTTACCTTTGGGGCTTTCTTTCGGTGAGGACTTCTCACGTGCGCCGACACGTGACCCGCAATTCTAGAGCGCTGTCTTCCTCCGATACCGACACGTGTGTTTGTGTCTCTTGATCAGATCCCTCCCACCATAAGTACAATAATTAAAATGACGAGTGTGTTGTAATACCTCCCTCTAATAATAAATACTTTTTTAACTTAAATCACATATATCAATATATAAATTAAAATGACAAAAATACCTTTAATATATTTTCTTTGAAGTTGAAGAGTTAATGAAATACATTTAATCAGTAATGATGGTAGATTTAATAAATACCATCAATACATAAGCATATATACGAAAAATATCGCAAAAATTATATTGGAGTTCTAACACATCACTTATTTTGAGTAAAAATATCAATAGTATTATTTCACGTTTATGTTTAAATATTTTAAGTGTTTAATTTTGTGGTAATATAGTAATAAAATTGTGATGTTAAATTTAAAGATATTGTGTTATTTTATACTATTAACAACAACATAAAAATTGTTGAATACTTTATATATATATATATATATATATATATTTTTTTTTATAAACAAGACTTTATTTATGAGATGGAGGGAGTATCTTTCTATCCTTATTTTGGTCATTTGGTAACTGGTAAAAATGGTACTGATGTTGGATATTGGTTCCTTTCATATATTGATTATGACATCCAACAGATTATCACAAACCGCTCTCTCACTCAAATCTTAAACAGGATATATTAATCTAATACTCCTAATACTGTGCTTATAATGCATATATATATATATATATATATATATATATATATAATAAAATACAAATAATTTTAAATTTCCCGCTTATTTCAATAAATGATCTGGGTCGTTCAAAGTTTGGATAAATCCAACATATTATCACAAACCGCTCTCACTCAAATCTTAAACAGGATATATTAATCTAATACTCCTAATACTGTACATAAGCATTATCACACACACACACACATATATATATATATATATATAATAAAATACAAATAATTTTGAATTTCTCGCTCACTCAATAAATCATCTGGGCCGTTCAAAATTTAGGATAAATCCCATAATTTCAATACAGGTCTTAGAAACGCGAAATACAGTAAGATATACGACCATTTGGTCGGTTTGGGCTCTTAGCTTCATTGACAGTGTACGTACACTTGGTTAAATCTGAAGGAATTTGGAAAAGGTGTTTTTGTTGATAAGGAGCGCCTAAGAGCATTTTCATTAGTTTTTTCAATCATTTTGGGTTACTCAAATAGGTGAGTCACATTAGAAAAATCCTCTTGATCAATAACTTCTTCAAACTGTCACGTAGGTCAACAAATATTTTTCTCACTTTTCAAATCTGCAACTTTCTTCTCATTTTTCAAATCTACAATTAAACGCTAAAAATATTTATTACGCTTGATGGGTTTGATGTATATGTATCTCATTAAATTGAAGAGACTAATGAGATACAAAATATAAAAATAGCAAATAATGCTTTTCAAATTGCCGTTGGTCAACAAACATCAATTTGAAGAGTTTGTTTTGTTACTACTCTTGAAGATGCTCTAATATTATAAAACAACATAATCACATTAATTATCTATAAGCAGCGAACTAAAAACAAACCGACTGTAACATTGTTATAGTATAAAAAACCAATTTTCAAAACCAATTTATATTTACCTTTGAAATAACCAACCAAATCAATTTAATTATATCATTATCTCTTGCCCCATTATATACTAGTATCGATATATAATAGTAAACCAATACCAAATTGGATGTTACTTTTGTGATTGACTCGTTCATGCTTGGATCACTTGACCAAAAACTACATTTAAATAGTATTAAATATATTTTTTTAATATATTAAAAAGGAAAAGGTGAATGGGCAAACCAAGAGAAAGAAAGAAGGGGAAAGAAAAGTTTGGCTGATGTGATGATTATTTACATTTGTGATAGGCAAGAAAGTTAGACAGACGCCACCCATCTCAACCTATATATTAAGAAAGTATTTAATATAATATATAATATAAAAAAAATTAAATAATTGAGAATCTATGCACAGTTAAAGCTAATGAAAATTTGATAATAGGTCACACACACACTCTCTCTCTCTCACACACACACACACAAATATGGGTACATTTACAACAAAAAGGAAGAGTAGAAGACATAAATTAAGAAGAAGCAATGTTTATGTTGGTGCCAAGTTCGCCCGTATGAAACCAAAGGCATTCATGGCATCAGTTTACTTTCCGGCATTGGTGTTCTAGTTAGTTTAACACGTACGTACGTATTTCTAATTCCCAAATTAGAATACGAAATTGAATGGGTGGTAACACTTGAATATATGGTGTGAGCCGCCCTTTTATGCATTCTAGACATATTGGTCAAAGTTCTTAGTTAGTAATACCATGTCAATTCAATTCTTCAAACTAAGTTAATCCATAGAGTATATGTGGATAAATGTTCCAATATTTAACATTAGACCAAAATTTAATTGACTAGTTGAAATATGGATTTGGTTATCATCATGGGAAGTGAACTTTATTGAAAGTTCACTTCATACCCAATACAATCTGATATGTCATACATACGCGAAGATAATCAATTTCTATTTGTATGTAAAGGTCAGAAAGCAATAAATTAACAACGAGCTCGAATTCGATTCTAGAACAACTCAAAAAAAATACGAATTTAGACTTTTCATTCGTTAATAATATGATCTAAATCGAGTATTAAAATAGTTGAATAAAAATATGAGTAAAATAAAATCGAGGTTATACTTGTTTATATTCGACTGCTTAATATTCAAACTACTCAATTTCGATTGTGATTCGATACATACTTTACAATTAATTTAAGACATATTCGATTAGATGTTCGATACATTCTCTTATAATATATATACAAATTTAAATCAAATTAGGATAATTAGTTATTATTTTATTTTGTTTTTAATTCTAATTGTGATTTTATATTTATGAAGTGTAATAATAAATATATTTTCTCATTTTAAGTAAAATAACAAATTCAATTTATAATTATATTTATTATAAAACTAATATATTATATAGAGACTCAATTTGAAAAATTGAATTTGAAAAATTTCATGTTAGCTTTAAATAAATATTCGAGTTGAGTCGGATCGAATTCAATAATAAATATTCAAATCGAAATCGAATCATATAATAGATTTTTTAAATATAATTTGAATTTGAGTACAAATTTATATCGTAGCGAAACATTAGTAGTATACTAGTATTGTTGTAAATTTGTCATGGCATAGTTGGCATTAGCATTTAGCAGGAGAGATTTTCAAAACGAGTTGTAGCGAAACATTATTGACTACGCGAGAAATGAGCGGTTACCGGCCAAAAGCCAATTTGCCATACTAGATGGAAAGAAAGAAAACGTAGGTAGCCGTAGCAGCACACTTTTTCATTTGTCAAAAGAGATATATCCTTCCTCATTTACACGCGAAAACACGTGTCCACACCGACTATCACCGGTAACCGGTCACCACTTCCAAACGTCCACCACGGCGACGCTAAGCCTAAACCTCCAAAAGTATCAAAGATGGTAGGGGGGCCCACCCCCCACCCCCCACACCCCTCTCTCCTCCACCTCCACCCTCTTCTCTTCTGTATTACTAACATAACATATAATACTATCTCATATACAGCTATGTATATGTATGTATATATATAGAAATATGATTATATTACTTTAAATAAAATTAATTAGAGAAATAAAGGAGCCCCTCCTCATTTCTCCAAAGATTTTGCCCTGCCCTAAACCCTCTTCTTCCTCCTTTGATTGTTTTGCAGAGAATTAAAAAAATAATCCAAAAGGGTTTTCTTTCAGCTTAATCGCCAAGAACAGAAACTGCATATATATATACATATATACTAGTTATATAATTAATTAGGCTAGAGAGAGAGAGAAACATACACTCACATATACATGTAGAGAGTCAGATATAGTTGTTACATTCGCTATAATTCCAATCAACTCCTCCTCTTTCTTCTTATCCAATCCGTAAGTGCCCTCACAGTTATTTACTCACTCGCTGATTAATACCGATTTCAATAGATCTAATCTAATTGTTGTAATTGCATATATGTTGGATTGAGTTTTTTTTTTACTGTTCAATTATACTTTAATTGACTGTGTTTCAACAGTATCGGTTACTTGTGAAGCCCTGATCCGACTTGATTAGATCTGTTTCGGCTAATTGCTTGTTTTTTTGATCAAAAGATTTAATCTTTGCGGCAGTTTGAATCTAGGTTGTTCTCATCCTAGACGAATTTGATTACTTTTCAGAATCCCTTTGACGACTTTTCTTTTCTCTTTCCTTTAGTTATGATATTATCGGAGAGAATGAATTTTTATTGAAAACCCATTTGATCTGGATTGTAAATCTTTGGATTCAGATAGGTGAGCGTCTCAAATATACTCGAACTTAGGTTGCTATCACAATTTTTTGCATTGGCGTTTCTGGGTTTGCTTATGGGTTTGCTTAATTTTTTGATAAAAGGCTTTATTACGACGTTCAATAGAGCATTCTGGATTTCTTTCTCTGCAATTTTCATAAGTAGATTCATTTCTGTAATTTTTCTGTATCTGATTATCATTTCAGCAGTTTGACAAAGATTTATGGCATTTTACACTACCTATCTTTTGCAGTTGATTTCTGTGGCAAGGAAGAAATAAAGATTTGGATAGGCTTTTGAGGTCACAACAGCGGTGCCTTCCGGTTTGACTCAGGAAGACATGTTGGAGGATAGGTCTTGTCTGGTTTCGAGGAGCTATTCAAGAATCTGCGAAAGGGAAAACAGTTGGGCTTGCATGAACTACAGGCTAGAAAAGTTTGAAATTCAGCAGGGAAAGCGACCATTAGAATCTGATGGAGATGAAGAAGTTGGAGCTAGGAAGCTGCCTAGGCAACAAAATGCTTATGAAAGCTTGGATTCAGCTCCAACATTGAATGACCTTTCCATGACCCCAACTGACCAATACGGTAATCAGCGTCATGCAGGTGATTATTCTGATTCAAGTTCCCTGATTCATGCCATTGGTCGTGACAACTCAATTAGCGTTCTAATTCGATCCTCAAGATCTGATTATGGCTCTATAGCATCTTTAAATCGAAGCTTCCGTGAGCTAATCCGAAGTGGTGAGCTCTATAGACTGAGGCGACAGAACGGTGTAGTTGAGCACTGGGTTTATTTTTCTTGCCAACTCCTCGGGTGGGAAGCCTTTGATCCTACTCGTCGGCATTGGATGCGTTTGCCAACAATGACCTCTGATGAATGCTTCATGTTTTCAGATAAGGAATCTCTGGCCGTTGGCACTGAGCTTCTTGTTTTTGGTAAAGTCTTTTTATCCCATGTCATATTTCGATACAGTTTATTGACCAACAAGTGGTCATCTGGGATGACAATGAATTTTCCAAGATGCTTGTTTGGGTCTGCCAGTATGGGGGAGCTTGCAATTTTAGCCGGTGGTTGTGATTTATCTGGTAAAACCCTAAGCGTTGCAGAGCTTTACAATTCTGAGCATGGGGCCTGGGAACCACTTCCAAATATGAATAAAACACGTAAAATGTGCTCAGCAGTATTTATGGATGGCAAATTTTATGTGATTGGAGGAATTGGAGGAAGTGAGTCGAAGGTTCTTACATGCGGTGAGGAATATAATTTACAAACTAGAATTTGGACTGAAATACCTAACATGTCGCCTGTAAGGACTCGTCCTGCCACGGAGGCTGGGATGCCTGTTACAGCTGAGGCCCCCCCTCTTGTTGCAGTAGTAAACAATCAGTTGTATGCAGCTGATTATGCAGAGATGGAAGTGAGAAAGTATGACAAGGACAGGAGAGTTTGGGAAAGTGTGGGAAGGTTGCCAGAACGGGCAGATTCTATGAATGGCTGGGGTTTGGCATTTAGGGCCTGTGGTGATCGGCTTATTGTTATTGGAGGACCTAGGGCACAAGGTGAAGGATTTATAGAAATCAATGCATGGGCTCCAAGGGACGGACCCCCTCAGTGGAACTTGCTTGGCCGCAAGCAATCTGGTAGTTTTGTCTACAATTGTGCTGTGATGGGATGCTGAAAATTTCAAACTTTGGCATCACCATCGGCATTGTAATGGTACATTGTGCTGAGCAGGCTCTATAAGGTTGCTTTCTATATGGGCACAGAATTCTTGCTAATGGGTAATTTATCCCAAAAAAAATTCTTGTTTCTTAGTCATTTCTCACCTTTTTTGTTTTTTTTGAGTGGGAGGGATGGGAAGAATATCATATTTTACTCCAGGTTTAAAAGAATGTTTTCCTTTGAAAGAGATCTTGAGTAAATTTTTTAAACTTACAATTTGTGTTATCTTCCATTGAATTTGTGTCGTCCCCTATTTTCAGTACCTGAAAATTCTGAAATGTGTATGTCACTGTAGCATAGGGATAGGAGGTTTTCATAACTTAATGGAAAAGTACGTCGGAGGCTGGACTGAAGTTTTTTTTAAGAATCATAAATAAAAATAAGTTTGATGGTTTTGTTATCCTTAATTTTCTTGAAGAAAAACAAATGAGATTTCATGGTTAGTCGTGGACATGGCTTCTGTATCAAATGTGTATATTTTGCTGATTTTGACTGCTTTCTATTCTCATAATTGCTCATATAATCCCTGCTGATTTTATTTTTTCCACTTGAGGTTGTAGTCTCGCCAAGTCATCGTCATACTAATAGCTGCATCTCTATTTCAAGTGCTATATTTATCTCTATAATTTGATCTTTATTTGTTTTAAGTCTTAATTTTTCCAATGTGGATACACTTGTGATACTGCGGGTAAATACAGAAGTTGCAAACTAAAGGCAGAGCCACAGATTAATACTAATAGTTATTGTAACCTTGAGAATGATTATATATGTGTGTGTATTATGAAACATGGGATTAGAACTTTTGAAAGGAATGCGGAACTTCTGAGTTAATGTCAGTGGTTCTAGCGTTACTGTGCGCAGCAGTTTTAGGAGTCATATTAGAGTGTGTTACTCTTTCTTCTCTTTTTCATAGATTCATAAGTATCTACTGAAATTAGAAATCCTCAACAAATTTATGTCTCTTTATATAAACTAGTGATAGTAACTACTGCTGCCTGCTGCCACAAAATTAGAGTCTGACTCTGTGTTTTAAAGTCGAACTTTCAAGGAAAAGTTGACTTGAAAACTATCAATGGCCAAGATCAAAAGTTACTTTCAAATTGGGTTTCTTATTTTGTAACTATCATAAAGTCATGGTGGGGATCTTAATTTGGAGCGTAGGGAGTAGTAAATTCATCTACCGTGTTTTATTAAAAAATGAAATCTCTTTTGAAATCCTTGTGTTATAAAAAAAAATAACAATACAAAATAAAAATTCAAAGTTGCAATATTTTTTCCCTTGGGATTTGAGTTTACTAGTTGAGGTAGTGGGGGGGGGGCTTATTAGTGATGTGTTATAAATTGAGCTTTGAAAGTCTGAAGCCACTTCCCTGATCGAGATGTTTCCCAGGACAAAACAAGAAGTAGATTTGTAAGTTTTGAAGGCTTCTTTCAGGTGTTTTAGTTAATTTTAGAAGATTTAGGAAAGGAGGAAACATATTTGCACTCCTAACAAGCATGTGGTGTGTGTTAGGAGTGCAAGAATGAGTTTTCCATATCAATCATATTATTTGTATATTGTCTTTCTAAATGTCAGGATTAAGCATCCTTGATTTCAACATATTATGTGAAAGCATATTAACTTTTTTCATGAAATGAACCTTCAATGCGCATCTTCTGATGCTTAAGTTTTTCATGATATGAGCCTTCAAGACATCTAGATGGCTCCAATTATATATATATATATATATATATATAGGGATTCCTTTCATGGCAAATTTTCATTGCTTGAAAATGTAACACCCCCCTTTTTGAATTGTTGATCAACTTATTGGAAGGTTTAGATTGAATGCTATAATTCCAAATTTACATGCTTTTACCTAGCTTTTTATTTTAATATATTGCTTAAGTTTTTCATGATATGAGCCTTCAAGACATCTTCTAGATGGCTCCAATTATATATATATATATATATATATATATATATATATATATATATATATATATATATATATATAGGATTCCTTCCACAGCAGCGGTAGGTTCTTTATGGAGAATCGCAAACACCCCTTTTAACCGTTGATCAAGACTCTTTTTTTTTCAACTTATTTTGTAATATTAATATTATAATACAATATTTTATTATATTAATACAATAATATTGTAATAATATTTTCTAATATTACAAAATATTATAATTATTAATATTTTTGGGTAATATAAGTATTAATATTTTTGTAATAATATTATAATATTTTGTAATATTAGTATTAATATTTAATATTTAATATTAGTATTAATATTAATATTACAAATATTGTATTAATATCAATATTATAAAATATTAATATTCATTTGCCTTCATGAGTGTACAGTGAACAAGAGTGCAAGTTTTGATTACTCCAAATTAAAAAAAAGAAGAACAAATATCCCACTTACATAAGCTATATACTTTGGAGTATTTTATATTTTTTTAATGTGATTTTAATGTGCTGAGTCATCCCATAAAATGGAGAAATGCGTTAAAAAAAAAATACCCGGCCGGTACAAGCTGTGCCGGCTGGAGTATTTTAATATTAAAATGATAACAGTTGACCATGCAATGCAATATATTAAAATAAAAGCCGATAAAGCTTGTACCAGCTGGGCAATTATGACATTCAATCTAAACCTTCCAATAAGTTAATCAATCTGGTCCAAAAGGGGTGTTGCAGCATTTCCATATAAGAACCCACCGCCATGGAAGGATCCCATATATATATATCGGCTATTGATGGAAGTGGCCCATATATATATATGGGAGCCTTTCCATGGCAAATCCTGCTACATGAAGATCTTGTCAACACCCCTTTTGAACCGTTGATAAATCAAATAGATGGTCATGCGATTAACTTTTCTATTTGATAAGCCTACATGTGTTGTGCCTAATTATTTACCCGCACTCTATTTCATTTTATTAAGTGAATATTAACTTGTCAAGATAGTTATAAAAAGTGAATGTTTATTATTAAAATAATCCCATGCAGTAGAGCTTGTCTTAAACCCATACTTTTTTTTTTTTTTTTTCCAACCTAATATACGACATGTAGAAGCTTTATCTTTTTATTTATTTTTTTCTTCTTTTCTCCATTATATGTTATGACTCAAGAAATTAAAATAAAATAAAATAATAAAAAACCCTACTTATATAGCTATAACATACTTTTTATCTTTTTTTATTTATTTTTTCTTCTTTTCTCCATTATATGTTATGACTCAAAGAAATTAAAATAAAATAAAATAATAAAAAAAGACCCTACTTAGATAAATTTTACTACCGAGGAAAAAAATTCGATATCCCAACTAATATTTCTTTGAATGCGATTCGAACTTGCGACCTCATACACAAATACCTCGTCGTATGACCACCGAAGACCACGGCCCTAAACTGCTAAGTTCAACCAAGGATATATCCTTATAGAAAAACTTCACAATCCCCAAAATCTATATTCTTGCATTACTATTATATTACGATTTATTATTATTAATAAATTTATATTATTAATTGGATTTTCTAAATAGAAATAAGTTAATATCTATATTTATTATTATCCCTTTAATATTTTTTTTATCTTTGTAATAATATCAATAAAAAGATTATTAATATATTAAAATAAATATCATTCTTTAATAAAATATAAATAATGATCATTATAAATCTTGCATTATTAGTATTAATAATTTTATTATTAAGCAATGATTATTAGTAATGATTTTATATATTAAGCAATGATTTTATTATTAAGAAATAATTTTATTATTAATAAAACTAGTTCAATTAGTCTAATAAGTAATGATGATAATTTTTCAAGTCATTTCGAAATTAATTTACTTATCGAATTTATAAAAGTAGTGAAGTATTATTATAATAATAATAATGATTATCAATATTAGAAATGCAGATTATACCAATACTAGTCTTTGCATAACATTAAGAGGAATAGTACATATATACATGTTCATTTTCATAAAATAAAAAAAAACATATAGAATGATTAATACAACCGACGCCTATTTTTTTGGCTCAAAATCCCTAGCACTCGATAGTGATTTCACTTATCGTGGTCTGGTTTCAAAGCCACAAATTGCATATTTTCGATGAGTCTTAGAAGGAATGATTTTCTCGAGTGCACTCTTGAATCTAGATTATTTTTTTACGGCCCTTTGTTTGAGAAATATTAGGCGGCAAAACTCTTCTTCTTCTTCCACCTATGCATCTTCATCGTCATTATCGTATCCCATATCATGATTTGGATCTCCAATCTGTCAATCAATGTCGCCATCCGCCAGCTTCAAGAATATTCTCATCCAGATCATATCTTTGGTCAACCAACTCTTTTCCTCGTGCATTCGGTTTAAGAACAGCTTTTAAACCTCGAATGATCGAAAATGAGCTTTGCTCGCTAACTCATGGTAATCACCCATCAAATGATTATAGCGCATTGCTTGATTTTGTGAAATACACTCAATGGAGAAATAATAATAGAATAATAATAATAATCGAATAAGTATAATAAAATATTGAGAAATTGGGAGTATTTCACAAATACCGACCGACATGATCCTTCATCGGTGGACAAGAGACGCGAACAAAAGCAATGGTGAAGACTTACTCTTTAACTCCACATCTCGCTTGAACAAAATCAAGCAATGCGCTTATAATCATTTGATGGGTGATTACAAGGAGTTAATGAAAAAAGCTATTGGCCAAATTCGAGGTTACAAAACCGTTTTAAACTAATGCACGAGGAAAAGAGTTGGTCAACCAAATGATCCGGATGAGAATATTATCGAATCGGCGATAATTACATTGATCAGCACAAATGGAGATCCAAATCATGATACGGGATACGATAATGACGATGAAGATGCAGAGGTGGAAGAAGAAGAAGAGTTTTCGCCACCTAATATTTCTCAAACAGAGGGCCGCAAAAAACAACCTAGATTCAAGAGTGAACTCGAGAAAATCATTCCTTCTAAGACTCATCAAAATGTGCAATTTGTTTTTGAACCGACTACACGATAAGTCAAATCACTATCGAAAAGCTGGGGATTCCTCGAGCCAAAAAAATAGGCGTCATTGTATTAATCATTCTATGTTTTTTTTTTATTTTATGAAAATGAACATGTAATATGTACTATTCCTCTTAATGTTACGCAAAGACTAGATTGGTATAATCAGACTTCTAATATTGATAATCACATTATTATTATTATAATAATATTTCACTACTTTTATAAATTCGATAAGTAAATTAATTTCCTAAATGACTTGAAAAATTATCATCATTACTTATTAGACTTAATTGAACTAGTTTTATTAATAATAAAATCATTTCTTAATAATAAAATCATCATTAATATATAAAATCATTACTAATAATCATCGCTTAATAATAAAATTATTAATACTAATAATGCAAGATTTATAATGATCATTATTTATATTTTATTAAAGAATGATATTTATTTTTAATATATTAATAATCTTTTATTGATATTATTACAAAGATAAGAAAAATATTAAAGGGATAATAATAAATATAGATATTAACTTATTTCTATTTAGAAAAATTCAATTAATAATATAAATTTATTAATAATAATAAATCGTAATATAATAGTAATGCAAGAATATAGATTTTGGGGGATGGTGAAGTTTTTCTATAAGGATATATGTGACGCCCCCAAAATAGGTATACATCACCCATTCTGAGTTGTCAATACATGGTACAGAAACAACTACAACTTTATTATTACAACATATAAACTGTGAGTTTAAATACGTATATTGCCATCTGCATAATATTCACACGCAAATAAATTTCCATCATAATTATTGATACATTATTTTATAAAAATGGTGAGGACTACTAAACAACTCTCTCTAGAACCTTCATTCCATACCCACTAAGTACTACTAAGCTACATTCTCGCCTCCCGAGAAGAAAAATGGAACAACAAGGAAAAGGGTGAGCTCAACTAGCCCAAGAAAAAATATTATGACTAAGATAATATACAACAAATTATCGTTAGTCTTCAACAGGAAAAATCTAATAGAATACAATAGACAACAAGTTTTAAATCAATATTCGCGAGTTGAAATAATAATTCATTAGAAGAGTTAAGTAGAGAATGCAAACTACTATCTTCTATGTATGAATTTAAAAGTTCATCGCCTCATCTTTTATCCTCAGAACATCAATCAATATACATCCGAATCAAATATTCATCTTTGCACCGCAGCCAAAGATATTCATCACCCTTGGTCATGTTCATCTAAACACTGCTCATCTTTGCACTACGAGCTAAAGATATTCATCGAAGTCATTCATCTTTTTACTACAGCCAAATATATTCAATAATATCATCATTTAAGACCGATTTATGATGAAAAATATTTTTAAAGAAACGAATCCAAAGAAATAAAATGACAAGGATTAAGGATTAAGGATTCGTACTTTGTTTTATCCATGTCCAAAAATACCTCAAAAATAATCATAGTGGTGTAAAATTCAAGAATGATCAAAACATGGATACAATCAAAGTTAGTATCCGAATAGATATTTTGACTTAAAAAGAAAAATTTTTATTTTTCGATGAATAGTCTTCAGATATCGTGAATAGTATCGTATACGTGAATAAGAAACTCCCGACACTAAAAGTTCCAAATTTGATTAAAAGTTCAGATCAATACTTGAGATCATGATATTAGAATAAATAATATCATTAAAAAATAATATCATTTACCTCGAAAGATCAAGATTTACAAATTTGAAACAATCAATATAAAGCTATGACTTGAACTTGCACCAGATAGCAATACTCAAAGTATACTCAAAATACTCACAAGAATACGCTCGATAATATAGAGAGAAAAACTTGAGCTTTACGGTGTGATTTTCAATTCTAACCTAAGCACCCTATTTATAGGAAAATGATTAGAACACCAAAGTAGAAAATTTAATATTATAATATATATATACAAATTTGTCTCACGCACCTAGAACCATCTGAATTCAAAGAACTCGCATGTGTTTAAAGAGGCTAACCAAACACAAAAACGTTTTTGTTAATTAAAACAATTAAAACTTCCAAAATCAATTATTTCTAACTTGAACTTAAATAATTAATAATAAATAGCTCTTTTATCGTAAAAATTCAAACTCGCGACTTTCTATAGGAAATTCCATTATTACAACTTTGGAAGGAAGTTTTTCCAAATTCCAAATGTAAACCGAATCAAATCCACAAACGCAATTTTACAGGCTATAATCAAATTTCAGTCAATAAATGGGGTCCACCAACATGTTTAACATGTTTTAAACATTTATTGCAACAAAAATACTCTTCCTCCTCGTATACTCATATATCCCACATTCGTTGTAAAAATATCACCATTATTATATTATTAAAATATAATAATATATTTAAATGAATTATTTTATCAGAAAAAAATAAAATTTCAATTTTCAACAATTGTCACATTAAAAATTTTCTCCATCTATATCCACATAAAATCAATATTTTCTCATCATATGAATCAATAATTAATTATTCACAAATAATATTACGAATCACAATATCGATAACCGTGCAGCTTCCTGGAAAGGGGGCTTTCCAATAAGAATTTCTCCTTATCAAGGCAGCAATTTAGGTGACCAAACCTCTCCTTAGATGTAACTTTCTAGACATTGCCAATAATGTTATCTAATAATATTATTCGGATAATATGAATTATTGCTTCGATAATGAAAAATATTTGTAATGACAATTATTGAAACAACAAATAATATAAAATATCAACGCAATTATTAAATCAATAAAATCTTTGAATAATAATTATCAGTAACCATTATTGAGTAGTGCCTTCTTACGTAAGAATCAATAATTGGTGCAATACTGCAGCTAACCGTTGTTTTAACCAATTTGAGTATTTTAACAAAGATAATATCAGTAATAACTACGCCTGTTATTTTTAAACAACTTATATTTATCGCTTTTTTCATCCAATCGCTTTTCCGTTATGGGGCCCATAAAAGATCATACTGTCAGTTTAATATTTCCCGACAATACTGAATATTCCACGACCAAACGAATATTCCCTAATAATAATGAATATTTTATAACCACTTTAACTTATTCAAATATTTGTATATTTTACCCATAACTATCCACATTAATCAAATCAACCCTTACTATTTCAAAATAATAAATAGAGGAAAACAAATTTCATTTATTAATAATTTGGGGTCTTACAACCTCCCTCCTTATGAAATTTCGTCCTCGAAATTGACGTCACGTACTGGTGTTTCAAAAGGTGAGGATACCTCGCTTTCATTTCCGCTTCCAATTCCTGTGTCATTTCCTCTATAGCATGATTCCTCCACAAAACTTTAACTTGTGGTATGACCTTTGCGCGTAGGACATGTTCCTTCCTATCCAAGATCTTGACAGGTACCTTCTCATACGTTAAGTCTTCGGCTATTTCGTCTGGTTCTAACTCTATAATGTGGTTCGGGTCTTTCACATATTTACGAAGTACAGATATGTGAAACACATTATGAACACGAGACATACTCGGAGGTAACGCGAGTCTATAGGCTACATTTCCTACTCGGTCAAGAATTTGAAATGGAGCAATAAATCGTGGATTGAACTTTCCTCTCTTCCCAAATCTTGTAACTCCCTTCCCTGGAGCTACACGCAACAATATGTGATCCCCTATACTAAATTCCACGTCCTTTCGATGAAGATCCGCATAACTCTTTTGTCGATCTTGTGCCGTTTGTATACGTTGTCGAATCATTTGGATCTTTTCGGTGAGTCATACGTCTTAACTTCGGGTCCCAACAATGTTGCTTTCACCCACCTCGTCCCAACATACTTGGAAGCGACATTTTCTTCCATATAATGCTTCAATGGAGCCACACCTATACTTGCGATAACTCGTTGTTGTAGGAGAATTCCACCAATGGTAAATATTTATCCCAACTTCCTTGAAGTCTAGGACATGAGTCTTAATAGATCTTCAAGAGTTTGAATAGTCTCTCTCTAATTGTCCGTCCGCTTGAGGATGGTATGCCAATCGAATTGTAAATCCGCGCCTATAGCTTTTTGCAAGCTAACCCAAAATCTTGAAGTGAATCTTGGGTCACGATCCAAAACTATGGATACAGTGCATGCCATGCAACCTCACAATCTCATTCACGCATATACTAAAGCAAGACGTTCAAGGAATAAGTCTCCCGATTCGGCAAGAAATGAGCGGACTTGGTTAATCTATCAACAATAACCCAAATAACATTGATGCCTTGAGAAACCGTAGGAAGATCCGTAATGAAATCCATGGTAATGTGTTCTCACTTCCATTTCGAGAATCTCAAGAGGTTGCAACGGACCCTTAGGTACCTAGATGCTCCGCTTTTACACGCCGACAAGTTAAACACATTGAGATAAACTTTGCAATCTCTCTCTTCATATTGTTCCACCAAAATGTATGTCAAGATCACGATATATTTTGGTACTTCCGTGATGGATTGCAAAAGGTGTATTGTGTGCCTCCATCATAATCTTGTACTTCAAATCGTAGTCGTTAGGGACACAAAGTGCGGAGTGGACTCAAGTATTCCTTCTTCATCAATTCTCGCTCGGAATATCACCTTCAGATTTTTCTTCATACGCATACGCATCGGCTCCGGCCCGGTGGCTTGAGCAACCTTAACTTTTTTTATTAAAGTTGGCTCTGTCGTATACTTGACATCATCGCACTCATTCCCCAGTATATGATCTTCTACTCAACGCGTCCAATTTGCCACGTTCGCTTTTCCGTGATGGTATTGAATAGTGTGGTCGTAATCTTTCAACAACTCAAGCCAACGCGTCGTTCGCATGTTGAGTTCTTTTTTGCGCGTGAAGAAATATTTGAGGCTTTTATGGTGCGAATATATCTCCACTTTCTCCCCATATAGATAGTGCCTCCATATCTTTAAGCGCGAAAACAATCTGCTTTGCTAACTCTAGATCATGAGTAGGATAATTCCTCTCATACTCTTTAAGTTGTCGCGAGGCATAAAGCTATGACTTTCCCACGTTGCATGAGAACACATCCTAGCCCTTTGCACGAAGCATCATTTGTGAGATAACAAATCCATCCGCACGGATGGTATTGTTAGAAACAGTGCCCTAATGAGTCTCCTATTGAGCTCTTAGAAACTCTTCTCTCATTCCTCGCTCCATACAAATTTTGTATCCTTCCGAGTTAAATTTGGTTAAAGGAGTAGCGATTCGAGAAAACCCTTCCACGAATCTCCGATAATAACCAAATAAGCCCAAAAAGCTACGTCTTGACATCGACTTCGGTTGCTCTAACTTTGTATTGCTTCAATCTTGGCGGATCAACAGATACTCCATGTTTCGACACCACGTGCCCAAGGAATGCTACTTCCTCAAGCCAGAACTCGCATTTCTTCAATTTGGCATATAGTTGGTGTGACTCCCCCAAAATAGGTATACATCACCCATTCTGAGTTGTCAATACATGGTACAGAAATAACTACAACTTTATTATTACAACATATAAACTGTGAGTTTAAATACAGATATTGTCATCTAGACAATATCCACACGCAAATAAATCCCCATCATAATTATTGATACATTATTTTACAAAAATGGTGAGGACTACTAAACAACTCTCTAGAACCTTCATTCCATACCCCGACTAAGTACTTCGCTACATTCTCGCCTCCCGAGAAGAAAAATGGAACAACGAGGAAAAGGGTGAGCTCAACTAGCCCAGTAAAGAATATTATGACTAAGATAATATACAACAAATTATCGTTAGTCTTCAACAGGGAAAAATCTAATAGAATATAATAGACAACAAGTTTTAAATCAATATTCGCAGCGGAAATAATAATTCATTAGAAGAGTTAAGTAGAGAATGCAAACTACTATCTTCTATGTATGAATTTAAAATTTCATCGTCTATCTTTTATCCCTGTAATATCAATCAATATATATCTGGAATCAAATATTCATCTCTGCACTACAGGCCAAAGATATTTATCAGTTGGTCATGTTCATCTAAACACCTGTTCATCTTTGCACTATGGGCCAAAGATATTCATCAAAAATCATTCATCTTTACACTACAGGCCAAAGATATTCAATAATATCATCATTTAAGACTGAGGATGATGAAAAATATTTTTAAAGAAACGAATCCAGTGAAACAAAATGACAAGGATTAAGGATTAAGGATTCGTACTTTGTTTTATCCATGTCCAAAAATACCTCAAAAATAATCATAGTGGTGTAAAATTCAAGAATGATCAAAACAAGGATACAATCAAAGCTAGTATCCACAATAGATATTTTGGGACGAAAAGGAAAATTTTTATTTTTCATGAATAGTCTTCGTATTCGTGAATAAGATCGTGATACGTGAATAAAGTCCAGATATCGTGAATAGTAACTCAGACACCAAAAGTTTCAAATTTGATAAAACTTCAGATCAATATTTCAAAAGATAATGATATTGAAGAAATAATATCATTACGAAAAAAATAATATCCCTTACCTCACAAAAGACAAGACTTCTAAATGAAACACCTTGATATAAAGCATGACTTGAACTTGCACCGTATAGAAATACTCAAAGTATACTCAAAATACTCACAAGAATACGCTCGATAATATAGAGAGAAAAACTTCAGCTTACGTGTGATTTTCAATTCTAACTTAAGCACCCTATTTATAGGAAAATGCTTAGAACACCAAAGCGTAGAAAATTTAATATAATAAGAATATATATATACAAATTTGTCTACGCACCTAGAACCATCTGAATTCAAAGAACTTGCATGTGTTTAATGAGGCTAACCAAACACAAAAACGTTTTTGTAATTAAAAATATTTTAAACTTCCAAAATTAATTATTTTGAGCTTGAAACTTAAATAATTCATAATAAATAGCTCTTTTATCGAAAAATTCAAAACTCGAGACTTTCCATAGGAAATTCCATTATCTACAACTTTACGTATGAAATTTTTCCAAATTCCAAATGAAATTGACCAAAATCCACAAACTAGACGATTTTACAAAGTTATAATCAAATTTCAAATAATAAATGGGGTCCAATTCGACATGTTTAACATGTTTTAAACATTTATTGCAACAAAATATTCTTCCTCCTCGTATACTCATATATCCCACATTCGTTGTAAAATATCACCATTATTATATTATTAAAATATAATAATATATTTAAATAATTATTTTATTAGAAAAAATAAAATTTCAATTTTCAACAATTGTCACATTAAAAATTTTATCCATCTATATCCACATAAAATCAATATTTTCCTCATCATATGAATCAATAATTAATTATTCACAAATAATATTACGTAATCACAATATTGACAACCAAGGCGCTTCCTGGGAAGGGGGTTTTCCAATAAGAATTTCTCCTTCTTGGCCGCAATTAGGTGACCAAACCTCTCCTTAAGCGTAACTTTCTAGACATTGCCAATAATGTTATCTAATAATATTATTCGGATAATATGAATTATTGCTTCGATAATGAAAAAATCTTGTGTAATGAAAATTATCAAACAACAATGTAATATAAAATATCAACGCAGAAGAATTATTAAATTAATAAAATACGTAGCAAAGAATTATCGTAACCATTATTGAGTAGTGCCTTCTTACGTAAGAATCAATAATTGATACAATCTGCGTAGTACTTGTGTTTTAACCATTTAGTATTTTAACAAAGATTAATTGTAATAACTACGCCGTTATTTTTAAACAACTTATATTTGTCGCTTTCTTCATCCAATCGCTTTAGTTATGGGGCCCCATAAAAGATCAACTACCCAGCATTTAATATTCCCAAACAAAGAAGAATATTCCACGACCAAACGAATATTCCCAACACAACAATGAATATTTTATAACCACTTTGCTTATTTTGAAATATTTATGTATTTTACCCATAACTATCCACATTAATCAAATCAACCCTTACAATTTCAAAATAATAAATAGAAAATTAAATTTCATTAATAATAAGTTGGGGTCTTACAACCTCCCTCCTTATGAAATTTCGTCCTCGAAATTGACGTGCGTACACAGTGTTTCAAAAGGTGAGGATACCTTGCTTTCATTTCCGCTTTCCAATTCGCAGGTCATTTCTCTATAGCATGATTCCTCCACAAAACTTTAACTTGTGGTATGACCTTTACGCGTAGGACATGCTCCTTCCTATCCAAGATCTTGACAGTACCTCCTCATCGTTAAGTCTTCTTGGCTATCTCGTCCCCAGATTAACTCTATGACGTGGTTCGGTCTTTCACATATTTACGAAGTACGATATGTGAAACACATTATGAACACGAGACATACTCGAGGTAACGCGAGTCTATAGGCTACATTTCCTACTTCCGGTCAAGAATTTGAAATGGACCAATAAATCGTGGATTGAACTTTCCTCTCTTCCCAAATCTTGTAACTCCCTTCTATGGAGCAACTCGCAACAATACATGATCCCCTATACTAAATTCCACGTCCTTTCGATGAAGATCCGCATAACTCTTTTATCGATCTTGTGCCGCTTTTGTATCGTTGTCGAATCATTTGGACATTTTCGGTGAGTCATACGTCTTAACTTCGGGTCCCAAAAATGTTGCTTCACCCACCTCATCCCAACATATTGGAGAGCGACACTTTCGTCCATATAATGCTTCAAATGGAGCCACACATATACTTGCCTGATAAATATTGTTGTAGGAGAATTCCACCAATGGTAAATACTTATCCCAACTGCCCTTGAAGTCTAGGACACAGAGTCTTAATAGATCTTCAAGAGTTTGAATAATCCTCTCTGATTGTCCGTCCGTTTGAGGATGGTATGCCGAACTAAATCGCAAATCCGTGCCCATAGCTTTTTGCAAGCTAACCCAAAATCTTGAAGTGAATCTTGGGTCACGATCCAAAACTATGGATATAGGCATGCCATGCAACCTCACAATCTCATTCACGTACATACTAGCAAGACGTTCAAGGGAATAAGTCTCCCGTATCGGCAAGAAATGAGCAAACTTGGTTAATCTATTAACAATAACCCAAATAGCATTGATGCCTTGAGAAACCGTAGGAAGACCCGTAACGAAATCCTAGGTAATGTGTTCCCACTTCCATTTCAGAATCTCAAGTGGTTGCAACGGACCCTTAGGTACTAGATGCTCCGCCTTTACACGTTGACAAGTTAAACACATTGAGATAAACTTTGCAATCTCTCTCTTCATATGTTCCACCAAAATGTATGTCAAGATCACGATACATTTTGGTACTTCCAGATGGATTGCAAAAGGTGTATTGTGTGCCTCCATCATAATCTTGTACTTAAAATCGAGTCGTTAGGGACACAAAGTGCGAGTGGACTCAAGTATTCCTTCTTCATCAATTCTCGCTCGAATAGCACCTTCTTGTACTTTCTTCTTCATACGCATCGACTCAAGATTGGTGACTTGAACAACCTTAACTTTTCCTATTAAAGTTGGCTCTACGCGATACTTGACATCATCGCACTCATTCCTCAGATATGATCTTCTACTCAACGCGTCACCGCCACGCTTCGCTTTTCGGGATGGTATTGAATAGTGTGGTCGTAATCTTTCAACAACTTAAGCCAACGTCGTTTCCGCGTGTTGAGTTCCTTTTAGCGTGAAGAAATATTTGAGGCTTTTATGGTCCAATATATCTCCACTTTCTCCCCATATAGATAGTACCTCCATATCTTTAAGCGCGAAAACAAGCTCTTTGAACTCTAGATCATGAGTAGGATAATTTCTCTCATACTTTTTAAGTTGTCATGAGGCATAGGCTATGAATTTCCCACGTTGCATGAGAACACATCCTAACCCTTTGCACGAAGCATCATTGTAGATAACAAATCCATCCGTACGGATGGTATTGTTAGAAACAGTCTTAAATGAGTCTCTCTTGAGCTCTTGAAACTCTTCTCGCATTCCTCGCTCCATACAATTTTGTATCCTTCCGAAGTTAAATTTGGGTTAATGGAGTAGCGATTCGAGAAAACCCTTCCACGAATCTCCGATAATAACCAAATAAGCCCAAAAAGCTACGTCTTGATCAACATCGACTTGGTTGCTCCCAACTTTGTATTGCTTCAATCTTCACCGGATCAACAGATATTCCATGTTTTGACACCACGTGCCCAAGGAATGCTACTTCCTCGCCGTAACTTGCATTTCTTCAATTTGGCATATAGTTGGTTTTCACGAAGCCTTTGAAGTACCAACTTTAAATGGTGCTCATGATCTTCACGGCTTTTGGAATATATGAGGATGTCATCAATAAAGACAACAACGAATTGATCCAAATATTCCTTGAATACTCGATTCATCATATCCATGAAAGTCGCAGGAGCATTAGTCAATCCGAAAGACATGACCGAGAATTCATAATGCCCGTCATCTGAGAGTTAAAAGGCGATCTTTGGAATATCCTCGCCTCTAATCTTCACCGATGATATCCGAACGAAGATCGATCTTTGAAAAAAATTGTGCCCTTCGCAATCGGGTCAAACAAGTCATCAATACGAGGTAGAGGATACCTATTCTTGATGGTGACATGGTTCAATTCCAGATAGTCGATAAAAGTCGCATACTCCCGTCTTTTTTCTTTCACGAATAAAGCAGGAGCACCCCAAGGAGATGTACTTAGGGCGAATGAAACCGATGTCCAACAATTCTTGTAGTTGGACCTTTAACTCCGAAGTTCAATAGAGCCATTCGATATGGGGTTTTAGAAATGGGCTTTGTACCAGTTCAAGATCAATAAAGAATTCAACTCACGTTAAGGGTAATCAGGAAGTTCTTGAGAAAAGTCAATAACAACAGAATATTATTCAAATTTGAAGTGTCTTTATTCAAATCCATAATATGGGCTAAGAAAGCTTGACATCCGCTTTTTAATAAACGAATAGCTTTATGATTAAATATGATGATGATTGATTTTAATGGTTTAGTTGCTTGAATTAAATATACAACAGTTGGTTAGAATATGAAAACTAACAACCTTACGCGAAAAACAATCAATTTTGGCATGATGAGTTGTTAACCAATCAATCCCTAAAATCACATCAAAAGCAAGTATCTTTAAAGAGATAAGGTCAACGGTAAGGTGATGGTGCCAACTTGAATCAAACAAGATTTATAAACGATGGATGTGATGAAAGTTTCTCTAACGGAGTTTCCACAGATAGGTCAAAGTCTAATTTCTCCTGAGTCAAGTTTAAACGTTAAGCATGGCGGGAGAGATAAATGAATGGGTAAAGACCGGTAGATCCAAGAAGGTATAAACTTCAAGAATTTTATAAATAGCTTACCCGTGATCACCTCGTTTGGGTTCTCGCATTTTGACCATCCAACAAACGCTCTTCCAAGAACCGTTGACTTTGACTTTTACGGGACGATGATTTTGAGTCACCGTCCTCATTGAACTAGGTTTCATTCTGCGTCTGATCTCGAGCAATATGTCCTTCCTTTCCACAATTATAGCATACCTTGAATCTGTTGTGGGCGCTTTGGACAAATATGTCCCTCTTTCCCGCATTTATAGCATATAATGGGTGGTCGTTCTCCTCCCTTAGAACCCGTTGCCGCCGGCACTGTCGTCTTCACATGGTCGTTGTTAAATCTCCTCCTGACTCGCTTCTTCTATTTTCATGGCCATGATTAGCACCAGAGTGGTTACCATTTTTGTCTGTCTTTTTCTTTCTCCGCTGGTTATCGTTGTTTTGTTGACTGTTATCTCTAGTATGATCCTGATTGTGGTCCCTCGGTTGACCGTACTCGTTATCTCACTCTAATAATTGAGACATCTGAATAGAGAGAAAATTTATGAGAAATGAGATAATTGACGTATCTTGGGGTTTCAAACCTCTAAGAAACATCCGCGTCATCGTTCCTCATTCTCCACCAAATGAGGTGCAATCACGGATAACTCTACAAACTTTGCCTCGTATTTAGACAACGTCGTGTTGTTTTGTTCTAATCGATGAACTTCACTTCCTTCATATAATTTAACACTTTCGGAAAGTATTTGTCATTAAATATTTTCTGAAACGTCTCCCAAGACATGCTTTGAGTGCGGTGGATGGAGTGCTTCACTTCAGACTCCCACCAAGAGTCCTCCTTTCGCCACGTAACATAAAGGTGGCGAATGGAACCTTCTGCTCCTCCGTGCATCCCAAGACATCGAATATCTTGGTAATTTTCTTGACCCATGTTTCGCCATGATCGGATCCGGCTTTCCCTTAAATTCAGTGGTCCCAATTCTTTGAACTGCTTGTTTGTGACAACCCGTGAATAATTACTATCATTTCCTCCTCAGATTTTGAACACGAGTCTCCTCGTTTGATTTTGCATGAACTGCAAAAAGCTTCTAAACATTCCTCGTTCATCATCTCGCTCGATTGGTGTTGTTCACGGGAGGAACATTGCCACTGTTGTTGCGTTCTCCCTCGTTGGTGAGTAAAGGCGTCTCCACGGTCTCATTTCCATTGTTAATATTCTCGATCGACATTCTCAAATCTTTGTCGTAAAACAAGGGTTAATTAAGGAAATTAATATATCACATAATATCCCTATATCTTGACCAACTAACAAATAAGCTTAGGTAGGACACACTAGCGAAGGATTTACTCGTCTCTCCCTCCTAGTTATATTCCCCGATCACCGCCGGAGATCATATCCTAAGCTCGATACCAACCGTGACGCACCCCAAAATAGGTATACATCACCCATTCGAGAGTTGTCAATACATAGTACGTAAGCAACTACAACTTTATTAATACAACATATAAATCGTGAGTTTAAATACGAGATATTGCCATCTGACAATATCCACACGCAAATAAATCCCCATCATAATTATTGATACATTATTTTATAAAATGGTGAGGACTACTAAACAACTCTCTCTAGAACCTTCATTCCATACCCCACTAAGTACTTTCATTACATTATCGCCTCCCGAGAAGAAAAATGGAACAACAAGGAAAAGGGTGAGCTCAACTATCTCGAAGAAAGAATATTATGAGTAAGATAATATACAACAAATTATCGTTAGTCTTCAACAAGGAAAAATCTAATAGAATCTGATAGATGACAAGTTTTAAATCAATATTCGCAGTGGAAATAATAATTCATTAGAAGAGTTAAGTAGAGAATGCAAACTACTATCTTCTATGTATGAATTTAAAAGTTCATCGCGTCTATCTTTTATTCCCGTAATATCAATCAATATATATCTCAAATCAAATATTCATCTTTGCACTACATGCCAAAGATATTCATCACAAGTCAAGTGTTCATCTAAACACTGCTCATCTTTGCACTACGAAGCTAAAGATATTCATCGAAGTCATTCATCTTTGCACTACAGGCCAAATATATTCAATAATATCATCATTTAAGACTGACGATGATGAAAAATATTTTTAAATAAACGAATCCAGTGAAACAAAATGACAAGGATTAAGGATTAAGGATTCGTACTTTATTTTATCCATGTCCAAAAATACCTCAAAAATAATCATAGTGGTGTAAAATTCAAGAATGATCAAAACATGGATACAATCAAAGCTAGTATCCACAATAGATATTTTGGGACGAAAAGGAAAATTTTTATTTTTCGATGAATAGTCTTAGTATTCGTGAATAAGATCAGATATCGTGAATAGTCTTAGTATACATGAATAAGTAACTCAGACACCAAAAGTTTCAAATTTGATAAAAACTTCGATCAATATTTTCAAAGATAATGATATTGAAGAAATAATATCATTACTGAAAAAAAATAATATCCCTTACCTTACAAAAGAAGATCTTAGTTGAAACAGGATATAAAGCTATGACTTGAACTTGCACCGTATAGCAATACTCAAAGTATACTAAAATACTCACAAGAATACGCCGATAATATAGAGAGAAAACTTGAGTTTACAGTGTGATTTTCAATTCTAATCTAAGCACCCTATTTATAGGAAAATGCTTAGAACACCAAAGCAGAAAATTTAATATAATAATAATATATATATACAAATTTGTCAACACACCTAGAACCATCTGAATTCAGCAACTTGCTTGTGTTTAATGAGGCTAACCAAACAGAAAAAACGTTTTTGTAATTAAAAATATTTTAAACTTCCAAAAATCAATTATTTCAGAGCTTCGAAACTTAAATAATTCATAATAAATAGCTCTTTTATCAGAAAAATTCGAAACTCGCGTTTGTCCATAGGAAATTCCATTATCTACAACTTTACAGAAGGAAGTTTTTCCAAATTCCAAACAGAAATTGATCGAAATCCACAAATCAGGCGATTTTATAAATTATAATCAAATTTCATCGATAAATGGGGTCCATCGACATGTTTAACATGTTTTAAACATTTATTGCAACAAAAATACTCTTCCTCCTCGTATACTCATATATCCCACATTAGTTGTAAAAATATCACCATTATTATATTATTAAAATATAATAATATATTTAAATGAATTATTTTATCGAGAAAAAATAAATGTTCAATTTTCAACAATTGTCACATTAAAATTTTCTCCATCTATATCCACTTAAAATCAATATTTTCCTCATCATATGAATCAATAATTAATTATTCACAAATAATATTACTGAGAATCACAATATTGACAACCAGTGCGGTTCAAGGAAAGAGGGCTTTCAATAAGAATTTCTCCTTCTTGGCAGCGCAATTAGGTGACCAAACCTCTCCTTAGACGTAACTTTCTAGACATTGCCAATAATGTTATCTAATAATATTATTCGATATAATATGAATTATTGCTTCGATAATGAAAAAATACTGTAATGACAATTATTGAAACAACAAAGAATATAAAATATCAACGCAATTATTAAATCAATAAAATCTCAATAAGAAATTCACAGTAACCATTATTGAGTAGTGTCTTCTTACGTAAGAATCAATAATTGGTGCAATACTGCAAAGTATCTTCTTGTGTTTTAACCATCGAGTATTTTAATAGTATTATTTGAATAACAACTACGTCGTTATTTTTAAACAACTTATATTTGTCGTTTTCTTCATCCAATCGTTTTTTCGTTATGGGGTCCACAAAAAGATCTAGCTACTGGCCGTCATTTAATATTCCCAAAGCGATGAAGAATATTCCACGACCAAACGAATATTCCCGAATAACAATGAATATTTTATAACCACTTGCTTATTATGAAATATTTGCGTATTTTACCATAACTATCCACATTAATGAAATCAACCCTTACTATTTCAAAATAATAAATAGAGAAAATAAATTTCATTAATAATAAGTTGGGGTCTTCACAGATTGGTTTTCACGAAGCCTTTGGAGTACCGAAATTGAAATGGTGCTCATGATCTTCACGACTTTTGGAATATATGAGGATGTCATCAATAAAAACAACAACGAACCCATCCAAATATTCCTTGAATACTCGGTTCATCATATCCATGAAAAGTCTGCGGGAGCATTAGTCGGTCCAAAAGACATGACTAAGAATTCATAATGCCCGCATCGAGTTCTCAAGGCGCTTTGAATATCCTCGATTAATCTTCACCGTGATGATATCCGAATCGAAGATCGATTTTTGAAAAGAATTGTGCTCCTTGCAATTGATCAAACAAGTCATCAATACGAGGTGAGGATACCTATTCTTGATGGTGACATGGTTCAATTCCAGATAATCAATACAAAGTCGCATACTACCGTCTTTCTTCTTTACGTATAAAAACAGAGGCACCCCAAGGATAAAACCGATGTACTAGGGCGAATGAAACCGGCGTCCAACAACTCCTCAGAGTTGGACCTTTAACTCCCCAAGTTCAATAGGAGCCATTCGATATGGGGTTTTAGAAATGGGCTTTGTACGAGTTCAAGATCAATAAAGAATTCAACTTCACGTTACGGGGTGAGGCCAGAAGTTCTTCTTGAAATACGTCGGAAAGTCAATAACAACAGAATATTATTCAAATTTGACGTGTCTTTATTCAAATCCATAACATGGGCTAAGAAAGCTTGACATCCGTTTTTCAATAAACGAATAGCTTTATGATTAGATATGACGATGATTGATTTTAATGGTTTAGTTGTTTGAATTACGTACAACGGGTTGGTTAGGAATATGAAAACTAACAACCTTACGAAAACAATCAATTTTTGCATGATGAGTAGTTAACCAATCAATCCCTAAAATCACATCAAAAGCAAGTATCTTTAAAGAGATAAGGTCAACAGTAAGGTGATGGTGCCAACTTGAATCAAACAAGATTTATAAACGATTGGATGTGATGAAAGTTTCTCCCAACTGAGTTTCCACAGATAGGTCAAAGTCTAATTTCTCCGAGTCAAGTTTAAACGTTGAGCACAAGCGGAGAGATAAATGAATGGGTAAAGACCCAGATATCAAGTAAGGTATAAACTTAGCAAGAATTTATAAATAGCTTACCCGTGATCACCTCGTTTGGTTTCCTAGCATTTTGACTAGTCACAACAAACGCTCTTCCGTGAACTGTTGATTTTGACTTTTACGGGACGATCTTTTGAGTCACCGTCCCATTGAACTAGGTTTTGCTACCGTATAATCTCGGCGATATGTCCTTCCTTTCCATAATTATAGCATACCTTGAATCGCTTGTAGGCGGTTTGAATCGATATGTCTTTCTTTTCCGCATTTGTAGCATACGACCGGTGGTCGTTCCCTCCTCGAACCCGATTCTTCTTTGGTCGCCGCTGTCTTCACACGGTCGTTTTTAAATCTCCTCTTTTAAAATCTCCTCCGACTCGCTTTCTTCTATTTTCATGGCCAAGATTACCACCAGAGTGGTTACCATTTTTGTCCGTCTTTTTCTTTCTTCGCTGGTTATCGTTGTTTTGTTGATTGCTTTATCTCCTGTATGATCCTCGATTGTGGTCCCTCGGTTGGCCGTACTAATTATCTCGCCTAAATAATTGAGCCTTATTTACAACATCCTGAATAGAGAGAAATTTATGAAAATGAGATATTGACGTATCGGGTTTCAAACCTCTAAGAAACATCCGCATTATACGTTCCTCATTCTCCACCAAATGAGGTGCAAACTGGATAACTCTGTAAACTTTGCCTCGTCTTTGAGATACCATCATGTTGCTTTGTTCTAATCGATGAACTCCACTTCCTTCATATAGCCGAACACTTTCGGGAAAGTATTTGTCATTAAATAGTTTCTGAAACGTCTCTCAAGATATCTTTGAGTGTGGTGGATGTATACGCTTCACGGCACTCCCACCGATGAATCTGGCTCGCCATGGAACATAAAGGTGGCGAATGGAACCTTCTGTTCCTTCGTGCATCCCAAGACATCGAATATCTTGGTAATTTACTTGACCCATGTTTCCGCCGTGATCGAATCGGCTTTCCCTTAAATTCACGTGGTCCCAACTCTTTGAATCGCTTGTTGTGACAATCCGTGTAATTCTTATCATTTCCTCCTCCTATTTTGAACACGAGTCTCCTCAAATACGATTTTGCATGAATCGCAAAAAGCTTCTAAACATCCCTCGTTCATCATCTCGCTCGGTGGTGTTGTTCACGGGAGGAATATTGCCAACTTTTGTTGCGTTCTCCTCGTTAGTGAGTACAGGCGTCTCCACGGTCTCATTTCCATTGTTAATATTCTCGATCGACATTCTCAAATCATGTCATAAAACAAGGGTTAATTAAGGAAATCAATATATCACATAATATCCCTATATACTGACCAACTAACAAATAAGCTTAGGTAGGACACATTAGCAAAGGATTTACTCCTCTCCCCTCCTAGTTATATTCCCCGATCTCCGCCGAGATCATATCCTAAGCTTCGAGATACCAATTGTGGCGCCCCAAAATAGGTATACATCACCTATTCTGAGTTGTCAATACATGGTATAGAAACAACTACAACTTTATTATTACAACATATAAACTGTGAGTTTACATATAGATATTGCCATCTAGACAATATTCACACGCAAATAAATCCCCATCATAATTATTGATACATTATTTTACAAAAATGGTAAGGACTACTAAACAACTCTCTCTAGAACCTTCATTCCATACCCCGACTAATACTCGCTACATTCTCGCCTCCTGAGAAGAAAAATGGAACAACAAGGAAAAGGGTGAGCTCAACTAGCCCAGTAAAGAATATTATGACTAAGATAATATACAACAAATTATCGTTAGTCTTCAACAGGGAAAATCTAATAGAATACAATAGACAACAAGTTTTAAATCAATATTCGCAGCGGAAATAATAATTCATTAGAAGAGTTAAGTAGAGAATGCAAACTACTATCTTCTATGTATGAATTTAAAAGTTCATGGTCTATCTTTTATCCCTTTAACATCAATCAATATACATTTGGAATCAAATATTCATCTTTGCACTTCAGGCAAAGATATTCATCATTAATCATGTTCATCTAAACACTGCTCATCTTTGCACTCACGAGCCAAAGATATTCATCGAAAATCATTCATCTTTACACTACAAAAATGAAATATATTCAATAATATCATCATTTAAGATCGAGGATGATGAAAATATTTTTAAAGAAATCGAATCCAAAGAAACAAAATGACAAGGATTAAGGATTAAGGATTAAGGATTCGTACTTTGTTTTATCCATGTCCAAAAATACCTCAAAAATAATCATAGTGGTGTAAAATTTGAAAGTAGTATGCACACAAGCCAATCATGTTTGATGATAAAGCATATACTTTGTAACAATCTTATTCATTTATTAATAAAAAGTATTAATTTATTAAAGGCTTTTAATTATCTACATGATGCTGTTTTATAATATGTGATAAACCCATAGTTTTAAGCAATGCTTTTAGAATAATGATGATGATCATTCTAATAAGATCTAAATTCTTTGAAAGCTTAAAACTAAAATAGTTCCCAATCGTTGGATTACTAAATTGGGGATTAGTGAATCCGGATAGATTGGTACATACGTTGCTTTGCTTTCATTGGATGAGGATGATTGATCTCATGATCATTTGTGTGGAGACACTAAAGCAAGTATGTAGGTCTTTATTAGAGAATAAGTTCATCGAGCGTGGCTCGCTAAGGAATACCTAATGGAGTTTTATTTGCTGTCGATAATAGAATTCTCAGAGTGATAGTAAGACAAGTAATCCTTGGACTTGAGATCATCATAGTATCTTATGTATGATGAGTTATACTTTGACTTATTCCTTAAGACCCTTAGGGTATATCAAAGGGTATGCTTGGGTATAATAAGTTGTACATGGAGATAATGTATGATCAATAAAGAATCTACCACTTCTAATAAAAGAAGAGAAATGTCCTATGTGATTCGATAAATGACAACCCAAAGAGTCCTTGGCGGCGGCAGAATGAAATTAGAAAGGAGTTTCTAATTTGCATTATTTGAGTTGTGCATTTAAGGATCGAAATACATATAATTAAATAAAATAAGACTTGACGATAATTCCATGTCTTATATTTAATTGGGACATTGTATGGTGGAAGGATTGAATTATCACAGTAACTATTTACTCAAAGGTTCTTTTTATGATTAATGTTGAAATCTATATTATCCGGAAAGTCGTTGATCGCTAGGGAGAACTTATCCCTATTGTAGAATAAATATTATTTATTTCAAAAATTAATTGTTTAATTTATTTATTTAAATAAGATTAGAATTGTTCTAATTGATTTATTCACAACCGGTTTAATATGGAGAACCTAAAGGGTCACACCATAAAAGGAAGAATAATTATTTAAGAAGTTAATGGCATAATCGTAATAATATGTTAAGTATATTTAATTTAATCTCTATGGTGATAGAATAAATTAAATAGCTTAATATTTATTATTTAATATTTTAGAAATATTAAATATAAATTAATAAGAGGAGTCTTATTAATATTATTACAATTATTATTATTTTAATTTCTAAAGAGTTTAGGAATTAATTTAATATAAGTATTCTCATTTATTCCTAATAAGATTAGGAGGTTAAATTAATTAAAAGAGTTTAATTAATTATCCCTAATAAGATTAGGGAGCTTAATTAATTAAAAGAATTTAATTAATTAAATAAAACCCAATTCCTTAATTGTTAAGGTGGGTTGACCACATCTATTAATAAGAGGAGTCTTATTATGGGTGTAGGGGTTGTTGACTTTTTCAACATACGACATAATTCCAATTGTTGGGAGAGTCGCCTTTTTATAGTAGAGAGATAAAAACTAGGGTTTAGCCAACCACCCTTCTTCTTGAATTTTCTTCTTCCTTGGTGGATCACCTCTGAGGCCAAACATATGGGTGGTAACGTTGATCGAAGGAAGGAACCAAACCCGGTGGATTCAAGTTGAACGAAAAGGATTGGAGGTGAACTTGTACTGAGGAAGCTCGATCTTCAGGGTATGATTTTATTCTTTATCTTTTCGTTTAATTAATAATTGTGCGTAAAAAGGTGATCCGGATATATGGTTTATAAATTTTAAAACTCGATTTTTACACGCTTAGCACTTTTTATGCAATTTGATTACAAGTGTGAATATTACAAACCTAACAAATGGTATCGAGCCAAACCTTTATGCGAATTATTAATTGTTTTAATTTAATATCTATATTGATATGTGTTTAGAACAATTTAATTGGGCATAATTTTATTTTATAAAATTTATTAAAAAAAAAAAAAAAAAGAAAAAACGCGTGCAGATAACCAAAGATCTTTGTTTAGTTTCTGAGAACTTTTTTGTTATCAGAACATTTTTTTTTTTTCATATATAACATATATATGGGTCAAAGTACGAAAAACAAAAAAAACAAAAAAAAAAAAAAGAAAATCCAGAGGCCGTGATTGAAATAAAATTTTTGGTCTGTTCATTTTTATTTTGCGTCTTTCGAAAATCAAACATAAATCGAATAAATGTAAACCATGGTGGATGAATGTTAAGATAAAGTTGAAGCTTTCTCAGATTTATAAAATTAGAGGGTCCTCGAAGCATTTGTTGATTTGATATGAGTTATGCCCTTACATATTTATATATTATATATATATATATATTTATTTGATATTATATATATATATATATATATACTACAGTTAATATAATATATATATACATATATTAATTTTAAATAATTTTATAATTAAAATAAAAGGTTTATTTTAATCTTAAAATAAAAGGTTTATTTTAATATTAAAATAAAAGATTTATTTTAATTTTAAAATTAAATTTCATCTTAACTAATTAGAGTTGGAATTGGATTCCATAATAACTAATTGGAGTTGAAATTGGATTTTATTTTCCTAAAATAAAGGAGTTTATTTGTGAATAGGAAAGTAAATCCATATTTCCTTAAATAAAGGAGTTTATTTAGATATGAAATAGATTTCATACTATTCAAAATAAAAGAGTTTATTTGTGAATAGGAAATATAATCCGTGTTTCCTTTAATATTTTTTACATGGAATTGGATTCCATAATTAATTAAAATAAAAGAGTTTATTTTAATTAGAGATTTTTTTTTATTACATGGAATTGGATTCCATAATTAATTAAAATAAAGGAGTTTATTTTGATTAAAATTTTGATTAAAATAAAATAGTTTATTTTATTCAAAATTGGATAAATTAAAATAAAATAGTTTTATTTTGATTTAAATTTGGATTAAAATAAAGGAGTTTATTTTGATTCAAAATTAGATTTTATACTAACTAAATTTGCCCATTAAATGATATCAATATATATATTAAATGTTTATTATTCATGAGATGAATGTTATTTATTGATGCGTATGGTGATGTGTATGATAATAAATGGGATTGATTATGGACTATTGACCAATATGATTGGATTTTATTTTAGTTGGATGTATGAATGTATGGGTTTTATTAAATGGGAATTATGCATTATCTCGTCTTCTCTAATTTTTTCTTAATGTAAATTCTATCTCCTCCTATGTACTTCCCTCGATCGCTTGATCAAGGTTTCTATTTATTTTAAAATAGTTATGTAATAGGAATAGTTAGAATTAATTTTTGAAGAACTAGAGATCGAGGAGCAAGGAGCGACTTGAAGACCCGATTTGTAATGGAGCCCGGGTTTAAATGTAATAGTTATATTTAAATATTATTTCTTGCACCCTAGGGTTTGACCTTTTGGTTCACTTGGTGGCTCTAGTGAACCAAACTAGAATAAAAGTCCATAATCAATCCGGGTAGAATATAGTATTCTATATGTGCATGCTTATACTATATATATTATATATTATGCAAACATGCTTCGCATGTTCATTAATATGACGCGTATTTTATATATATATATAATAAATGCAGCATTAAACAAGATGAGACAAATTAATAACAAACCCCTCAATTTTTATATTAAGTCCTAAGCGTTCAAAGATATTTGGAATATCGAGCGTCGCTTTCTTCTATTGATAAAATTAATAGAGTATTAAATATTTAATATGAGTTTGTTGTGTCACCACAAGCCAAGTATTAAGTATTTAAGATGTTAATTTATCACATTTGATGCTTATAAAGAAAATTGAACAATATTGTTTTGTTGTTGTGTCACCACAAGGATGATATTTTCTTTTTGAATATATGGAGTGCTAGGTCGGACTTAACTTGGATAATTTTGATTCGGATGTGCCACCACTTGATCAAAATAATCTAAGAGGCAAAAAGACAAGGAGTTGCATAGTTGATGTAATTGACAAAAGTTGTCTACCTATTTATTTATATATAGTTTGTTGTGTCACCACAAGGCTATATACATTTGAAATGGGATCCTTATTCTCACTAAAGAAATCTTTAATTAGATTTTGCTTGAACTATATAAGTGAGGTAATATAGTTTGAAGAAAATAGTGGGAGATACCAATTTAAAACAAGACCTAATTTATTTTGGTAATTAATAAAAGAATGTATGTTAAAATGTTGTTAATTACAAATTCATTTACGAAATTTTACAATGTCTAAAATTACAATCATCTGCGAAGCATATTAGATGCTAAATTAACGAGACCAAATTAAATGGATTGGTTAAGGAATTTGAGAATAGTTCTCATATTTGAAAAGCTATCTTATGTCCTTAATCGCCTATCCTGCAGAATGGTTGCGACAATGCCTCTGAGGAAGACATTGCTACTTTTAGAAAGTGGCAAGATGATGCACGATTGACTCGATGCATCATGTTAGCATCTATGAGTAATGAGCTTGTCGTCGGCGATGAAACTATGGATGCTCTCCTACTATATTCACCGCACATCAAGTAGTTGATGGTGAGGAAAAAGTAGGGGTGATAGATATCGAGATATCTAAGGAGCTCTTCCGATCTAGAATGGCCAATGACACTACAAAGACAAACAAAAGTCCTTAACATTATCAATTTGATTGATCGATTAGGACAACGGGTTTTGTCGTGGATGGAGAGTTGAGCCAAGATTTGATCTTGCACTCACTCCGGACTCCTTTCACAATTGTTGTGAATTTTTCATATGAACAAGCTAGATATCGACTTTCTTGATTTGCTTAACATGTTGAAAAATGTTGAGAGTCACTTTTCAACCAAGAAAGATCAAGTCTTCTTGGTAGGGGCCAAAGGATCTTCCGAAAGAAGAAAACGATTCAAAGAAGGTAAATAGAAAGGAATAAACAAAGGATAATAAGAACAAAAGCGATACGGATAGCAAAGGAGTTTGCTTCCACCGCAATAAGCTTTGGACCTTTGGAAAGAAATCTGCGAAAGCATCTTGCGCAGAGGCTAACCAAAGAAGCTTAGTGAAGTTTACATTATAAATACAATTTTGTTCATGATTTAAATAAATTTTTTTTTAAGTCGAGGTTCTACTTGGGTATTGGATACCGACTTTGGTTATCATAAATATAGATTTATGAAGGGACCAAACAAAAGTGAAAGCTAAACAAATATAAGTAATCCTATATGCGGAAATGTAACAAAGGTTGCCACATTAGCCATAGAAACTTATAGTTTAGCAATGCTACTGGCAAATCTATTAAGTCAATAAGTTGTTATTGTATTCCAGCCTTGTTAAAAATATTATTTCTATTTTATTGTTGAATGATAAATTTTTTTTGTATTATAATTAAGAACAATTGTTGTTCTATTTATAATAATAATGTTTTGTATAGAATGGAATATTACTTAATAAATTTTGTATACTTGACTTACATGAAAATAATTTTGCATATTGAACAAATTAGTATAAGAAAAGGAGATGATCATTCAAAGAGTTGAATGTATGTATTTGTTGAAATACAAGTGTGAATTATTTGAAAGGTTCAAAGAATTGAAGTGAAACAAATTGACAAAGTATTAAGATTCTTTGATTAGATCGAGGAATAAATGCTTGTGCAATAAGTTTCTAGATCATCTCAAATGGTTTTCTCATAATGGACACATCTTGATACATGATAATTGATTGATGTATCTGAAAGGTAAAATCGTACCTTGTTGGACATAGTGCGGTCCATAATGATTTTACTGACATTCCAAAGATCCTTCAGGGATCATGTCCTAGAAATGGCTACATATCTACGAAAAGGTAATCTCTAAATCCGGCCCAAGACTCCATAAAAGTTATGGACAGGGAGGATTCCTAATCTTAAGTATGTTAAGATAAGGGGTTGTCCAACTTATGTGAAAAAGATTTCAAAGGATAAGCTTGGGACAAGATTTTATAAGTGTCGATTTGTGGGACATCCTAAAGTAAGTTTAGGGTATATGTTCTATAATCCTACTTAGCAAAAGGTGTTTGTTGCGAAACACGCTTTCTTCTAAGATAAAGATGTTTATCATTGAAGGGGCTAGTAGGAGGATAATAGATCTTGAAAAGTTCAAGAACCACAAAATAGTCAAATAAGAGGGACCTGTAGATAGACCTATTGTACCACAACCGAATCGTAAATCTGGAATAGTACCAAAGATACCTAGGAGGTATGGATTCATCATGGGTGATGATGATGAGGTACACATTATAGAAGATGATGATCCAGAGTTACATTGGATGAGGTAAGACTTCTAGTGTGTACAAAAGGGACAGTGGGAGCGCCGTGAAATTTCTAGTATTATATGTTGATATACTACGGATGAGGAATTACATACCAATGCTACTGATCAAAAAGATAAAGTTGTCTAAACAATCCTCCATGAATGATTTGGAAGAGTATCTTAATTGGGGATAAAATCTATATAGATAGATTCAAGAGGATGCTCGACTTAACCCAAGGAACGTATATTCATTTGATGCTAAAGTCGTTTAGCATGGCAAACTCAAGAGATGTCTCATGTATGATGAGCTATGGAGTGTATCTCTCTTAATAGTCCCCACAGACTCACGAAAGAGAGGTCACATGAGTGACTATCATGTATGCAATGAAATATACGAGAGACACGATGTTGATCGATCATATTATGGAGAAGTTCACTATGAGTCAAGAAAAAATATCTTAAAGTGCTTAACCTAAGGCACTAAGGATGTGATCATATTCATGGTGGGTCTAAATTAAAACTAGAGGGCTTAACAGACTCAAGTTTTTCGAAGACAGACCAAGATGACGAAAAATCCACTTTAAGGTAAAGCGTTATCTTGAATAAAGTGGTGCGATTGAATTGGAAAGGTTCCAAACAATGAAAGAGTTCTTTGGTTTAGTGATAAAGATAAAGTATATAGCTATAAATGAAGTCTGCAAGTTGATTGTTTGGATTAAAAGTTCATTCTGAGAACTAGGAATAGTTCCTAAGTCTCGTCTTGGATCTAAACATGTGTTGTGGCACTTTCATTTGATTATTAGAATCATTGAAAGATGGGAAATCACTATAGAGATAGTGGACTCTCATGAACAACATTACATATCCATTAACTAAAGCTTATCCAACAGCAGGATAATCGTCACTTAGAGAAGAAGAGTATAAGATACCATGACGATTGGCTTTAGTGCAAGTGGGAGATTGAAAGTAGTATGCACACAAGCCAATCATGTTTGATGATAAAGCATATACTTTGTAACAATCTTATTCATTTATTAATAAAAGTATTAATTTATTAAAGGCTTTTAATTATCTACATGATCTTTGTTTTATAATATGTGATAAACCCATAGTTTTAAGCAATGCTTTTAGAATAATGATGATGATCATTCTAATGAGATCTAAATTCTTTGAAAGCTTAAAACTAAAATAGTTCCCAATCGTTGGATTACTAAATTGGGGATTAGTGAATCCGGATAGATTGAACATACATACGTTGCTTGCTTTCATTGGATGAGGATGATTGATCTCATGATCATTTTGTGTGGAGACACTAAAAGCAAGTATGTAGGTACTTATTAGAGAATAAGTTCACTTTGAGCGTGGCTCGCTAAGGAATACCTAATGGAGTTTTATTTGCTGTCGATAAGAATTCTAGTGATAGTAGTCTGAAGTAATCCTTGGACTTGAGATCATCATAGTATCTTGTGTATGATGAGTTATACTTTGACTTATTCCTTAAGACCCTTAGGGTATATCAAAGGGTATGCTTGGGTATAATAAGTTGTACATGGAGATAATGTATGATCAATAAAGAATCTACCACTTCTAATAAAAGAAGAGAAATGTTCTATATGATTCGATAAATGACAACCCAAGTAGTCCTTGGCGGCGTAAATGAAATTAGAAAGGAGTTTCTAATTTGCATTATTTGAGTTAATGCATTTAAGGATCGAAATACATATAATTAAATAAAATAAGACTTGTGATAATTCCATATCTTATATTTAATTGGGACATTGTATGGTGGAAGGATTGAATTGTGCATTAACTATTTACTCAAAGGTTCTTTTATGATTAATGTTGAAATCTATATTATCTAGAAAGTCGTTGATCGTTAGGGAGGTTTATCCCTATTGTAGAATAAATATTATTTATTTAAATAAATTAATTGTTTAATTTATTTATTTAAATAAGATTAGAATTATTCTAATTGATTTATTCACAACCTAGGTTTAATATAGTAGAACCTAAAGGGACACACATAATAAAAGGAAGAATAATTATTTAAGAAGTTAATGGCATAATTGTAATAATATAAGTTAAGTATATTTAATTTAATCTATGGTGATAGAATAAATTAAATAGCTTAATATTTATTATTTAATATTTTAGAAATATTAAATATAAATTAATAAGAGGAGTCTTATTAATATTATTACAATTATTATTATTTTAATTTCTAAAAGAGTTTAGGAATTAATTTAATATAAGTACTCTCATTTATTCCTAATAAGATTAGGAGGTTAAATTAATTAAAAGAGTTTAATTAATTATCCCTAATAAGATTAGGGAGCTTAATTAATTAAAAGAATTTAATTAATTAAATAAAACCCAATTCCTTAATTGTTAAGGTGGGTTGCCCACATCTATTAATAAGAGGAGTCTTATTATGGGTGTAAGGGGGTTGTTGACTTTTTCAACATACGACATAATTCCAATTGTTGGGAGAGTACGCCTTTTCTATAGAGATAGAAAACTAGGGTTTAGCCAACCACCCTTCTTCTTGAATTTTCTTCTTCCTTGGTGGATCACCTCTAGAGGCCAAACATATGGGTGGCTAACGTTGATCAAAGGAAGGAACCAAAACCTGGTGGATTCAAGTTGAACGCGAAAAGGATTGGAGGTGAACTTGTACTTGAGGAAGCTCGATCTTCAGGGTATGATTTTATTCTTTATCTTTTCGCTTAATTAATAATTGTGCATAAAGGGTGATCCGGGTATATGGTTTGTAAATTTTTAAACTCTGATTTTTACACGCTTCCGCACTTTTTATGCAATTTGATTGCGCACATGAATATTACAAACCTAACAAAATTCAAGAATGATCAAAACATGGATACAATCAAAGCTAGTATCCAGAATAGATATTTTAGACGAAAAGGAAAATTTTTATTTTTTCGATGAATAAAGTCCGTATTCGTGAATAAGTACTCGTATATCGTGAATAGTAACCTCGACACTTAAAAGTTCCAAATTTGATTAAAAAGTTCGGATCAATACTTGACATCATGATATTAGAATAAATAATATCATAAAAAAAAATATCTTTTACCTCGATAGATCGATTTCTAAATTTTAAAATAATAAATATAAAGGCTATGACTTGAACTTGCAATCAGTATAGCAATACTCAAAATATACTCAAAATACTCACAAGAATACGCCGATAATATAGAGAGAAAACTTGGGTTTCTCGTGTGATTTTCAATTCTAACCTAAGACCCTATTTATAGGAAAATGCTTAGAACACCAAAGCAAAAATTAATATATATAATAATATATATATACAAATTTGTCTACGCACCTAGAACCATCTGAATTCAGCAACTTGCATGTGTTTAATGAGGCTAACCAAACACAAAAACGTTTTTTAATGTTAATTAAAACAATTAAAACTTCCAAAATCAATTATTTTGAGCTTGAAACTTAAATAATTCATAATAAATAGCTCTTTATCAGAAAAATTCGAAACTTGCGTCTTTCCATAGGAAATTCCATTATCTACAACTTTACGTAAGGAAGTTTTTCCAAATTCCAAATGTAAATTGACCAAAATCCACAAACCAAGGCGATTTTACACGTTATAATCAAATTTCAAATAATAAATGGGGTCCACCGAGCATGTTTAACATGTTTTAAACATTTATTGCAACAAAAATACTCTTCCTCCTCAGATACTCATATATCCCACATTCGTTATAAAATATCACCATTATTATATTATTAAAATATAATAATATATTTAAATGAATTATTTTATCGAGAAAAAATAAATTTTCAATTTTCAACAATTGTCACATTAAAAATTTTCTCCATCTATATCCACATAAAATCAATATTTTCCTCATCATATGAATCAATAATTAATTATTCACAAATAATATTACGTAATCACAATATTGATGACCGGTAGTTCCTGGAAAGAGGGGCTTTCCAATAAGAATTTCTCCTCATCACAAGTAAGATTAGGTGACCAAACCTCTCCTTAGACGTAACTTTCTAGACATTGCCAATAATGTTATCTAATAATATTATTCAGATAATATGAATTATTGCTTCGATAATGAAAAAATACTTGTGTAATGACAATTATTGAAACAACAGCAATATAAAATATCAACGCCGCAATTATTAAATCAATAAAATCTTGATCAAGACCTTCTTACGTAAGAATCAATAATTGGTGCAATACTGGTGTCTTACCGTGTTTTAACCAATTTAGTATTTTAACAAGATTAATTGGTAATAACTTCACGCCGTTATTTTTAAATAACTTATATTTGTCATTTTTTTCATCCAATCGCTTTCCGTTATGGGGCCCACAAAAGACTGCGTCGTCGTATGAATATTCCCCGACAATACGAATATTCCACGACCAAACGAATATTCCCTAATAATAATGAATATTTTATAACCACTTGCTTATTCAAATATTTATGATTTTTACCCATAACTATCCACATTAATCAAATCAACCCTTACTATTTCAAAATAATAAATAGAGGAAAATAAATTTCATTTATTAATAATTTGGGGTCTTACAATATATCCTCGGTTGAACTTAGCGACTAGGCTCTGGTGCTCGGGTGGTCATATATGGAGGTATTGGTGCGAGGTCGCATGAGTTCGAATCTGTTTCGAAATGACTAGTTGGGATATCGAATTTTTTTTTCCTCACCGTGTAAAGTTATATATGGTAGGTCTTTTTTATTATTTTATTTTATTTTAATTTGTTGAGTCATAACATATAATGGAGAAAAGAAGAAAAAATAAATAAAAAGATAAGTAGCATACAAATCGCACTTCTACTAAAAAAAAAAAAGTATGAAGTTCAGACAAAGTTTCACTTACCGGATTATTTTAATAATAAATATTCACTTTTATAACTATACCGACAAGTTAATATTCACTTAATAAAATAGAAGTTCTAAGATGCAGTAAATAATTAAAGCACAACAACTCATGCTTGCTTTTATCAAATAGAAAAGTTAATCGCAACCATCTATTCAATTTATCAACGGTTCAAAAAGGGGTGTTACAGATAAAGACTATAAAGAACCTATTATTTATGGAAGCAGCTATATATATATTTATATATATATATATATATATAGTGTGTGTGTGTGTGTGTGTGTTTGCATAGAACTGTTTGGTATGAAATCTTTTGTTTTACTCGTCTACTTTGGTTTTCCAAAATTGCATCATATAAAATATGTTCCTTTGTATATTTTAAGCAGAATGGAGGAACTATTTGGTGCAAACCATTACTTTAAGCCGTAATCAGGGGACATGAAATAATAAAAAATGCTCTCCTTGGACTTTAAAAGTATTTTGGCATTTTCCTTACATGTCTAAAAACTTAGTTTCTCTGTATAGGTTTTACTGTATTTATATATATACTCAATAGGTGAAACTTAAGAAAGATTGTAAACTACAGAAAAAAATGAGAATGACAGTTTAGATGCAGTATATCTTTAGGAAAGACCACATGAAATCCAGAAATAGGTTTAAGTTATAGCTTCTTTGTGGTTTATTAGAGCGTAGGAAACACATGCCAGATGTGATGAAGTAGTCTATTGTATGTTTGGTGTTTGGGAAAATAGAGAATGGTTTGAAAAAGTATTAAGTATGTGCCCGACCGAGGAGGAGCTTGAGAAAGTATGTGGTATAAAGGGACATCATATATCATATATATCTCGCAACTCTGTCACATTTGTTCCTTTCGTAATACGTACGTACTAGGTTAGTGATTAGGTATTTCTTTGTTTACTCCAGTTGTTTATTCACTTGAACAGAACTTTTATTCATTCATATAGCCGATTCGTTCTTATTTCGCTAGAGAAGCGGACTATATATATATATATATACTATATATTACATGGTAGCCTCTTTACTTAAAACTTGCCTTTCGGGATGCTATACCAAAGGTGCTTCACTCCATCATATTTACAACCCTCGGTTGTTTTCTCATTACAACATTGTCTTAGCTCTGGGCTTGTCGACCTTAGCCTACTTTACCTGTTCCAGCCCACAAAATTTGCACATGCATATACAGCTAAATTTGCACTTCTGCGGATAACAAAATGTAAACCAGTCCAGTCTAGTCCACAAAATGACTCCCCTGGCTTGGAGAATGCCGACTCCCATCGGGAGCTACCTATTTGAGTATATGGACTATGGTGTTGCAGGTTCGAGATTTTATTAGAAAATTTTAATTTTATTTTATGTTTTAGATGGATGAAATTTTTTTGGTTTGTATTTTTCTTATAAAATTGGGGTAGAATCATTATGTTTTGTACCCATAAAAAAAAGGATGAATTACATATACTATTATATTTTTAAAAATAATTACAACAATAATGTACTCATAAAATATTTACATATACTATACAATTTTATATTTATTTACAATATTAGTGCATTTAGGATTTCTTAATTTAAGAAATTAGTATGTAATTAGGATTCCTTAATTTAAGAATTAGTTATCCCCATGACTTCTTCTCTCACTCCTCATCTATAACAACTGTAATCACCCTTCTTCTCTCACTCCTCGTCTATAACAACTGCACCGAAAATATGACCAATTGCATAAACCATAACCATGATCGTCAGTTCCCATATAGTGGAGAGGAGAGAGAAAATTCAAAATCCCGAATTTGACCATGATGGAGGTAGTACAGTCATACACTACACGGCGGGGTAGCAACCCCAGACTCGAGTCCAACGACCAAGAGCTCGACATTCCGGCGATCCATCCGGGAGATGTACGGTACAACTATAGCCCCAACGCCATTGGATCATTCCTCTCTCCGACGGTATTAATGGCCGTGATCATCGCATCATGGTACCTGTCCAACATCGGAGTTCTCCTCCTCAACAAGTATCTCATCAACTTCTATGGCTACCACTATCCTATCTTCCTAACCATGCTCCACATGCTATCTTGCACCGCTTATTCCTTCGTCGCCATTCGCTGGTTCGAAATCGTCCCATTTCAGCAAATTTCTAGCCGGAAACAATTCTTCAAGATCTTAGCTTTGAGTGTCATTTTTTGCTTCTCAGTTGTTTGTGGAAATACCATGCTCCATAATTTTTTTTATGAATATTTAATTACCCACAAAAACTAAAATGGTTATTTTTGTATGAAGGTTTGGCTATCAACTACACCATATTCATAATAATTTTATTTTTAAAATATTATTTATAAGTTGGTAGCCAAACTTTCATAAACAAATAACCAATTCAATTTTATTGGATTATCAATTAATTATAAAAAAATTTAAGAACAGTTTCTAAATATTACGTACAAATGTATCTTAGCTTTGAGTGTTATTTGCATGTTAACCAAGTATTAAGGTAAATGTATAATTAATCTATATTTTTATTACCAGTTGGAATAACTAAATTGAAAAACACTCCAAGTAAGTATTTTCACATGAATGTCTCTTGCATAAAATGAGATCTACTGATCGGTGATGTGAAAATATCAATTTTTTTTTATAAAAATATCAGCTCCCTACTTTTAGGCTTGTTGGGTTATGATATTTTTTCCCATTGGGTCGGATATATTGGGCTTACTCTTTTAATTAATCTATTGGGCTTTTATTATTGAACCATGAAAGTCTTTAAGCCCAGTTATTTTATTATTTTCATTCTCGACTTATAAGACCAAGCCATCGATCAGGTGGAAATCGATCCTTTGGACATTTTAATATCTATTATTTTGACTTGCAATGATGAAAAAAGCATGACGGTTGACTAGAGAACTGCATCATGCATTAATGTGGATGGGATTATAACCCACGGCGGTGGTGGGAGCAGTTGACGAAGCGATAGATAAATTATATGCGGTCGGTGGATCCCATCGGATCGTGGGGTGTGTCGTAATAGTGGATAAAGATTTGTAATCCGGGAGGATAAGATATAGCTTAGCAAGGAAGTCATCACGGAGAGGTATGTTCTCACACACTTATTGATTCATAATTAAGATATACTGAAAAAAGAGAATTATTATTATCTCTCTCAATACACTTGAAGCGATATAGCCTCCATTTTGATAAACCTTGTAAACACACAATCGACTCTCACGCTGAAGCTATCCCCGACGGAACCGCCGTGCGAAGCTTGTGGTGTTTATCGTGTTTCTTGTGCGGGATCGTATGCGTCTTAAGTGATTGGGACGTGGCGAAAGATCTTGGCGTTAACATCAGCGCTAGAAGGGGGCTTTTTCAATCACAATTGTTTAACTTACTTGGAAGATGATGAGGAGTAGAGATGGTACACGGTATGGGCGAAGCGATGATGGTACATTAGTTCATCAACGCCAGATTTGATAAAGGACCGTCTGGGTCCTTCTAAAAGTGCTCACGAAAGCACGGCTTCTAAACACAACTTCGGAGAACTTCGTCCAGAAGATCCACAATGAGCCAGACGGAAGTTGGTTTTCAACGACCGATAAGGGGTGTGATCCCGATCGAGGATCGGGTAGGGCTCATGACCGGGACTCATCGCCAAAGTGGTCAAGAAGACAGAGCGCCAAGTTGGCGAAGATGGCGATTTAAAAATATAAAGGCTTTGGAGGTTCTGTTAAAACAAAGGGAAGATATAGCCGAACAGGATGCTTGGTGGATAAGTTGAGGACGAAGCATCTAGCCATGTTCATTCCGAAAGACGGAGTAGGCATAAGGAGATACCCGTCGGAAGGGTAAGGAGCCGGAACATTCTACGTGTGTCCGTGGATCGTTCTCACGGAATCGGAGAGATCGAAGAAGCGAGAACACCCTTGGCCTCGAAGAAGGCACTGATAGTCGTTGGATCAATTCATCGCGACGATGAAAGACGAAGAAGCAGGTCGAGAGAAATCGTGCCAGAAACCCAAAGGGGAGAGTACCGACACAACCGTTCTCATCGTGAGGATGAGATTATACACCCTAATAAATCAAGAAGTCCCACAAGGCGGTGGGATCGGCGGGGAGAGTCGATCCATTCCAAGGCCTAACGTCACTCAAGAGAAGGAGATCTCATCACAACCCGAAGGTGTTGATTTTACAGTAAAGGAGTTGAAAGAACTCCGAAAAAAGTTCTTGAGGTCCAACGGTGAAGGACACTCTCTGAAAGAAGGCGTCCCTTTTTCCTCCGATATTCTCGAGGAGAAGCGAGATATTACCAAAAAGTTGCCTCGTATGGAAAGCTATGATGGGTCCGGAGATCCTTATGACCATAGTCGAGGCGTTTGGCCATTTAATGGATTCTACGACTTCACCGATCTTGTCGAAGTGTCACACTTTTGTCACGACGTTGAGAAAAGACGCAAGATGTTGGATGGGGACTTTACCATCGGATTCGATTTCCTCGTGGACCGAAGCTTTGTGATAAGTTCCATTACACGCTTTGGAAGCAACCGAAGAAGAGGAAGCTTCTGTTTCTTTAAGACAGTCCGTGCTTCACCAATGAATCTTTAGGCCAATATGTAAAGAGGTTTAGGGAAGCGGTCGGTCGGTATCCGATCTTAATGATCTCAAGTCATTGGGTTTGTTCGAGCAACTGCTAGATCTGGTTAAATCGGAGAAATTGGTAAAAAGTTGATGTTTCACCATCCGAAAAGCTAGCGAAGCCTTGACAAGGCAGAGGGCTATATTGTTGTAGAAGAGGCTATGAATAGTCTGAAGAATCCTTCTTTGAGCCAATTAAAGGAGGCAGAGGTTCCCAAGACTGATGTTGATCAGAGAAGAGTGGGGAGGTACAACCAAGAGGCAGAAGGTAGTTCGAAGAAGTACAGTAACTCGTGGCGACAAGGCAGCAGTCGTACACCTGTTTCTACCCCGAAGGTTAATAAGGTCTACACCCAATTGAATACGGAAAGGTCGATAATTTTGGATCAGATCAGAAACCAGCCTTTCTTTGAGCCACCTCGTGATAATTACGGAGATTTTGACACGGCAACCCTCGTAAATCACCGTGGTTATCATCAAGCTGCTGGTCATGACACTAATGAGTGTTGTAATTTAAAGGATTTTGTGGAGAGCAAGATTAAAAGCGGCTTCTTGATTCGAAGATTTGGTGAGAAGGACCGCCAGGTCAAGCAGAGTTATCAATCGTCTGCAGCTCAAAAGGTTCAAGCACCACCCATTCAAAATGCTCCAATACCACCGCCAAGCAAGTCGTTGATGTAATAACCGGGTGGAGTCTGTTGGGAAGTTAGTAGGGAAGAAGAAGGGCTTATCTTGATTCGGTCATATCGGTGATGATGCTTTACCACAAGATTGACAGACCTTTTCTAGAACCGTCATATCATTTACGGATCACGGATTATCCTTGAGCCCATCGAACCGCATGAAGGGCATTGGTGATCACAAAGTAAGTAGGCTCGGTGGATGTGAAACGCATGATGATAGATAACGGCTCTTGGTGGACATTCTTTATGCCCATGCTTACCAGAGGATGCATCTCGATGGGCACAAAATGGAGGTCGGACGGAGGCTCCTCTATATGGTTTCTAAGAACGAATTCCCGTCGAAGTTGCAGAACCTTATTGAACTCCGGTTATCTTGACACGACCCCTCGGTAGTAGAGATAACGTGTAAATTTTATGTTGTGCATGTGGATTCTACCTACAACGCCATTCTCGGGAAGACCTACGTTGACAACTCTTTGTAGTGACCTCCATCCCACATTTCAAAATCAAATTCCCCACCGCGTGGAGTAGGAGAGGTGGTGGGTGACTTAGACTGGCCAGCGATGTTATCGAATCTTTGTTATTTCATCCGGAATGGGGTCGAAGCGAAAAAAAGACAATGGCAATTGAGATCGAACCCTTCACCGAGAAAGCGACTTCGAGAACCATTGGTAATCCTCATTGGAGGGACGGAGGAGATTGAGTTGGTCATGGAAGCCGGACAAGACAAAGAGGATTGGTTCAGTCTCACCGAACCTCTTCTGACAAATCTTATGGAACTCTTACGATGTTATGCGATATTTTTGCATGGGAGCCACAAGACATGCACAGAGTTAAGCCAGAAAGGTTCTTGAGCATAAATCGGAGATAGATCCTTGAAGAAGCCGGTTAAATCGGAAGAAGCGGATATTTGCTCCAGCGCTACAGAAGATCATCGATGAAGAGGTTGCGAAAATGCTAATGTCTTGACTTCATCTACGAGATTGATTACCGAATGGATAGCAAATGTAGTGTTGGTGCGAAGCGAGAATGGAAAGTGGCGGGTTTGCATCGACTACACCGATCTCAACAAAGCTTGTCAGAAGGACTTTATCCTCTACCCCATATCGATCGACTCATCGATGCCACTTGGGGGTATGCATTACTAAGTTTTATGGATGCTTTTTCGAGTTATCATCAAATATCCATGTGCAAAGAAGACATTCTAAAGACGCGTTCATTACACACCGTTCGGTGTATCGCACACAAAAAAATGACTTTTGGCCTCATAAATCTTTGGGAGCTACCTACTAAAGGATGATGAACTTCATCTTCGATAAGTGGTTTGGGGAGGAACATGGAAGTTTATGTAGATGACATGATCGTAAAGAGTATCTGATTCATAAGCATTTGGATGACTGGAGGAATGTTTTCGATCTGCTCGTTATCGTCGATTGAGACTCAATCCCGCCAAATGTACTTTCTACCTCGGTCTTTGAAAGTTTCTAGGTTACCCGGTCACCGAGGGCATCGAGGCCAACCCGGAGAAGATCCAGGCCATTCTTGACATGAAGACTCCTCGGTCATTCAAGGGCGTCAACGTCTGTTGGTAGGATTCTTTGCTTTGAGGAGGTTCGTCGCCAAATCTGCGGAGAGATGCCTTCCTTTCTTTGACACATTGAAAGGATCCAAGAGAATCACGAAGACGTTCCAAAGGACTTGAGTGTGAAGACGTCTTCCAAGGCATAAAGACATATCTATCTTTTGCTCTTTATTGGTAAAGCACCTTGTTGAGAGACCTTATATTTATACCTTGCGGCAAGTTCATTGTGCGGTTGGAGCGGTGTTGGTTCGGAGATCGGTGGGAAGCGAAAGATCGGGTCTATTATGTCGACCCACGCCCTACGAGATCTTTGAAACCAGTATCCAAATATTGAGAAATTTGCTTTTGCTTAATAATTGCCGGTAGAAAGCTTCAGATATTTTCAAGGTCGACTCTGGTCGCTCTACACGGATCGACCATTGAAGAAGGTCTTGGGCAAAATTAGAGGTCTCGAGCGAGACTAGCGGCGTGGACTATGGAGTTATCCCAATTTTTATCGAGTATCACCCCGAACGCGCCATTAAAGGCCAAGCCACAGGCGACTTTATGGTAAATGCTCTCGTTCACCGCAGCGAATCTTGAGTTGCTTAAGTCAATCTTCCGATCGAAAGCAAGCCATTCTTCAAAGAGGTCGAAGGCGTGGGCGTCAGTATGCATATGGATCCTCCACGATGACTGTTAGTGGAGCAGGAATTATCTTAATAAGTCCGAAGGGTTCAAAGTCCAATGAAAGCCATGATTCTCGTTTAAAGCGACGAAACAATGAAGTTTGAATCTGAAAGCGGTGTTAGCAGGTGTCCGATTGGCGAAGAGTCTCGAAGTCCAACAGATTGATTATCTATAGTGATTCTCGGTTGGTCGTTAAACGATTGTCGGGGAGATTATGAAGCTCGTGGGACCCGAATGATCAAATATCTGGCGAATTAAGAGACCAACTTCAATATTTAACCCAGATGAGTTTCAGTATATAGGCGTAATGACAATTCTATCTGCCGATGCATTGTCAAAGCGGCCACTACTGATCTGAGATGTTTTCATGGATCGGTATATATTGGAAGTTTTGCGGCTGACCAAGTGTTCAAAGACAAAGCGATGATGTGTATCGAAATGATCTAAATTGTTGGATGACCCCTATATCGAGTATTTGGCGGATGGCGTCCTCCTTCTGGATCGATGATCTTTGGCAAAGAAGATTAAGTACAAGAGTGTCAATTTTAGTCTTATTGATGGGGATCTCTATCGATTGGCATTTTCCTCACCATTGTTGAAATGTTTGGTTCAAATCCGCCGAGTATGCTCTTCTTGGAGGTTCATGAAGGTATTTATTGGTGATCATATGGTTGCCAAGTCTTTGGCTCATAAAGTATTTCGACAAGGATACTATTGGCCTACAATTTTCAAAGAAGCTACAGATCGTCAAGAAATGTGAAAATGTCATTTCAATAGTCAGGTTCCCATATCGACCACCCAAGAGCTATACTCGATTTTATCTCCTATACCCTTCATTTATGCAGGGGTGGATATATTGGGGCCCGTTACCTAAAGCTAAAGGTCGGGTTAAGCTTCGTATATTCTTTATTGATTATATGACTAAGTGGGTGAAAGCAAAACCACTTCCGGTTAATAACGAACAGAGTGCCTAAAGTTTATAAAAGGAGTCTCGTGGTGTTTCGCCGGGATCCCTAAGGTATTGATATCGGACAACGGACGCTTGATTAAATGGGTTCAAAATTTGAAGAATTTTGAATAATCTGGGATTCACATAAGAAGACTTCGTGGCTCATCCACAAATCGAATGGGCAAGTCGAGGTGACCAACAGGAATGTGTTGAATGGAATCAGCGTAGATTGGATGAAGCTAAAGGAGATGACCGGAAGAATTGGCTTGAAGCGTCTTTGTGGGCATACCGAAACTACACCAAGGACTACTACGGGATTCACCTTCCGATTGGCTTTATGGTAATGCGATGCCTTAGTCCCCAGGTTGAAATCGGATCTCCAAGTCTTCGTGCAAGTCAATTCAAAGAAATCTACAACGACGAAGGATCGAAAGTTAACTTGGACTGCTAGATGAAGTCGAGAGGAAGCTTTGCTCAAATTGGTACACGCTTATCAACGAAGGGTGGCCAAACATTACAACAAAGGGGTCAAACTTACATTAGGTTCGAAGTAGGAGACTTAAATCCTTAGAGAGAGGCCGCTTTTTACGCCTCAAACACAGAAAAAGCTAATCTTGAGAATTGGGAAGGGCCATATGAAGTGATCGAAGTACAAAAAGCCGTGTACTTATCGGTTAAAGGCACTTTCGATGGTTCCGAGATCAAGAATACTTGGCATCTCTTGGCGAACTTTTCTAAATATTTTCAATAAAGATTAAGTCGGTTTATCTAAGTGCAGCACGATTGTTCGTTATTAATAAAAGGTTACTTTTTCATAATTGATCCTCAGGTCCTATTTGTCCAGAAAGTCACTATGGTGTAAGGAGGTATGGTAGGACTCATTTGGCCATTCGATGGTAGCCCAAGGTCCTTTTGATCCTATATTGATCTTATCGAAATTGGTAAGTTAATGGTCACTATTGGTCCTGGTCCTATTTGTCCAGAAAGGTCACTATGGTGTAAGGAGGTATGGTAGGACTCATTGGCCATTCGATGGTAGCCCAAGGTCCTTTTGATCTATATTGATCTTATCGGTGGTAAGTCAATGGTCACTATCGATCCTTATATCTTGGTCCTTATATACTTGTTATAGCCCAGTGGTGGTAAAGAAGATTCGATGGTGTAAGGAGGATCGAATAAAATTTAATTTACCTCACACACGACCGATCTCACTCTTGATGCTGGATGAGTATACATTACTTTATTTTATTTAAGTGTTGAGTTCAGTTCATTCGATTCGATTAAGTTGAATCACATCAGTAAAAATTCAATTCACTTCATTTCGTAAGTTAAGCGTTATATGCCATATCTAATTCACTAGTTGGGTTCAAATTTATTGATACTAAATTATTGACAAAAATTGATCAAAAGCGAAGTCATAATCAAGAGCAGTTAAAGATTTATCAATAATATAAAACATTCATTCATTCAAGTCAATCATAAATTAATTACATGAACATAAAAAGCTTAAAGTAGTTAAATTATTACATAGAACAAAAAAAACAGATGAGGCATTCAGAACCGCGCTTCATCATCATCGGAGTTGAGCGATGCCGGGTCGGTGGCAAATTGATAGCTTTTCTTTCCTCGCTTCGGCATCCTCATACCCTTCGAATATACCTTCACGATCTCAAAGATTTAAGTTAAATCCAGAGTCCTCAGAGTCCACTTTGAATCGCTTCCGAGCTCTTTCATCGAAAGAGAGGCCCGTCCTCAAGATCCTTTATTTTGTGGCGGAGCTTGTGACGTTTGGCCTTATGCCTTCGTGCTTAGCGTCCCTCACCACCAAGTTGTATGGCTAAGCTTGGTTGGTGAAGAAAACTCCTCATTTTTTGCCTTGAGGTAAGTTTTCTTCAACTAAACCAGGCGTTCGTGTCGATCGAGTTTGTTTGGCGGCTTTTGACGCACCCGACCCATCCTACGTGTCTTTAATTCGTCGTCGATGTCTTCAAATCCATCCTAGGCCGATCTAATTCTCGTTTGAAGGCCGTTGATGGTATGAAAAGCATCTTCACGACCGGGCTCTCTCTCGGTCCAAGGTCGATTTCAACATATTTATCTCTTGTCTCATGAAATCTTCCTCGCTTTCTCCATTTATGTGTCTCTGACCGCGATCGTCCGAAGACAAACATTAACTTACATATTTTCAAAATATTCAAGTCAAATGTTCAAATATTCAAAGGAAAACAGAGATATAGAGAAAAAGAGATTGTTATTTACCTTAGCCAAATAGCTCATCCCTCATCGAGAAGATTTCCGTCAGTATGATCAATTGAACCAAGTGGTCGTCCGATTATTCCAACGAAAAGCTTCAAGAGGTCGAAGGGAAGTTGGCGTTGAACTCGGGCCACAGGTTCGGAGATCCCATGACCTCGGCATGGTAACTCGACTGAGGGACCGGGTCGTTCGGGAGGGTCTCGGCCTTTTCGGGGAGAGAGTAGTGTCGCTTCGGGAGGGATAGGAGGATAGGTCTGCGTGTATGGTTTTGATTATGGGAGATTTATTTGGGGTGGGTCCTTTGGGTGTTGAAGCGAAGCGGAACTTCGGATGGCTATCGAGTGCGTTTCCTTCTTCTGGATAGCGTCGGAATCCTTCGTCTCCGTCACCGCCATTGTGGCGCCCCAAAATAGATATATACATCACCTATTACGAGTTGTCAATACATGGTACGTAAACAACTACAACTTTATTATTACAACAAGAAAAAAGCATGAGTTTGAATACAAATATTATCTTCTGAGACAATATCTATACTCAAATAAATCCTCATCACATTTATTGATACATTATTTTACAAAATGGTTAGGACTACTAAACAATCCTTTCTAAAACCTTCATTCCATACCCCAGACTAAATACTCGCTATATTCTCGCCTCCACGAGAAAAATGGAACAAAAAGGAAAAAGGGTGAGCTCAACTAGCTTTCGGTAAAAGAATATTATGACTAAGATAATATACAACAAATTATCGTTAGTCTTCAACAGGGAAAAATATAATAGAATCTGATAGACAACAAATTTTAAATCAATATTACGCAATGGAAATAATAATTCATTAGAAGAGTTAAGTAGAGAATGCAAACTACTATCTTACATGTATGAATTTAAAAGTTCATCGTCTATCTTTTATCCCCTGTAACATCAATCAATATACATCCGAATCAAATATTCATCTTTGCACTACAGAGCCAAAGATATTCATCATTAGTCATGTTCATTTAAACATCATGCTCATCTTTTTTACTACTCTGGGCAAAGATATTCTTCAAAATCATTCATCTTTGCACTGACAAGCCAAAGATATTCTTAAGAAATCATTCATCTTTTTTGCACTACGTGCCAAAGATATTCCATAATATCATCATTTAAGACCGAGGATGATGAAAAATATTTTTGTTAAAGAAACGAATCCAAAGGAAACAAAATGACAAGGATTAAGGATTAAGGATTAGTACTTGGTTTTATCCACGTCCAAAAATACCTCAAAAATAATCATAGTGGTGTAAAATTCAAGAATGATCAAAACATGGATACAATCGTAGTTAGTATCCGAATAGATGTTTTAGACGAAAAGAAGAAATTTTATTTTTCTATTGAATAATCTGGATATCGTGAATAGTCTTGGTATCGTGAATAGTCTTAGATATCGTGAATAGTAACTCAGACACCAAAAGATAGAAATTCCACAAAAAACATCTTCACGCTTACGTGAATAGTACTCGTGAATAGTAACTCGTGAATAAGAACTTCGTGAATAAGAACTCGTGAATAAGAACTCATGAATAGTAACCCATGAATAAGTAACCCCGACATGAAAAAAGTTTCAAATTTGATAAAACTTCAGATCAACATTTCAAAGATAATGATATTGAAGAAATAATATCATTACGAAAAAAAAATAATATCCCTTACCTCGAAAGATCGATCTTACAACTTAGAATCTAGTATATATAGTCTTTGAAGGAACTTGCACCGTCTAGCAATACTCAAAGTATACTCAAAATACTCACAAGAATACGCTCGATAATATAGAGAGAAAACTTTGATTTAAATGTGATTTTCAATTCTAACCTAAGCACCTATTTATAGGAAAATCTTAACACAAAAGCGAGAAAAATTTAATAAAATAATAATATTTCTTAAAAATATTCAAGCCCACCTTAGAAATCTGATTTCAGATCATTTATAACACATGTGAGTCACTCAATTACAACAAAAACGTTTTTCTTACAAAAATATTTTAAACTCCCAAAAATCAATTATTTGAACTTGAACTTCAATAATTCATAATAAATAGTCCTTTCATCAGAAAATTCGAATCTCGCGAGTTTTTTATAGGAATTTCAATTCTCTACAACTTTGCGAGAAGAAAGTTTTTCCAAATTCCAAATAAAATTGACTGAAATCCATAAGCGGGCGATTTTACGGTATAATCAAATTTCGGTCAATAAATGGGGTCCACCGACATGTTTAACATGTTTTAAACATTTATTGCAACAAAAATACTCTTCCTCCTCGTATACTCATATATCCCACATTCGTTGTAAAAATATCACCAAGTTAATATATTATTAAAATAATATATTTAAATGAATTATTTTATCGAGAAAAAGATAAAATATTAATTTTCAACAATTGTCATTTTAAAATTTTCTCCATCTATATCCACATAAAATCAATATTTTCTCTCATCATATAAATCAATAATTAATTATTCACAAATAATATTACGAAATCACAATATTGACAACCGAGGCGGTTTCAGGAAAGAGGGGCTTCCAATAAGAATTTCTTCTTAATGGCGCCAATTAGGTGACCAAACCTCTCCTTAGACGAACTTTCTAGACATTGCCAATAATGTTATCTAATAATATTATTCGGATAATATGAATTATTGCTTGATAATGAAAAATCTTGTGTAATGACAATTATTGAAACAACAACAATATAAAATATCAACGCAATTATTATTAACTCGATAAAATCTTTGAATAATAATTATCGTAACCATTATTGAGTAGTGCCTTCTTACGTAAGAATCAATAATTGGTGCAATCTGGTAATGCAATGCTTTTCAACAACGCGTATTAGTGTGTTTTAACCACCGGGTATTCAACAAGATTAATTTGAAACAACTACTGCTAGTTATTTAAAAATAATTTATATTTGTCGTTTTCTTCATCCAATCGCTTTTTACATGGGGCCCACACACATGGTCATACTGGGTATCGAATATTCCCCTAAAAGATCTGAATATTCCACGACCAAACGAATATTCCCAAGCGATAATGAATATTTTATAACCACTTGCTTTATTTGAAATATTTGCGTATTTAACCCTTAACTATCCACATTAATCAAATCAACCCTTACTATTTCAAAATAATAAATAAAGGAAATTCCTTTTTATTTAAAAATTTGAGGTCTTACAACCTCCCTCCTTATGAAATTTCGTCCTCGAAATTGACGTGTCACGTACTGGTGTTTCGAAAAGGTGAGGATACCTCGCTTTCATTTCCGTTTCAATTCCCGGTCATTTCCTCTCTATAGCATGATTCCTCCACAAAACTTTAACTTGTGGTATGACCTTTCTTGGCGTAGGACATGCTCCTTCCTATCCAAGATCTTGGCAGTACCTCCTCATACGTTAAGTCTTGGCTATCTCGTCCGGGTTCTAACTTCGATAACGTGGTTCGGGTCTTTCACATATTTACGAAATACGAGATATGTGAAACACATTATGAACACGAGACATACTTTCGAGGTAACGCAAGTCATAGGCTACATTTCCTACTCGGTCAAGAATTTGAAATGGACCAATAAATTGTGGATTGAGCTTTCCTCTCTTCCCAAATCTTGTAACTCCCTTCCATGGAGCAACTTCATGACAATACACGATCCCTACATTAAATTCCACGTCCTTTCGATGAAGATCCGCATAACTCTTTTGTCGATCTTGTGCCGTTTTGTATCGTTGTCGAATCATTTGGATCTTTTCGGTGAGTCATACGTCTTAACTTTCGGGTCCCAAAATGTTGCTTCACCCACCTCATCCCAACATATTGGAGAACGACATTTTCGTCCATATAATGCTTGAATGGAGCCACACCTATACTTGCACGATATAACCATTGTTGTTGTAGGAGAATTCCACCATGGTAAATACTTATCCCAACTACCCTTGAAGTCTAGGACCACGAGTCTTAATAGATCTTCAAGAGTTTGAATAGTCCTCTCTGATTGTCCGTCTGGTTTGGGGATGGTATGCGAAACTAAATCGCAAATCCGTGCCCATAGCTTTTTGCAAAGCTAACCCAAAATCTTGAAGTGAATCTTGGGTCACGATCCGAAACTATGGATACAGGCATGCCATGCAACCTCACAATCTCATTCACGTCATATACTAGCAAGACGTTCAAGGAATAAGTCTCCGTGTCGGCAAAAATGAAGCGAGACTTGGTTAATCTATCAACAATAACCCAAATAACATTGATGCCTTGAAAGCCGTAGGAAGACCCGTAACGAAATCCATAGTAATGTGTTCCCACTTCCATTCCGGAATCTCAAGTGGTTGCAACGGACCCTTAGGTACAAGATGCTCACTTTTACATCGTTAGCAAGTTAAACACATCGAGATAAACTTTGCAATCTCTCTCTCTTATATTGTTCCACCAAAATGTATGTCAAAGATCACGATACATTTTAGTACTTCGAGGATGGATTGCAAATGGCGTGTTGTGTGCCTCCATCATAATCTTGTACTTCAAATCGTAGTCGTTAGGAACACAAAGTCTAGAGTGGACTCAAGTATTCCTTCTTCATCAATTCTCGCCCTAATAATAGCTCCTTCTTGTTTTTCTTCTTCATACGCATCATTTCCGGGTGGTGGCTTGAAGCGACCTTAACTTTTTCTATTAAAGTTGGCTCTATGCATATACTTGACATCATCGCTTTTCGTTCCTCGCATATGATCTTCTACTCAACGCGTCGACTACCACGCGTCGCTTTACCGGGATGGTATTGAATAGTGTAATCGTAGTCTTTCAATAGCTCGAGCCAACGTCATTTGCCGCGTGTTGAGTTCTTTTTGAGTGAAGAAATATTTAAGGCTTTTATGGTGCGAATATATCTCCACTTTCTCCCATATAGATAGTGCCTCCATATCTTTAAGCGAAAACGCTTGCTTTAACTCTCTAGATCATGAGTAGGATAATTCCTCTCATACTCTTTAAGTTGTCATGAGGCATAAAGCTATGACTTTCCCACGTTGCATGAGAACACATCCTAACCCTTTGCACGAAGCATCATTGTAGATAACAAATCCATCCGAACCGGATGGTATTGTTAGAAACAGTCTTAAAATAAGTCTCTCTTAAGCTCTTGGAAACTTTTCTCGCGTTCTTCGCTCCCAAACGAATTTTGTATCCTTCCGAGTTAATTTGAGTTAATGGAGTAGCGATTCGAGAAAACCCTTCCACGAATCTCCGATAATAACCAAATAAGCCCAAAAGCTACGTCTTTGATCCACCGACTTGGTTGGTCCCAACTTTGTATTGCTTGAATCTTGGCGGATCAACAGATATCTCCATGTTTCGACACCACGTGCCCAAGGAATGCTACTTCCTCGAGCGAAACTCGCATTTCTTCAATTTGGCATATAGTTGGTTTTCACGAAGCCTTTGGAGTACCGAAATTTCAAATGGTGCTCATGATCTTCACGGCTTTTGGAATATATGAGGATGTCATCAATAAAGACAACAACGAATTGATCCAAATATTCCTTGAATACTCGGTTCATCATATCCATGAAAGCCATGAGCATTAGTTAGTCAGAAAGACATGACTAAGAATTCATAATGCCCATACCGGGAGTTCGGCGGTCTTTGGAATATCCTCGATTCTAATCTTGGTGATGATATCCGAATCGAAGATCGATTTTGAAAAAGAAATTGTGCCCTTGCAGAATTGGTCAAACAAGTCATCAATACGAGGTGAGGATACCTATTATTAATGGTGACATGGTTCAATTCCCGATAGTCAATACAAAAGTCGCATACTCCCGTCTTTCTTCTTTACTGAATAAAACAGAGAGCACCCCAAGGAGATGTCTTAGGACTAATGAAACCGATGTCCAACAATTCACGTAGTTGGACCTTTAACTCTGAAGTTCAATAGGAGCCATTCGATATGGGGTTTTAGAAATGGGCTTTGTACGGGTTCAAGATCAATAAAGAATTTAACTTCACGCTAACGGGGGTAGGCCAGAAGTTCTTGAAAATATGTCGGAAAGTCGATAACAACGGAATATTATTCAAATTTGGCGTGTCTTTATTCAAATCCATAACATGGGCTAAGAAAGCTTGACATCCGTTTTTCAATAAGCGAATAGCTTTATGATTAGATATAACGATGATTGATTTTAATGGTTTAGTTGCTTGAATTAAATACATGACGGGTTGGTTAGGAATATGAAAACTAACAACCTTACGAAAACAATCAATTTTGGCATGATGAGTAGTTAACCAATCAATCCCAAAATCACATCAAAAGCAAGTATCTTCAAAGAGATAAGGTCAGCAATAAGGTAATGGTGCCAACTTGAATCAAACAAGATTTATAAACGATTGGATGTGATGAAAGTTTCTCTAACGGAGTTTTCACACGAGATAGGTCAAAGTCTAATTTCTCGGAGTCAAGTTTAAACGTTGAGCACATGCGGTAGATAAATGAATGGGTATACCCTAGGTATCAAGTAAGGTATAAACTTAGCGAGAATTTATAAATAGCTTACCCGTGATCACCTCGTTTGGGTTCTCGCATTATGACCGATCACAACAAACGCTCTTCCCGAATCGTTGACTTTGACTTTTACTCGACGATCTTTTGAGTCACCGTCCCCACATGAACTAGGTTTCATTCTTCGTCTAATCTCGAGCGATATGTCCTTCCATTCCACAATTATAGCATACCTTGAACTGTTGTGGGCGGTTTGAATGATATGTCCCTCTTTTCCGCATTTGTAGCATATAATGACCGGTGGTCGTTTCTCCTCCTTAGAACTTTTATTCTTCACGCAAGACCGTCTGCCTTCTTCACATAGTCGTTGTTAAATCTCCTCTTTTAAAATCTCCTCCCCGACTCGCTTCTTCTATTTTCATGGCCATGATTACCACCGAGTGGTTACCATTTTGTCCGTCTGTCTGTTTTCTTCGCCATTTGGTTATCATTATTACATTGATTCTTTATCTACGATACGATCCTGGTTGTGGTCCTCAAATTGGCCGTACTCGTTATCTCGCTTCTAATAATTGAGCCACTGTTTACAACATCTGAATAAAGAGAAATTTATGAGAAATGAGATCTTGGCGTATCTTAGGGTTTCAAACCTCTAAGAAACATCCATCATCGTTCCTCAATCTCCACCAATGAGAGGTGAACACGGATAACTCTGCAAACTTTGCCTCGTCTTCGAGACACCGCGTATTGTTGTTTTGTTCCATCGATGAACTCCACTTCCTTCGTATAATGAACACTTTCGGGAAAGTATTTGTCATTAAATAGCTTCAAACGCGTCTCCCAAGACATCTTTGAAAAGTTTGGATGGAGTGCTTCTACGCAGACTCCCACCGATGAGTCGCCTCGCGCCACGGAACATAAAGGTGGCGAATGGAACCTTCTGTTCCTCCGTGCATCCCAAGACATCGAATATCTTGGTAATTTGTTTGACCCATGTTTCCGCCGTGATCGGATCTCGGCTTTCCTTAAATTCGGTGGTCCCAACTCTTTGAACCGCTTGTTTGTGACAACCCGTGAATCTATCATTTCTCCTATATTTTGAACACGAGTCTCCTCGTCTGATTTTGCATGAATTAAAAAAACTTCTAAACATCCCCTCGTTCATCATCTCGCTCAATGGTGTTGTTCACGGGAGGAACATTGCCCGACTGTTGCACGTTCTCCTCGTTGGTGAGTCTGAGGCATCTCCACGGTCTCATTTCCATTGTTAATATTCTCGATCGACATTCTCAAATATCTTGCCATAAAACAAGGGTTAATTAAGGAAATCAATATATCGCATAATATCCCTATATCTTGACCAACTAACAAATAAGCTTAGGTAGGACACACTAGCGAAAGGATTTACTCGTCTCTCCCTCCTAGTTCATTCCCCGATCTCCGCCAGAGATCATATCCTAAGCTTCGATACCAACCGTGACGCCCCCAAAATAGTATACATCACCTATTCTAAGTTGTCGTACGTAGATACGAAACAACTACAACTTTATTATTACAACAAGAAAAGCGTGAGTTTGAATACAAATATTATCTTCTGACAATATCTATACTCAAATAAATCCTCATCACATTTATTGATACATTATTTTACAAAAATGGTGAGGACTACTAAACAATCCTTTCTAAAACCTTCATTCCATACCCCCGACTAAATACTCGCTTATATTCTCGCCTCCCTCGAAAAAATGGAACAAAAAGGAAAAGGGTGAGCTCAACTAGCTTTCGATAAAGAATATTATGACTAAGATAATATACAACAAATTATCGTTAGTCTTCAACGAGGAAAAATATAATAGAATCTGATAGACAACAAATTTTAAATCAATATTATGGTGAAATAATAATTCATTAGAAGAGTTAAATAGAGAATCAAACTACTATCTTACATGTATGAATTTAAAAGTTCATCGTCTATCTTTTATCCTGTAACATCAATCAATATACATCTGGAATCAAATATTCATCTTTGCACTACTGGGCCAAAGATATTCATCGATTAATCATATTCATTTAAACACTGCTCATCTTTGCACTACTGCCGAAAGATATTCTTCGAAAATCATTCATCTTTGCACTACAGGGCCAAAGATATTCTTAAGAAATCATTCATCTTTGCACTACTGGGCCAAAGATATTCCATAATATCATCATTTAAGATCGAGGATGATGAAAATATTTTTTTTAAAAACGAATCCAAAGAAACAAAATGACAAGGATTAAGGATTAAGGATTCGTACTTGGTTTTATCCACGTCCAAAAATACCTCAAAAATAATCATAGTGGTGTAAAATTCAAGAATGATCAAAACATGGATACAATCGAGTTAGTATCCGAATAGATGTTTTAGACGAAAAGAAGAAATTTTATTTTTCGGTTGAATAATCTGTGTATCGTGAATAGTCAGATATCGTGAATAAGTCTTAGATATCGTGAATAATAACTCAGACACCAAAAGATAGAAATTCCACAAAAAAACATCTTCACGCTTTCATGAATAGTACTACGTGAATAGTAACTATCGTGAATAAGAACTCATGAATAAGTAACTCGTGAATAAGAACTCATGAATAGTAACCCATGAATAGTAACCCCGACATAAAAAAGTTCCAAATTTGATAAAAACTTGGATCAACATTTCAAAGATAATGATATTGAAGAAATAATATCATTACAAAAAAATAATATCCCTTATCTCGAAAGATCGGTCTTTTCCAATTAGAATCTAAGATATAGTCTTTGAAGGAACTTGCATGCAATCTAGCAATACTCAAAGTATACTCAAAATACTCACAAGAATACGCTCGATAATATAGAGAGAAAAACTTGATTTAGTGTGATTTTCAATTCTAACCTAAGCACCCTATTTATAGGAAAATCTTTAGAACACCAAAGCGAAAAATTTAATAAAATAATAATATTTCTTAAAAATATTCAAGCCCACCTTAGAAATCTGATTTCAGATCATTTATAACACATGTGAGCCACTCAATTACAACAAAAAACGTTTTTCTTACAAAAAATATTTTAAACTCCCAAAAATCAATTATTTCGGAGCTTCGGAACTTCAATAATTCATAATAAATAGTCCTTTCATCAGAAAATTTGAATCTCGCGAGTTTTTATAGGAATTTCAATTCTCTACAACTTTGCAGAAGAAAGTTTTTCCAAATTCCAAATAAAAATTGACCAAAATCCACAAACGGGCGATTTTACAGGCTATAATCAAATTTCAATCGATAAATGGGGTCCAATGAGCATGTTTAACATGTTTTAAACATTTATTGCAACAAAAATACTCTTCCTCCTCGTATACTCATATATCCCACATTCGTTGTAAAAATATCACCATTAATATATTATTAAAATAATATATTTAAATGAATTATTTTATCGAAAAAAGATAAAATATTAATTTTCAACAATTGTCATTTTAAAAATTTCTCCATCTATATCCACATAAAATCAATATTTTCCTCATCATATAAATCAATAATTAATTATTCACAAATAATATTACGTAATCACAATATTGACAACCGAGCAGCTTCAGGAAAGAGGGCTTTCAATAAGAATTTCTTCTTCTTGGCAATTTATTAGGTGACCAAACCTCTCCTTAGATGTAACTTTCTAGACATTGCCAATAATGTTATCTAATAATATTATTCGGATAATATGAATTATTGCTTCGATAATGAAAATAATCTTGTAAATGACAATTATTGAAACAATGATATAAAATATCAACGCAATTTATTAACTCATATAAAATCTTTGAGCGATAATTACCGTAACCATTATTGAGTAGTGCCTTCTTACGTAAGAATCAATAATTGGTGCAATACTGGTGTCTTACCGCTCAACAACGCGTATTAGTGTGTTTTAACCACCGGTATTCCAACGATAATCTAATGACAACAACTACGCCTTATTTAAAAACAATTTATATTTGTCGTTTTCTTCATCCAATCGCTTTTTAGATTTATGGGGCCCACACATGGTCGCTTGGCAGTCGTTTAATATTCCCAAACGATCATTTAATATTCCACGACCAAACGAATATTCCCCAACGATAATGAATATTTTATAACCACTTCTATTATTTTGAAATATTTAATGATTTAACCCTTAACTATCCACATTAATCAAATCAACCCTTACTATTTCAAAATAATAAATAAAGGAAATTCCTTTTATTTAAAAATTTCGGGGTCTTACAACCGCCCTCTTCAATCTGTATTTCTACGGGGCACGAAAGGGTGGGATAATGAAAGACCGAGGAACCCCGAGCTCTTCGACGCTTAGAGGGGTTATTTTTGTTTTAATTTTTGGTCCGGCATATTTCTTCGATCGTATGCGATCAAGTAAACCTTTGGTCAAGGAATGGTTACGGGGTTGGTTCTATTTCGTGTGGATTCGGAGGGTGACAAGAGGGGTGACCGTGGTTTTCTGGTAGCTCTCCTCTTCCGTCGAGGATGAAGGCGGTCTTTCCGGTATGAGTAACCTCTTGACCTGCTTTTTCTGTTTGAAATTCATCCGTATGAATTTCTCGGTTGGTTTGACCTCTGGAGTAGCTTCATTTGGTATATAGTCTCAATCGCTTCAAAGACTTCCGGACAAAAATCTTCTCTAACTCCTTTATTTCTAAGGGCTCGCTCATTACGATCAAAGATAATTGCATAAATCAAATAATTCTATGTTAAAATTATGTATCATACAATATTTTCAAAATATATATATATGTGAAATGAGTTGTTACTTACACTTATGGTCATACAACCATGCCTGCTTTGAGAGGAGTCCGTATTTCCACTCTTCCTTAGGGAAGTTGTCGAATAGTTCCATCATTTCCACTTCCCGCTCTTGAAAATGTCTCCAAGTCAAAGCCAGATATCTTTTCGTCGCTTGCCAGTTGGTAAGGAAGAAATCTCGGGGCCTTTGACGAAGAACCATTTCTCGTGCCATCCCTATTGCTCAAGGGGTGTTCACCAAAGAAACGTCTCATCGAATTTTTCTCGCACTTGGAGAATACTTGCTAAGGGCCTCAACCCCTTCTCCCTGGATTGTCTTATTTTATGACGGTGAAGAAGAAGTCCGAGGGGGGCTCGGCGCCCATTCATGGCGTAAGGCCACGAAGGCGAGAATGTGAATGTAGGAGTTTGGCACCACCGTGAAAACCCCACACCCGTAAACCCCAAGTAGGGTCACTATAAAGATGTGTAGGGAAAACGAACCCCCTTCTCCAAGAGAAGGTCACCGGACTGACGGACGGCCCAACCTTCAGTAGTTGGTACATCTTTTCACACTGCATCGGGTACCACGATCGCGTGGTATCCTAAATGTGGAACCAGATCGAACCCTCTTTAGTTCAAATTTCGGTTATGATAGAAGGAGTGTTGGCGTGCGAGAAGCGATCCGTACTCGTAGTATTCGAGAGGGGTTTTGAAGTTTTTGTCTTGGGATTCGTGACATGGTTCCTTCATTAGGGTTAGGGTTTGGTGGAACCACTGTGATTGGTGTTACGAGTATGGGGGAACTTTGTTCAGAGTTGTGGGAAGCCATTTGTGACGATTTGCAAAGAAAGATCAAAAAGTTTAGAAGGCGCTCGAATTTCAAATGAACAGTAAAAGCCACAAATTTGGTAGAGTTATCCTTTATATCGATTTGCCACGGTGTTCAAGCGCGTACATTAAATGTTAGTAATAATTTAGAATTTGAATGGGAAGCGTCCCGGTCTCGGGTCCAGTTGTTTAATGGATAGGGCCTTTCTTATTTGGGTCTTTCGATCTCCTTTCATCTCATTTCGTGAGCAAATAACCGTACATTTAAATTACTTCTTATTATTAATTTTCGAAGAAAATATCATGGATCGCTTTTTTTAGTTTTCTATTAAACATTCTGCTCAACAAAAAACTAGGGCAATGCTCCGGGTCATGATATTTTCTCTCATCGGTAGGATATATTGGGCTTACTCTTTTTAATTAATCTATTGGGCTTTTATTATTGAACCACGAAAGTCTTTAAGCCCATTATTTTATTATTTTCATTCTCGACTTATAAGACCAAGCCTGGTCCAATTGGAGTCGATCCTTTGGACATTTTAATATCTATTATTTTGACTTGCAATGATGAAAAAAGCATGACGGTTGACTAGAGAACCCGCCATACATTAATGTGGATGGGATTATAACCTACTTGGGTGGGAACGATGACTTAAAGCGTTAGATAAACTATATGCGCATTGGGGATCCCATCGGATCGAGGGGTGTGTCGGTAATAGTGGGTAAAGACTGTAATCCGGAGGATAAGATATAGTTTGGCAAGGAAGTCATCACGGAGAGGTATGTTCTCACACACTTATTGATTCATAATTAAGATATATCTGAAAAAAGGAGAATTATTATTATCTCTCTCTCAATACACTAAAGCGATATAGCCTCCATTTTGATAAACCTCATGAACAATTCATCGACTCTCACGCTGAAATATCCCCCGACGGAACCGCCATCGTTCAAGTGGTGTTTATCGTGTTTATCGCTGCGATCGTGACGCCTTAAGTGATTGGGACGTGGCAGAAGATCTTGACATTAACAGGGCTCAATTCTACCCCTGATAGATCACAAATGACAAGAATCCGATTCTTTTGTGTTATTGGGTTCCATTTCAATCAATTACTATTTACTATTTAAATTTAATATTTATTACTTTTCAATTAAAAACTCAAAAAATATTCTTAAATTTAATATATCTAATCTAACTATGTTAAGGAATTGATATTTTTCTCTCATATAAGTGTGTGTGGGGTCTATTTAATATTTATGCGAGAGAAATGTTATGTAATTATCATCTTTGCCCCCAATTAATATTTATGTGAGAGAGATGTTGTATAATTGTCATATTTGCATATAAAAATATCAATTTCAACATATTCATGTTCCTTATTTTCTTTTTTTTATTCGACCGAGAAAGTATCTGATTTGACTATAAGCCTCATTATTCCAAAAATTATGGCAGTGATAAATATGAAATTAATTTTGGTCAATTGATTAATACAATATCGACACGCAGGTCGAGAGATAATCTCTCTACGTGTCAGTATTGTATTGATCAATTGACTAATTTTTATAAAGTTAATTTTACGGTAACCGGATCCAAAATCTATGGATGTTATTGATTGTGTTTAGGCATATATAAATATCTGCGCTTATGTAAAGACATAATCGCCTACCATACATAAATTTCAAAAAAATATCATCAATCATGTATTTAATCAGATACTATCTATCTATATATATATATGTATATATATATATATATATATATATATATATATATATATATATTTCCTATATATATAATACTAAATTTGATTCCGCTTATATAAATACCGTATTTTACGTTAAATTTATCTCAAATTTCGAATCTAATCTAAATGATTTATTGAAGAAGTTTTAAAATTCAAAAATTATTTGTATTTTATTAGATAGATTAATTTGGGTCCAATTCGATAATCTTGTATAGATGGTGTGATTTATCTCAAACTTTGAACGACCCAAATAATTTATTAAGTGAGCGGAAAATTCAAAATTATTTTTATTTTATTACATACATATATACAGTGAACTCACATGCTGACAGGCGACAGCTATGAGCTACCACTTTCAATGATGCGTCCGTAGTGGACTTAATGATACCTTATATTTTTACTTAATTATAATTATAAAAAATAATGTCGTGGTTATCAAATTTTTTCCCTATATTAATTGAAAGTGGTTAACATGAAATTTATTTTTAGGTAAGTTATTCAATTGATCAATAGAGTGCTGAAACACAGGCGAGATTCTATGTGTGTCAGTATTCTATTGGTCAATTAACCAACTTATTAGAAAATAAACTTCATACTAACCGGATCCCTATTAATTCCTTCATTACAATTTTTAGAGCCTGTAGTGCAGTGAAAAAAATATATTTTAAAATTGAATTTGAAAATGTTTAAGATTTATTGATTTTTAAAAAATATTTTTAGGGAGTATACATTTTTGGTAGAAAAATATTTTGAAAAAAATATAGAAAATATTCAGTGGCGAAGTCATAATTGAGGTCAAAATATTATGATCGCTATAAATAATTTGGCGAATTATAATTTTGTGTTTTTTGACCATGATTGCATATGTAAAAACATGATTTGATTATAATATTGTTAATACAACAAGTAATAACATTATATATATATATATATATATATATATATATATATATATCCTAATACGCCTTTCTAATCACAAATTTGTTAATAAATATTTAAATTTTTTATGTTATAAAATAATATAAATTAGATTATTATTTATTTTAAAAATATTAGAAGAAGATGCAAACATCAAAAAGAGTAGAGGAAGATACATACATTAATGAGTAAAAAGTAATATAGAATTGAGAAAGTTATAAAAATTCAATTTAATCTGTATATTAAAAAGTTTAATATATATTATAAAAGTAAAGATTATTTTGTCTAAATTTAAATATGATTTATCTGAAGTAAAGGAGCTTTTTGTTTTTGTTTTTGTTTTTGGGCTCCTTTTAAGTTTGATTCCCAAGCACTGGAAAACACATAATAGTCCTTTACGAGAATAGCATAAGCATAAATTAAACACTCTTAATTACCAATTGACTAAATGATAGAGATCGATAATTATAATTATACTCCATAGTACGTACGTTAGTCAGCACACGACACTCCTCTTAACCCTTCCTTTAAATTACTACTACAAACTGCAGTACATAAAAATAAACTTTGGATTGGATGCCAAGAGTAAATCATATGAGCAGATGCCTTTGCTTCCTGCTGGTTTTTTGGTTTTGGCTCCATCCACACACCAACTATTAAATATTCAAAATTATGACCTAATTTAATCTAAGATTTTAAATTATTATCAATATGATTTTAATATTATCATTTAAATAAGCCTATGATAGATTAAAAATTAAAATAATTCAAAAAAAAAATACTATTGAATTCACTCTACTATATGTGGACTACTATATATATTCTAAAATGTTAATACGAGTCGAGAGACCTTTCACGTGTGCATTACGGTCAAACTGCAATGTCCATTGGATCAAATTAAAAAAAAAAATACTAATATCTAGAATAAATAAACTCGGCGTGAACCACCACATTCTTCCGCACAACACTCGGGTTGTTATCAATTGTTTGTATCCGGTGGAGGGTAATCTTCTTCGACTCTTAATAATTATAATAGTACTAATAATAATAATAATTATTATTATTACTATTATTATTATAATTATTGTTATTATTATTTTTATTATTAGAGTAAAGTTCAGATCAGCTCCTGGAGTTTGGAGTCTTTCCCACTTAACCACCTGTAGTCAGTAAAACTACATTTAAACTCCCGACTTTTTGAGTTGAAATGAAAACGTCACCTTTTTCATCCAACTTAACCGTGCGTGTATGTCAGACGCCAAAAGCGCGTGAAAAGGGGCTGCAACGGTCAAAAAAGACTGATAAATGTCTGAGAAGAAATGTAAGTCTTTAGATTAAGTTGGAAGAATTGAGATGAAATCTGAATCATCCTTTTGTTTTGTCAAATGAAAGATTCAAAATAAGTTATGTTTTATTATATAGATATAGATATAGATATACAATCACTTATTATATTTTTATTATCAATTGTTATTACACAATCACTTATAAATTATTGCATGCAACATAAACTTATTTTAAAAATTTATTGTCAAAGTAGATTTATAATTTTGAAATAGTAAGAGGAGTATTGTAACACCTTAGTCATATCAACAAATATGAAAAAAATATGTAAGTGTGTAAAAAATTAAGTTACTAACAATAATACCTTTAATCATGATTTTTTGAGTGAGCTAAGATGACCCAAGAAGATAGTATTGGGTTAGTGTTTTAATTCGATTCGGACAGGTTTAAGTCTTGTTCGGATGAATTTAATTTTCGATTCAGAGTTGAAAATAAAATTACTAACAATAATAACTTCTATCATAACCTTTTGATTCAGACTTGGGATTTGGGTTGTTTCAACTTTCAAGTATGTTTTTAAGCATAATTTGAGTGTTAAAAAAACTCCGATAAAGACAAAGACATGCTAGCCATACATAAAACAAATAATGACAAACTAATTAAAAGGTATATACTAGAAAACTAATTAAAAACAATAAATATGCAGTAGAAAAGACTAATTTTTGTTTGATGGGTTTTGGGTCGTTGGGTACAAATTGAATTAAATGAGACTTTGATATCGATTAAAGAATTAATTAAGACTGCACCCGAATTGTCTAATTGTGTGATCATTTGTATTTGTACTTAAACATAATGTTTCTACAGTAGTTGATAAAGACGCATGCATATTCTTAATTTTACCATCTTACTAAAATTAAAATAACATTTTATTGTGAGCCGTCAACAAATTAAATCAAATGTTACATTGTTTAGCTAGTAAAAATAAATCGGTCAGTTGTTCTTAATAATTGTTATGATACAAGGAAATTAATGTAATTGTTACGATACAAGGAAATTAATTGTTATGATACAAGGAAATTATCGCAATGACAAGATAGAATGAAGCGTCTTTCTAATTTTTTTTTCATGAAGAACATTGAGCTTAACCATCATCTATAACTATAAGTTCTTTCATTTAATTATTTGAAATTTTCTCTTTATACAAAATTCTATATATAGTTTATCTATATATGTTCATTATTAGTAATTTTCATTTAATAACAAATTGGGAATATATATACTAGTAGTAACTTTGGAGGTTATTAAAATTATTACTCTCTCCGTCCCAAGATAAAAGTCATTGTGAACTTTTCATACATATTAAGAAGAAGAATAAAATGATAAAATTGTCCATAATAATATGTCATTAAATATGAAGAGAGAATTAGAATAAGAAAAGTACGAGATAATTAATGTTACAAGCATAATAGAAAAAAATGTGTAATAGTTTGGTTATTAAAGGAAAGTAGACATTTAACATGGGACTATTCAAAATAGTACTCCCTCCGTCTCTATTTAAATGACGTTTTAGAGATGGGCACATGAATTAAAATAATGATTGGAAAGCATTAAATATAGTTTTCAATTGTCTATTATATCCTTAAATCATTAATTTATCATAGCACAAGAGTTTAAAGTATCAAAAAAATAGGTAGAGTAATGATGGATAATTTTGGAAAAATTATCATTAATTCTCCTAGATTTAAATAAAAGTTAATTAATTAAAAATAAATAAAAAATTCTAAAATATCATTTAAATAAGAATGGAGAGAATAATAAAGATTTTTATCAGTATATTTTAATGAGTCTAAAATTAAAGAGGGTAGAGCCAAAAAACTGAATTCGTCGACTGACAAAAATAAACAAACTTGTTTATTTTTGGTACGGGTAAGATACAGGATCCTCATAACTCACAATAATACCTACAGAGATAGTACTAATCCATTGAACTGGACACCCACTAGCTACACAGTATAAGTGTATCAGTAATTTATTAATCAATTGATTAATTTATTTAAAAAATAAATTTTTAGTCGAGCGAATACGAATTGAGTCCAAACTATTTGTTATTTATAATATATAATATTATTTAATAATACATATAAATATAATAATAATAAATTATGCAGAACATAAATAACTTGTAAAATGATGAATATAAATCCGAGTCTTTTGAATTCACAAAGTCTCCTTAAAGCAAATTTATTCCCCCACAGATGCTAAGGGTTAATTGAATAATTGCATCCCAAGATAAAACGGATTTCAATTCTTAATTAGTACCATTACAAAATTAAGAATTCATCGAACGCAAATTCTATGTTATGTACTCGATTTTACTATTAATAATAATGATGCGTGAAAGTGGTGCGTGAATACACTTACCCAAAAACGGAAAAGATTTCGCATGGTGAAAAATACCGCAGAATCGGTGGGAAGGAAATGCAGAATCTATGAAACTGGGATTCTTGCGAAATGCGATCTGAATTGCGAAGGGAACGAGAATTCTATCAAGTGCGAGCATCTTGAAAGGTTATCGCTAAATCGAATCGAAATTTTTCTCGCAAAACCGGGAGGAAAATTTTCCTCGACGGACCGAACAGAGAGAACGGAAAAATTATTTTTTTAGAAATATGCCCCACATTGTTCATTTATAGAAAAATTCGTATGTAACCGTCATCAAAACGACGTAGTATTGTGATGAAAAAAAATATATATCACTAATTTGTATGTAACCGTCGTCAAAACGACTTAGTGCTTTACTGAGTACTACATAGTTCGGTTTGCCCATTGAACCTAGATCTTGGGATCTCCAAATCACCTAGGTTGGGTTGCCACTACGACGACTCTTATTTAAACAAAGAGGCTTTAAACCCATTCCTTTTTGATGATTTTTCCACTTGCTTCTTTGTTAAACCTTTTGTAAGCGGATCCGCATAATATTATCTTTTGACTTTACATAATCAATTGAGATAATTCAATTTGAGAGCAATTGTCTAACTCAGATATTATGTCTTCGTCAGATACGGCGTGACTTACAGATTATATAAATGACTCTGTGTTCTTCCAATCACCATTGGCTATCACAATCATATATATATATAATTTGGCACAGTGTCTTGACCAATTTGGAATATCCTCTAAGAAATTACGGGCCACTCGAACTTTTCTCCAAATTTTCTTTTAACGCAATGAATTCGATTTCATCAGACTAATAATACACGCTTTATTTTGAGGATTTCCAAGATAATAACAAGACCACCAAGTGTAAATACATATCCACTTGTGGATTTTGAATCTTTAGTATCGATATCCAATTAGCATCAAGATATCCTTCTAATAATTTCGGATATCTTGTATAGTCAATCCATAGTTTTGAGTATGTTTTAAATATCCCAAAACTCTCAAAATAGCTTTCCAGTGATCTTTACCTGAATTACTCATATACCTACTTAGCTTACTTACTGAATAAGTTATATCGGGTCTAGTACTGTTCATGACATATATTAAACTGCCTATTATACGAGAATATTCTAGTTGAGATATGTTATCACCTTCATTATTAGCTAGATGAAGATTTATATCAACTGGAGTTTTATTCAGAATTATATTATACTTGTTAAAATTTTCAAGTATTTTCTCAATGTAATGAGATTGAGATAATATAATTCCATTAAAGGTTCTAGAAATCTTGATTCTTAAAATTATATCAGCAACCCCCAAGTCTTTCATATCAAATCTATTTGACAACATACGTTTTGTTGAATTGCTAACTTCATTGTTGCTACCCATGATTAACATATCATCCACATAAAGACAAACAATGACATATTCATTTTGAGTGCTTTTGACATTAACACATTTGTCACACTCATTGATTTTAAATCCATTTGATAACATAACATTATCAAATTTCTCATGCCATTGTTTTGGTGCTTGTTTTAATCCATACAAGGATTTAACAAGTTTGCATACTTTCCTCTCTCTCGTCTGTGAGCGGTGAAACCTTGAAAGTTGTTCCATATATATTTCTTCATCTAATTCACCATTTAAGAATGCGCCTCTTTACATCCATTTGATGTATTTCAAGTCTATTTAAAGATGTTATTGCTATTAGCATTCGAATAGATGTAATTCTTGTAACGTGTAAATAAGTGTCTAAATAATCCAATCCTTCCTTT
>CM035171.1:131770458-131883080 GCA_020205615.1 Panax quinquefolius | reverse complement strand
GTTTATAAATTTAAAAGTGATTAAAATATTGTTATAATATTAATGATATTAGATTATGAGATTATTAAGTGATTGATAACATAGGGATATTCTTGAACTCGGATAAATTATATTATAAATGTTTAATATTTATCCTTTATCTCATTTGATTGATTCTTTTATATCATTATCCTCACGCTTATATTACGTTGAAAGTCATCTCGTATCTGTAGAAACAAGATAGATGGACTTGGTATGATTATGACTGTGATTGTTCTAAGATAATCATAACCTTAATTGAAAACACAATTATCTTTGGTCAGTAGTGCATGGATAATTTGTGGTCGTGATACTAATGAATACACGATTATCTTTCGTCAGAAGCATGGATAATTTGTGGTCGGATACTAATGAATACACGATTATCTTCGTCAGTAGTGCATGGATAATTTGTGGTCGTGATACTAATGAATACACGATTATCTTTCGCAGTAGTGCATGGATAATTTGTGGTCGTGATACTAATGAATACACGATTATCTTTCGTCAGTAGTGTATGGATAATTTGTGGTCGGATACTAATGAATACACGATTATCTTTGGCCGTAGTGCATGGATAATTTGTGGTCGTGATACTAATGAATACACGATTATCTTTCGCCGTAGTGCATGGATAATTTGTGGTCGTGATACTAATGAATACACGATTATCTTTCGCCGTAGTGCATGGATAATTTGTGGTCGTGATACTAATGAATACACGATTATCTTTCGTCAGTAGTGTATGGATAATTTGTGGTCGGATACTAATGAATACACGATTATCTTTCGCCGTAGTGCATGGATAATTTGTGGTCGTGATACTAATGAATACACGATTATCTTTGGTCCGTAGTGCATGGATAATTTGTGGTCGGATACTAATGAATACACGATTATCTTCGGCAGAAGTGCATGGATAATTTGTGGTCGTGATACTAATGAATACACGATTATCTTCGCAGTAAGGTATGGATAATGAATTTGTGGTCGTGATACTAATGAATACACGATTATCTTGGGCCGTAGTGTATGGATAATTGTTGTCGTGATACTAATGAATACACGATTATCTTTTCGCCGTAGTGCATGGATAATTTGTGGTCGTGATACTAATGAATACACGATTATCTTCGCAGTAAGGTATGGATAATTCGTGGTCGTGATACTAATGAATATCCTCGCCTCAGAAAGGCAGGATGATTCGATGATATGGATTAATTATTGAGCCGAGTCTCAAAGAATGAAATATTAATTCATGGATGTGGTAAAAGTCATCTTTGGTCAGTAGTGCATCGATAGACTTGGTATGATTATGACTACGGATTATTCTAAGATAATCATGACCGTAATTGAAAACACGAATATCCTTAGCAAAGAGAAGGCATGAATAATTCATGGTTCAGGATACTATTGTCGAGTCTCAAAGATTATTGGTTTTACAAATTGATATTCGGCCTCAGTAGTGCAAAGATGAATTGTTAATGAATATCTTCGCCTGGGATTGCAAAAATGAATTTAATGTTTTCAACGATAAAGGTATTCAAGGTATCCTCACCTCTTTATCATACCAGTATCGCACTTTCTAATTTCGAGGGCTAAATTCCATAAGAGGGGAGATTGTGAGACCCAGATTTTATCAATAAAGATTTAAATTTTGTAGAAATAATTTTAATATTATGGTGTAAATTTGAGATAATATTATAGTTGTGGGTAGTATTTATAAATTTTGCAAAGTATGCAAGTGGTTATATTATATTCGATTGGTCGTGAATATTGGTTTATGAAGTTAGGAATATTCGCATAACGCACTCAATCATTGGTGGACCCACAAATGTAATTATTGTCGGATCGAGAAAATGACAAAAATATTTTATTGAAATAACGACGGAAGTTTTACCGTTGATATCATGTTGAACTACTCCTTAGTAAAAGTACAAAGAATATGCGTGTGGTTGCACAAGTAATAGACACCAGTATTGATTATTGATGCTTATGTGAGAAGTCACCGGTTTGATTCCATTATCACGATTAATAATATGAATTATTATATAATGATAATGACGCTTTTGTTTTATTTGTATTATTAACGTAATAAAAATGTAATCATCTTTTATATAAAATAGAATACTTTATTAAAGTTATTCTATAAATATAATATATTATATTTTATTACGATAGTGTCGTATAGTGTTTTGCGATAGTGTTGCATAAAGTGTTCAGATATAGTAAAATGTTTTTATATAAATAGAATATATTATATTTTATTTAAAAGATTTTGCTTTAAATATGGACCGTCCGATTAAAGTAAATCAACTGGACCGCTCATGGATTAATTACTACGCATTCTATTTTCCTATAAATAGAAGCTCATTCCTTCATTATTTTCTTACTTAATTCACCCGAAACTCTAGAGAGAGAAATTATAGAGAGAAGTTATAGAGAGAAAATCTATGTAGAGAAAGAAGAAAAGTATTCGCTACTTCACTTTGCCAATATTCAGCTTCTTCTAAGGTAAGGGTATTATTTGTTGTACCGTATCCGGTGTTATTCTTTCTTATTCATGAAGAGAACTTCGTTATTCCATTCATTATTATTCTCATTTGAATAACTCGTAAAAGTGGTATACCCTATACATAACCTCAGATATGCAGATACCCTTTACTTGGTGAAATCCTTATGTTATTCCATTCTTATTTATTCTCATTGGAATAACTCCGTACACGCTTAATCCCCTATACTTGGTGATCTTCTTCGTTATTCCATTCTTTATTATTCTCGTTGGAATATCCTCGTCTGTGTGTTTTACATTTGACCGGTTCCATTGTTTATTATTCCACATTTATTATTCCGTTGGAATATCCTATCCGTGTGTTTTACAGGACCGGTTCCATTGTTTATTATTCAAAGATTTATTATTCTCGTTGATCATCCTCGCTTGTGTGAATTTCACCGACCCGGTTCCGTTATTATTATTCTCGTTGAATAACTCGCTCTATGCAAGCACCGCATACATGGTGATTTCTTTTGTTATTCCATTCTTTATTATACCCAAATAAGTTAAAACTTTGACTTCTATACTCCATGAAATTAGTAGAATATCCTTGATATTTGCGTTTCATCCAAAGATCTTTCATAGAAATATTCTTCCGATCATTCTTGAATTTTACTCTACAAAGCAAAGATCATGTCGACAATTGATGTTATTAGTTCCTAATAACTTAATTTTGAACTTGTTTTATTGAATTATTATGTCATTGTCATCATCCTCATGTTATATTATGTTATCTTCGCTTACGCAATATAGATGAACTTAGTATGATTATGACCTGGATCATTCTAGATAATAATCACGACTTGATATAAATGATGTGACAAAAGTCCTCATATTCGTAATGCAATGATGGATAGTTTTTGGTATGATTATGACCGGGGTGATTCGGTAGATAGTCATGACCATTGATAATTTGATGAAAATCCTTGACCGTGGTACATGGATGATTAGATGTGGTGGTTTATTTATTGTCGAGTCTCAAATGATAAAAATTGATGAAAACTTTTAAAACCTAAAAGATAGTAGATTTTATTCTCTACTGACTCTTTTAATGGATCGCTTATTCAACCGCAGCTTAAACTAGTTGTCTATTGTATTTTATCGCTTAACATCGTTCAAGGCTAATGATAATTTATTCTCGCATTATCTTAGTCATAATATTTCTTATCGGGCTAGTTGAGCTCTCCTTTTTTTTTCACCGTTCTCTTCGTGAAATGAGAACATACCGGGACGCAGCTCTGGGAACGTAAGTAATGGTCCAGAGGATAAGATTAGTAGTCCTCACTATTCTCGTGATATAAGGTGATAATAGTTGTAATGAGGACTCCTTTTGAGTTTGTATAATATCTAGTAGACAATATTTGTATTCAAACTCACGCTTTATGTCGATTGTACACTACGCTTATATTAGTAAGTTGTATTTGAATTTACGTACTATGTAAGTGGCGACCCAAGATGGGTGACGATACCTAATTTTGGGGGCGCCACATTATTGGATAACATTATTGGCAAATGTAAGTAAGACCCCAACTTATTATTAATGAAATTTAATTTTCTATTTATTATTTTGAAATAGTAAGGGTTGATTTGATTAATGTGGATAGTTAGGGGTAAAATACTTAAATATTTCAAAATAAGCAAGTGGTTATAAAATATTCATCATTGTTGGGAATATTCGTTTGGTCGTGGAATATTCTTGTCATTTCGGGAATATTCGCGATTTATACCAGCATTTTCTGTGGGCCCCATAACGAAAAAAGCAATTGGACGAAGAAAACGACAAATATAAGTTGTTTAAAAATAACAACAGTAGTTGTTATCAAGTAATCATCGTTAAAATACTCGGTGTTTAAAACACAAGAAGACACCAGTATTGCACCAATTATTAATTTTTACGTAAGAAGGCACTACTCAATAATGGTTATAGTAATTATCGCTCAAAGATTTTATTGATTTAATAATTGTTGCATTGATATTTTATATTGTCATTGTTTCAATAATTATCATTACACAAGATTTTTCATTATCGAAACAATAATTCATATTATCCAATAATATTATTAGATAACATTATTGGCAATGTCTAGAAATTTCGCTCAAGGAGAGGTTTGGTCACCTAATCATGCCACCAAGAAGGAAAAATTTTTATCGAAAGCCCCTCTTCCCGGAACCCATTTGGTCATGTAATATTGTGATTCGTAATATTATTTGTGAATAATTAATTATTGATTCATATGATGAGGAAAATATTGATTTTATGTGGATATAGATGGAGAAAATTTTAATGTGACAATTGTTGAAAATTGAAATTTTATCTTTTCTCGATAAAATAATTCATTTAATTATATTATTATATTTTAATAATATAATAATGGTGATATTTTTACAACTTAATGTGGGATATATGAGTATACGAGGAGGAAGAGTATTTTTGTTGCAATAAATGTTTAAAACATGTTAAACATGCTTATGGACCCCATTTATCGATCGAAATTTGATTATAACCGTGAAATCGTCTGCTTGTGAATTTTGGCCAATTCCTATTTGGAATTTGGAAAACTTTCTTTCTCGCAGTTGTAGAGAATTGAATTTCCGATAAAAGAGCTATTTATTATGAATTATTGAAGTTCAAGTTCAAATAATTGATTTTTGGAAGTTTAAATTATTTTAAATTAGAAAAACGTTTTTTTCTTACTTTTCTGTAAGGTGGTATGTGCTTATCGAAATGAAATTAGATTTCAAGAGTATGTAGGAATTTTGATATATATAATAATATTAAATTAAATTTTCTCGCTTTGGTGTTCTAAGCAATTTCTATAAATAGGTGCTTAGGTTAGAATTGAAAATCACAATTTAAATCAAAGTTTTCTCTATATTATCGAAATTTATTCTTGTGAGTATTTTTGAGTATACTATGAGTATTGCTATACTATGCAAGTTCAAGAAATAGCCTATATCCTGTTTCATTTGTAAGTATCGATCGCTCGAGGTAGTGGATATTATTATTTTTCAGATGATATTATTTCTTCAATATCATTATGTTGAAATATCGATCAAGTTTTTATCAAATTTGGAACTTTTGGTGTCTGAGTTACTATTCACGATTATCAAGACTATTCACGATACTGCATTATTCACGAATCATTTACACTATTCATCTAAAAATGAAAAATTTTCTTTTCGCCTAAAATATCTATCAGGATACTAGCTTTGATCAGATCCATGTTTTGATCATTCTTGAATTTTACACCACTATGATTATTTTTGAGGTATTTTGGACATGGATAAAACAAAGTACGTAATCCTTAATCCTTAATCCTTGTCATTTTGTTTCATCGGATTCGTTTTTTAAAAATATTTTCATCATCCTCGCCTTAAATGATGATATTATTGAATATCTTCATTCAGAAAGTAAAAGATGAATGATTTCGATGAATATCTTTCGCCCGTAGTGCAAAAAATGAATAGGTGTTTAGATGAATATTTAATTAATCGATGAATATCTTTCGCCTCAGAGTGCAAAAAGATGAATATTTGATTCGTATGTATATTGATTGATGTTACAGGATAAAAGATAGACGATGAACTTTTAAATTCATACATGTAAGATAGTAGTTTGCATTCTCTACTTAACTCTTCTAATGAATTATTATTTCATTGCGTAATATTGATTTAAAAACTTGTTGTCTATTGTATTCTATTAGATTTTTCCCCGTGAAGACTAATGATAATTTGTTGTATATTATCTTAGTCATAATATTCTTTATCGGGCTAGTTGAGCTCACCCTTTTCCTTTTTGTTCCATTTTTCTTCTCGTGAGGCTAGAATATAGCGAGTATTTAGCCTGGGTATGGAATTAAGGTTCTAGAGAGAGTTGTTTAGTAGTCCTCACCATTTTTGTAAAATAATGTATCAATAAATGTGATGAGGATTTATTTGAGTATAGATATTGTCTGTAAGATAATATTTGTATTCAAACTCACGCTTTCATCGTTGTAATAATAAAGTTGTAGTTGTTTTCGCATCATGTATCGACAACTCGTAATGGGTGATGTATACCTATTTTGGGGCGCCACAGTTGGTATCGTAGCTTAGGATATGATCTCCAATGAGATCTGGGAATAGAAACTAGAGGGAGAGACGAGTAAATCCTTCGCTAAAGTGTGTCCTACCTACCTAAGCTTATTTGTTAGTTGGTCAAGATATAGGATATTATGTGATATATTGATTTCTTAATTAACCCTTGTTTTATGACAAGATTTTGAGAATGTCGAATCGAGAATATTAACAATGGAAATGAGACCGTGGAGACGCTCTGATTTCACTAACGAGGAGTAACGCAACAGTCGACAATGTTCCTCCCATGAACAACACCACCGAAAGAGATGATGAACGAGGGATGTTTAGAAGCTTTTTTAGCTCATGCAAAATCGCATTTAGGAGACTCGTGTTCAAAAATATAGAAGGAAATGATAGCAATTCACGGGTTGTCACAACAAGCAAGCTCAAAGAGTTGGGACCACCGAATTTAAGGAAAACCAGATCGGATCATGGCGGAAACACGGGTCAAGCAAATTACCAAGATATTCGATGTCTTGGGATGCACGGAGGAACAGAAGGTTCCATTCGCCACCTTTATGTTCCGTGGCGAAAGGCAGATCATCGGTGGAGTCTCGTGAAGCGCACTCCATCCAACCGCACTCAAAGATGTCTCTGGGAGACGCTTTAGAAACTATTTAATGACAAATACTTTCCCGAAAGTGTTCATCATATGAAGGAAGTGGAGTTCATCGATTAGAACAAAACAAACGACGACGGTGTCTCAAAGACGAGGCAAAGTTTGTAGAGTTATCCGTGTTTGCACCTCATTTGGTGGAGAATGAGGAACGATGACGCGGATGTTTTCGAGAGGTTTCAAACCCTAAGATACGACAATATCTCATTTCTCATAAATTTTCTCTATTCAGATGTTGTTACTGTGGCTCAATTGTTAGAAGCGAGATAACGAGTATGTTCAACCGAGGGACCATAACCAGGATCGCATCTGTAGAGATAGCAAATCAATGTAATAATGATAACCAAATGGAGAAAGAAATGTAGACGACAAAAATGGTAATCACTCGTGGTAATCATGGCCATGAAAAATAAGAAGCGAAGTGAGGAGATTTTAAAAAGAGGAGATTTAACAACGACTACGTGAAGACGACAAAGGTTTGCAAAGAATCGGTTCTAAGGGAGGAGAACGACCACCCATTATATGCTATAAATGCGGAAAGAGGGACATATCACCCAAACCGCCCCACAACAAGCTTCAAGGTATACTATAATTGTGGAAAGGAAGGACATATCGCTTCGAGATCAGACGACAAAGCGAAACCTAGTTCAAAGCAGGGACGGTGACTCAAAAGATCGTCCCAGAAAAGTCAAAGTCAATCTGCCTCGGAAGAACGTTTGTTGTGAATGGTCAAAATGCGAGGAACCCAAACGAGGTGGTTGTTAGGTTTGTAATATTCAAGAACGCAATCAAATTACACAAATAAAGCGGAAACGTGTAAAAATCAGAGTTTAAAATTATACAAACCATAAACCCGGATCACCCTTTATGCACAATTATTAATTAAACAAAAAATTGAAGAACAAGAATCATACCTTGAAGATCCGAAGCCTCGTGTACAAGTTCACCTCCAATTCTTTTTCAATGCTCAACTTGAATCCACCGGTTTGGTTCCTTCCTTCGATCAACGTTAGCCACCCAAGTGTTTGGCCTCAGAGGTGATCCACCAAGGAAGAAGAAGGATTCAAGAAGATGGGTGGTTGGCTAAACCCTAGTTTTTCTATCTCTATAGAAAAGGAGCGCATTCTCCAACCATCGAATTATATCGTAGTCTTGATATCCGATATAAGACTCCTCTTATAAAGATATCAAGTAACCCTATTAAAATAAGGTATTATTTAATTAAACCCTTTAATTAAAGGGCCCCTAATCTTATTAGGGATAATTAATTAAACTCCTTTAACTAATTTTCCTTCCTAATCCAATTAGTAATAAATGAGAGTATTTATATTAAATTAATTCCTAAACTCTTTTAGAAATTAAAATAATAATAATAATTGTAATAATATTAATAAGACTCCTCTTACTAATTTATATTTAATATTTCTAAAATATTAAATAATAATATTAAGCTATTTAATTTATTCTATCACCATAGATTAAATTAAATATACATAACATATTATTACGATTATGCCATTAACTTCTTAAATAATTATTCTTCCTTTTATGGTGTGACCCTTTAGGTTCTCCATATTAAACCTGGTTGTGAATAAATCAATTAGTAATAATTTAATCTTTTTTTAAATAAATAAATTAAACAATTAATTTATTTAAATATATAATATTTATTCTACAATAGGATAAGTTCTCCCAATGCTCAACGACTTTTCAGATAATATAGATTTCAACATTAATCATAAAAGAACCTTTGAGTAAATAGTTACCGCATAATTCAATCCTTCCACCATACAATGTCCCAATTAAATATAAGATATGGAATTATCACAAGTCTTATTTTATTTAATTATATATGTATTTCGATCCTTAAATGCACAACACCAAATAATGCAAATTAGAAACTCTTTTTAATTTCATTCGCCGCTGTGCCAGGACTCTAAGTTGTCATTTATCGAATCACATCGACATTTCTTCTTTAATAAGTGGTAGATTCTTTATCGATCATACATTATCTCCATGTATAACTTATTATACCCAAGCATACCCTTTGATATACCCTAAGGGTCTTAAGGAATAAGTCAAAGTATAACTCATCATACACAAGATACTATGATGATCTCAAGTCCAAGGATCACTCAGATTACTATCACTATAGGAATTCCTATCGACAGCAAGTAAAACTCCATTAGGTATTCCTTAATGAGCCACATTCAAAGGAACATATTTCTAATAAGCACCTACATACTTGCTTTAGTGTTCCACACAAATGATCATGAGATCAATCATCCTCATCCATCGAAAGCAAGTTAACGATGTACCAATCTATCCGGATTCACTAATCCCCAATTTAGTAATCCAACGATTGGGAACTATTTTAGTTTTAAGCTTTCTAAGAATTTAGATCTCATTAGAATGATCATCATCATTATTCTAAAAGCATTGCTTAAAACTATGGGTTTATCACATATCATAAAACAAAGATCATGTAGATAATTAAAAGCCCTTAATAAATTAATACATTTTATTAATAAATGAATAAGATTGTTACAAAGTATATGCTTTATCATCAAACATGATGGCTTTTGTATGCATACGACTTTCAATCTCCCACTTGCAGACTAAAGCCAATCATCATGGTATCCCATACTCTTCTTCTCTAAGTGACGATTATCCCGTTTGTTGGATAAGCTTCAGTAAATGGATATGTAATGTTGTTCTTGAGAGTCCACTATCTCTATAGTGATTTTCCATCTTTCAATGATTCTTATAATCAAACGAAAGTGCCACAACACATGTTTAGATCCAAGATGAGACTTAGGAACTATTCCTAGTTCTCAGAATGAACTTTTATCCAAACAATCAACTTGCAACTTCATTTATAGCTACTTACTTTTGTTTTTATCACTAAACCAAAGAACTCTTTTGTCGTTTGGAACCTTTCCAATTCACTACACCACTGCTCAAGGTAACCTTTACCTTAAAGTGGATTTTCCGTCGTCTTCGTCTCCGTTCGAAAAACTTGAGTCCGTTAAGCCTCTAGTTTTAACTCGGACTCACCATAAATCGATCACATCCTTAGTGCTTTGCTAAGTACTTTAAGATGTTTTTCACCGTCTCGACAGTTGATCTTCTCCGTATCACTGACCGATCAACATCGTGTCTCAGATATTTCATCAGATACATGATATTTACTCATGCGATCTCTCTTTAGGAGTCTTTGGGAACTATTAAGAGAGATACACTCCATGGCTCATCAACATGAGACATCTCTTGGAGTTTACCATGCTAAACGACTTTAGCATCAAATGAATATACGTTCCTTTGGTTAAATCGAGCATCCTATTAAATCTATCTATATAGATTTGTTTCTCCAATTAAGATACTCTTCCCAAATCATTCATGGAGGAATTTTTAGACAACTTTATCTTTACTGATTGTAGAATTGGCATGTTATTCCTTATCCGTAGTATATCAATATATAATACTAGAAATATCATAACTCTCCCATCGAACCCTTTCAGACACACTAGTAACTCTTACCTCATCGATGTAACTCTAGATCATCATCTTCTATGATGCGACCTCATCATCATCATCCATGATGAATCCATACCTTCTAGGTATCTTCAAGATTATTTCGTATTTACGATTCTGGCCATCCAGTACAACAGTTCTATCTACGTGTTCCTCTTATTCGACTTATAGTGTTTTGTGGTTCTTGAACTCTTCAAGATCTATTATCCTCCCACTAGCCCCTTCAATGATAAACATCTTTATCTTGTAAGGCAACGATTTTGCAACAAACACCTTTTGCTAACTAAGATTATAGAACATATACCCTAAACTAACTTTAGGTTGTCCCACAAATCGACACTTATAAAATCTTGTCCCAAACTTATCCTTTCAAACCTTTTCACATAAGTTCGACAACCCCTTATCTTAACATACTTAAGATTAGGATCCTCCCCGTCCATAACTTTTATGGAGTCTTGGAAATGGATTTTGAGGTTACCTTTTCGTAGATATGCGTACCATTTCTGTGACATGATCCTGTAAGGATACTAGAATGTCAAGATAAAATCATTTTGGACCGCATCTATGTTCAACAAGGTATGATTTTTCCTTTCAGATACATCAATCAATTATTATGTATCATGAGGTGTCCATTATGAGAAAAACCATTTGAGATGATCTAGAAACTTATCAGATAAGTATTTATTCCTTGATCTAATCAAAGAATCTTAATACTTTGCCAATTTGTTTCACTTCAATTCTTTGAACCTTTCAAATAATTCACACTTCAGTATTTCAACAAATACATACATTCAACTCTTTGAATGATTATCTCCTTTCATATACTAGTTTGTTCAATTTGCAAAATTATTTTCACGTAAGTCAAGTATACAAAATCCATTAAGTAATATTTCAGTTCTTTACAAAACATTATTATTATAAATAGAACAACAATTGTTCTTAATTATAATATCAAATTTCATTGTCCAATAACAAAATGAAAATAATGTTTCCAACGAGAACTGGAATACAATATGTAAGACCCCAACTTATTATTAATGAAATTTAATTTTCTCTATTTATTATTTTGAAATAGTAAGGGTTGATTTGATTAATGTGGATAGTTAGGGGTAAAATACGCAAATATTTCAAAATAAGCAAGTGGTTATAAAATATTCATTGTTGTTGGGAATATTCGTTTGGTCGTGAAATATTCTTCTTTGTTTGGGAATATTCGTGATTTATGCCAAGCAGTCTTTTGTGGGCCCCATAACGGAAAGCGATTGGATGAAAAACGACAAATATAAGTTGTTTAAAATAATAACAGTAGTTAGTTATTCAAATTAATATCGTTAAAATACCTTGGTGGTTAAAACACAAGAAGACACTCAGATTGCACCAATTATTGATTCTTACGTAAGAAGGCACTACTCAATAATGGTTATAGTAATTATCGCTCAAGATTTTATTGATTTAATAATTCTTTGCGTTGATATTTTATATTATTGTTGTTTCAATAATTATCATTACACAAGATTTTTTATTATCGAAGCTAATAATTCATATTATCCTAATAATATTATTAGATAACATTATTGGCAATGTCTAGAAAGTTCGCTTTAAGGAGAGGTTTGGTCACCTAATCATGCCGCCAAAGAAGGAGAAATTTTATTGGAAAGCCCCTCTTCCCGAGGAACCGCCTCGTCACAATATATTGTGATTCTCGTAATATTATTTATGAATAATTAATTATTGATTCATATGATGAGGAAAATATTGATTTTATGTGGATATAGATGGAGAAAATTTTAATGTGACAATTGTTGAAAATTGAAATTTTATCTTTTTCTCGATAAAATAATTTATTTAATTATATTATTATATTTTAATAATATAATAATGGTGATATTTTTACAACTAATGTGGGATATATGAGTATACGAGGAGGAAGAGTATTTTTGTTGCAATAAATGTTTAAAACATGTTAAACATGTCGGTGGACCCCATTTATTCGATCGAAATTTGATTATAATTTTGTAAAATCGCTTCTGCTTGTGGATTTTTGGTCAATTCCTATTTGGAATATGGAAAAACTTTCTTCTCGTAAAGTTGTAGAGAATTGAATTTCTTATAAAAAGTGGCAAGATTCGAATTTTTCGATAAAAGGGCTATTTATTATGAATTATTGAAGTTTCAAGTTCAAATAATTGATTTTTGGAAATTTAAATTATTTTAAATTAGAAAACGTTTTTTCTTACTTTTTCTAGAAGGTGGCATGTGCTTATTGAGCTGAAATCGATTTCAAGAGTGGCGAGGAATTTTGATATATATAATAATATTAAATTAAATTTTTCTTTTGGTGTTCTAAGTAATTTCTATAAATAGGTGCTTAGGTTAGAATTGAAAATCACACCGTAAATCAAGTTTTCTCTATATTATCGAAGCGTATTCTTGTGAGTATTTTGAGTATACTTTGAGTATTGCTATACTGCAAGTTCAAGTCATAGCCTATATCCTGTGTTTCATTTGTAAGACTTCGATCTTTCGAGGTAAGTGGATATTATTATTTTCGAATGATATTATTTCTTCAATATCATTATGTTGAAATATTGATCCAAGTTTTTATCAAATTTGGAACTTTTGGTGTCTGAGTTATTATTCACGATATCAAGACTATTCACGATATACTGAGATTATTCATTTAATACTCAAGACTATTCATCGAAAAATAAAAAAATTTTTTTCGCCTAAAATATCTATTGTGGATACTAGCTTTGATCAGATCCATGTTTTGATCATTCTTGAATTTTACACCACTATGATTATTTTTGAGGTATTTTTGGACATGGATAAAACAAAGTACTAATCCTTAATCCTTAATCCTTGTCATTTTGTTTCACCGGATTTGTTTCTTTTTAAAATATTTTTCATCATCCTCACCTTAAATGATGATATTATTGAATATCTTTGGCACAGTAGTGCAAAGATGAATGATTTCTAATGAATATCTTTGGCCCGTAGTGCAAAGATGAATATGTGTTTAGATGAACATAATTAATCGATGAATATCTTTGGGCCAGTAGTCAAAAGATGAATATTTGATTCTAGATGTATATTGATTGATCTTACAGGATAAAAGATAGACAATGAACTTTTAAATTCATACATAGAAAATAGTAGTTTGCATTCTCTACTTAACTCTTCTAATGAATTATTATTTCACATGTAATATTGATTTAAAAACTTGTTGTCTATTGTATTCTATTAGATTTTCCCCGTGAAGACTAATGATAATTTGTTGTATATTATCTTAGTCATAATATTCTTTATCGGGCTAGTTGAGCTCACCCTTTTCCTTTTTGTTCCATTTTTCTTCTCGTGGAGGCGGTAGAATATAAATGATTATTTAGCCAAGTTATGGAATGAAGGTTCTAGAGAGAGTTGTTTAGTAGTCCTCACCATTTTTGTAAAATAATGTATCAATAAATGTGATGAGGATTTATTTGAGTATTGATATTGTCTCAAGATAATATTTCAGTATTCAAACTCACAATTTTCTTGTTGTAATAATAAAATTGTAGTTGTTTCGTATCATGTATTGACAACTCGAATGGGTGATGTATACCTATTTTGGGGCGCCACACAATGTCTAGAAAGTTCGGTTTCAAGGAGAGGTTTGGTCACCTAATCATGCAGGCCAAGAAGAGAGAAATCTTTATCGAAATCCTCTTCCTCGGCAAAACGCCAGTCGTCACAATATTGTGATTCTCGTAATATTATTTGTGAATAATTAATTATTGATTCATATGATGAGAAAAATATTAATTTTATGTGGATATAGATGGAGAAAATTTTTAATGTGAAAATCGTTGAAAATTAAAATTTTATCTTTTTCTCGATAAAATAATTCATTTAAATATATTATTTTATTTTAATAATATAATAATGATGATATTTTTATAATGAATGTGTGATATGTAAGTATATGAGGAGGAAGAGTATTTTGTGGCATTAAATGATTAACACATGTTTTGTGTGTTTGTGGGACCCCATTTCTCGATCGAAATTTGATTATAGCTTGTAAAATCGTCTGCTTGTGGATTTCGGTCAATTTTTGTTTGGAATTTGAAAAACTTTCTTCTGTAAAGTTGTAGAGAATTGAATTTCCTATAAAAAGTCACAAGATTCGAATTTTCGATAAAATGGCTATTTATTATGAATTATTGAAGTTCAAGCTCAAATAATCGATTTTGGAAGTTTAAAATAATTTAAATAAGAAAAACATTTTTTGTGTTTGGTGGGCATCTTTAACATGTGTTGATATTTGAGATCAGATTGTCTAGATGGTATGAGAGAATTTATATATATATATATATATATTATATTTTAATAAATTTTCTATTTTTGGTGTTCTAAAGATTTTCCTATAAATAAGTGCTTAGGTTAGAATTGAAAATCATACCGTAAACTCAAGTTTTCTTTCTATATTATCGAGTGTATTCTTGTGAGTATTTTGAGTATTGCTATAAATTGCAAGTTCGATTCGTTATATCCGACATTCCAAAGATCTTCTTTTGAGGTAAGTGGATAAGACGGATTTTTAGTGGTTATTAAGTTTTTTAGTTTCGAAATTTTTCTGAACCTTTAAAAATTCTGGAAATATTTGAAATGATATTTTGATGAGTTTTGTAGATTGTGTCCAAAAATGGTGATTTTTGGATGTATAGATTAGGAGTTATGGATTTTATGAGAAAAGACTATTTTAAAATTAACCGCTTATAACTCCTTGTGGTTAACTCCAAAATTAATAAAATTTTTATTGGGAGTACATCTATATAATATCAGTATACCGTATTAATTTTGGAATTTTTGGACAAAAGTACAATTTATGATAAATGTCTAACTATTCGATAGTTTTGGCCATATGGAAAATAGTAAATGAATTTTAAAAATTCTGAGAAAAATATATATTCAATATGGGACTATATTCTTCTAAATCCCAGAAAATAAATATATTTGGAACTGATTTGGTATTTTTCATGAAAATATTCTAGTTATGAGTAAATGAATTAAATATGTTATGTGAAGTAAGAAAATTGGAAAATATGATTTATTGGCTTGAGAATCATATATGAGGTATATCTGCAGATTTTTATGAGGGTTTTGGTTAATGATGATAAAATCTTATGAGTTTGGCATTTTAGATGATTAAATGCATTAATTATTAAAGTGTAAATAATTGGATTAAATTATTTATAAGTTTAAGAAATGATTAAAATATTATTATAATATTAATAATATTAGATTATGAGATTTCTAAGTGATTTATAACATTTGGATTTAGGTGTTGTAAATATGGATATGAATTTTATTATGAAACTTTATCTTTTTCGTAGTCGATGTTATTTACGCACGTATACGGTGACTATATAAAGAATACGGGTACTATTCACAACAAATTGGTTTCTTCTCCACCAAATTATCGTTGATTTATGAATCTTACTTTTGAAATTAAAACCATGTTTTGATTATATTGTTTTATATAACATTCTTATAACTCTAATGGTGATATTTCTTCGACTTGAGTGTAAAGATGAGTAGATTATCGTATGATCGTGACTATAGGTTCTCTTTGGCCAAGTGCAAAAAGTTGAATTGTCGATTTGGAATGATCATGACCATTGAATTTACAATTGAATATTTTTAGCTTAAGTGCAAAGGTGAATTGATCAACATGGTTATAATTATTGTTATATAACTTCAAATGATTATGTATTTTTTTGATACATGTGTGACGCCTCTAAAAAATTAGGTATACATCACCCATCTTGGGTCCACACTTACATGGTATGTAATTTAAAAAACAACTTATTAACATAATCTGTCGTGGTATACAATACGACATAAATCGTGAGTTTAAATACAAATATCGCCTACTAGATATTATACAAACTCAAACAAAAAGTCCTCATTACAATTATTATCACACTATTTTACGTAATAGTGAGGACTACTAATGCTATCTTCGTGACCATCACTGCTTCCCCGACTCGTCTCAAATTTATATTATCATTTTCAAAGAAAAATGAAAGAAAGGGTGAGCTCAACTAGCCCAAGAAGAAATATTACGACTAAGATAATGCGTAATAAATTATCAATAGTCTTCAATAATGTTAAACCGATAAAATACAATAGACAACCCGCTTTAATCTGCAATGAATATGCAATCCATTAAAAGAGTCAAGTAGAAAATAAAGTCTACTATCTTTTAGGTTTTAAAAGGTTTTTCATCATCGCTTATATCGAGACTCACTTTAATAAATATTTCACATCATCGAATCACCCTCGCACTACTACAAGGATATTCTTTAAGATCACGACCATAATTATTCACGCACTACACGCCAAGAATATTTGTGTATTCATTAATGGTCATGATCATGCCAACAATCGGCCCATCAATGCACTACTACTAATCGAGGATTTTTTTTTTATCACATCATTTGTAACATTACTGGCCATGATTACACCGAATAATCTCTCTCGTCATAATCATACCAAGTCCATCTACGCACTACAAAAGCCATGTATGATGACTTCAAAAAAAAATATAAACATGAGGATGATGACAATGATATAAGAATTCAATAAAACAAGTTCAAGAATTATTTTATCCAGAATTATTAACGCCCAAATTGTCAACACGATATCGCTTTTAGTAGAGTAAAATTCAAGAATGATCGTAAGAATATTTCCATGAAAAGATATCGATGAAACGCAAATATCAAGGATATTCTACTAATTTCATGGAGTATAGAAGTCAAAGTTTTAACCAACCGGGTATAATAAAGAATGGAATAACAAAAGAAATCACCACGCACGCGAGATCGCACACGCATAAAAGTTATTCCAATGTAATAATAAATAACGGAACCAGTCGTGTGAAATTCACACCATGTGATGTTCCAAATGTAATAATAAAGATGGAACCGGATCCGCATCCCTGTAAAACACATGATAGATATTCCAATGTAATAATAAAGATTTTAACCAGTCCGGTGTAAAACACATGCATGTGATGTTCCAATGTATAATAATAAAGAGACGAAACCAGTCCTGTAAAACACATGCATGTGATGTTCCAAATGTAATAAAAAGACGGAACCAGTCCTGTAAAACACATGCATGTGATGTTCCAAATGTAATAATAGAAGAATGTCACCAAGTATAGGTAAACCACGATACAAAAGTTATTCCAATGTAATAATAAGCAATGGAATAACAATGCTTCTTCATGAATAAGAAAGAATAACACCCCTTACATTTGGTAGAGATTGAATATCGCAAAGAAAAGGTAAGAAACAAAATACTTCTTCTTTCTCTCTTATTCTCTCTATACTTTTCTCTCTATAGCTCGAATGAATTCGTGAAAATAATGAAGCCCCAGGCCTCTATTTATAGAAGATTTCTAGCTTAAGACCCGCCGTGTGAAAAGGCAAAGTTTCGACGAATCGGTTTGATGTGAATGTGAACAAGTGGTTCGACGCCTCAGAATGTGAAACGACAAGTGGTTCGACGTCCGGTAAAGGTAATTACTATTAACGTAAGGTAAATACTATCGACGAAGGTAAATACTATTCACAAGGGTAATTACTATCGATTTAAGATAATTACTATCGATTTAAGGTAAATACTATTCACAAGGGTAATTACTATCGACGAAGGTAATTACTATCGACGAAGGTAAAATACTATTCACAAGGGTAATTACTATTATCGACGAAGGTAATTACTTATCGACGAAGGTAAATACTATCGACGAAGAGACTCTTAGATGATGACATACGAGCCCCCAAATAATCAAACTTACCACAAATCATTTTTTTTTCATCAACACATATTTAATCTTTCAACAATTATTAATCATTTATAACTTGTCGCCTCAATTATTGATTTAATACTATAACATATTATACGATGATAATCGTGACAATAATTGAATCAATAATATAAGAGATATGATGCAAAGAATTATCAGAAAGTAATAATCGAGTATACCGAAAGTGACTTTCACGTAAAGATCAATAATCAATACCGTAGTGCTACTACGCAACCACGCCAGACATCGCATTTTTTTACCACCGGGTAGTAGTTCAACAGCTTTTAATCAGAATACCTCCGCCGTTATTTTTATAAAATATTTTTGTCATTTTTCAATCCGACAATAATTTCGCTGTGGGGTCCACCAATGATTGAGCCATTGTATTTAATATTCCCTAACAAAAAGAATATTCCCCACCAAACTAATATTTTATAACAACTTGAATACTTTGCAAAATTTATAAATATTACCCACAACTATAACATTATATCAAATTTATTCCATAATATTCAAAAATAATATTTATAGAAAAATTCATCTTTATTTATAAAAGTCGGGTCTTACAACCTCCCCTTCTTATGAAATTTCGCTTCATCAAATTAGGGTACGACTGGTATGTCAAGAGGTAAGGATACCTTGATTTCATTTCAGATTCTAACTCCCAAGTCATTTCTCAACATCGTGGTTCCTCCACAAAACTTCGATTTGAGGTATAACCCTGGAGCGTAGAATATGTTCCTTCTTATCCAAAATTTGAACAGAACCTCTTCATACGCCAAATCTTCCGCTATTTCGTCCGGCTTCTAACTCAATAATATGGTTCGGGTCTTTCACATATTTACGTAACATAGATATGTGAAAAACGTTATGAACATTTAGACATATTTCAAGCAGAAAGTCGAGTCTATAGCCACGCTCCTACTCGATCGAGGATTAAAATGGACCGATGAATCGAGGGTTAAGTTTTCTCTCTTTCCAAATCTTGTAACTCCTTTCCATGGAGCAACTCTTAACAACACACGATCTCCTATATCGAATTCCACGCCCTTTCGATGAAGATCAAGATAACTCTTTTGTCGATTTTGTGAGGTTTTTATACGTTGTCGGATCGTTTCAATCTTTTCCGTAGTCATACGCATTCAACTCCCGGCCCCAACAACGTTGTTTCACCCCACCTCATCCCAAAGATACCGAGAGAACGACACTTTCTTCCATACAACGCTCGAATGGAGCCATGCCAATACTTGCTTGATAATCGTTGTTGTAGGAAAACTCCACCAATGGTAAGAACTTGTCCCAACTCCCTTGAAATCAAGGACACAGAGTCTTAATAGATCTTCAAGAGTTTGAATAGTCCTCTCCGATCGTCCGTCATTCGAGGATGATACGCCGAAGCTAAATCGTAAGTCCGTGCTCATAGCTTTTTTTGCAAACTAACCCAAAATCGTGAAGTGAATCTTGGGTCTCGATCGTAAACTATGGATACTGCAGATACCATGCAATCTTACAATCTCGTTTATGTACATACGAGCAAGACGCTCAAGTGTATAAGTTTCTCGATTCCAGAAGAAATGAGCAGACTTGGTCAATCTATCAACAATGACCCAAATCGCATCAACGCCTTGAGAAACCTTAGAAGACCCAGAACTAAATCCATGGTAATGTGCTCCTACTTCCATTCGGAATTTCAAGTGGTTGCAATGGACCTTTGGTACTTGATGCTCCGCTTTAACTCGCTGACAAGTTAGACACCTTGAGATAAACAAACGCTTATCTCTCTCTTCATATTGCTTCCACCAAAATGTACGATTTAAGATCATGATACATTTTGGTACTCCCTGTGATGGATTGCAAATGGTGTGTCAGGCGCTCCATCATGATATTATACTTTAAATCGTGGTCGTTAGAACACAAAGTCCGGAGTTGACTCAAGTATTCTTCTTCATCGATTCTTGCTTCCTAGATATAGACCTTCTTGCACTTTCTTCCTCATCACGATCACCTCCAGTTCTATAGCTTCGAAAAATTTTTAACTTTATCAATTAAAGTCGGTTTCTACTCAGATACTCGCTTATCATCACACGCGTCCCCTCGAGTCTTTAATTCTATCTCCATCCTTTGCAAGTCACACAAAATGGGCTTTCGTTGACAATATCGCACTCAGATTTGCATATGATTTTCTACTCAATGCGTCTACCACCACGCTCGCTTTTCCAGATGGTATGGATGGTATGATCATAATCTTTCAACAGCTTCAAGCCAACGTCGTTGTCGCATGTTGAGTTCCTTTTGAGTGAAGAAATATTTGAGGCTTTTTATGATCCAGAAAGATCTCCACTTTCTCCCCATACAAGTAATGCCTCCAAATTTTAAGGCAAAAGATAACAAACCGCTAACTCTAGATCATGAGTAGGATAATCCTCTCTCATATTCTTTGAGTTGTCATGAGGCATAGGCTATTACTTTTCCATGTTGCATGAGAACACATCCCAACCCTTTTTCCGAAGCATCATCAGAGATGACAAATCCTCCCGAGCGATGGTATTGTCGTAATGTGCTTCAAATAAGTCTCTCTCGAGTTCTTGAAAACTCTTCTCACATTCTTCGCTCCAACCGAACTTCAGATCTTTCCGAGTCACCGAATAATGGAATAGCGATTCGAGAAAATCCTTCCACGAATCTCCGATAATAACCAAATTTAAACCGAGAAAGCTACGATGACTTTGGCCATCGATTTAGGTTGTTCCCTACTTTGAATAGCTTCAATCTTTCATTGGGTCAACAGATATTCCATGACTTGATACCACGTGCCCAAGGAATGCTACTTCTTCAAGCCGTAACTCGATTTCTTCAACTCGCATAAAGCTTATATTCAAGCTTTTGGAGTGTCACTCAAGTGTTGCTTTCATGATCTTCACGGCTTTTGGAATAAATAAGGATGTCATCAATAAAGACGACCACAAAGTGATCTAAATATTCCTTGAATACTTGGGTTCATCATATCCATGAAGGCAAGTAGAGCATTAGTCAATCCAAAGGAAATGACTAGGAATTCATAATGCCCGCATCGAAGTTTTGAAAGCCGCTTTGGAATGTCGCCAGTTCTAATCTTCAATTGGTGATATCCTAACGAAGATCAATCTTTGAAAAGAATTTGGCTCTTGAATCTGGTCAAACAGTCATCAATACGCGGGCAATGGATACCTATTTTTGATGGTGACATGATTCAACTCCCCGATAATCAATACAAAGTCGATACTCCCATCTTTCTTCTTCACGAATAGTAACAGAGCACCCCAAGGAGAAGTACTAGACTTAATAAAGCCAATGTCTAACAATTCTCTCGCATTGGGTCTTTAACTCCTCAAGTTCAATAGAGCTATTCGATATGGGGCTTTGAAATAGGTTTTGTACCGGGTTCAAGGTCGATACAAAATTCAATTTCACGCCCTGGGGTAGGCTAGAAGTTCTTCGGGAATACGTCAGAAATTTATTAACAATAGGAATATCGCTAAAAATCGATTTATTTTTATTTAAATCGTGATATGAGCTAAGAAAGCTTGACATCCGCTTTTCAATAAACGAATAATTTTTATGGCTTGAGATGACCGTGATTGATTTTAATGGTTTGGTCGCTTGAATTCAGCATAATAGGTTGATTAGGAATATGAAAGCTAACAACCTTATTTAAAACAATCAATTTTTTGCATGATAAGTAGTTAACCAATCAATCCCTGTAATCACGCCAAATACAAGTATTTTTAATGAAATAAGATCGATGTAATGTGAGGGTACCGATTTGAACCAAACAAGACTTATAAATGTTGGATGTAATGAAGGTTTCTCCAAACGGAGTTTCCACAGATAAGTCAAAGTCTAATTTCTCCTGAGTCAAATTTAATCGATGAGCGCAAGTAGAGAAATAAAAGAATGGGTAGAACCCAGATCAAATAAAGTATAGACTTCATTAGAGTTTATGATAAGCTTACCCGTGATGACCTCATTCGGATTCTTCGCTCTTTGGGAGGTCACAACAAATGCCTCCTCAGACTACCGGCTTTTGAATTTTCGGGACGGCCTTTGGTGCCTCCATCCTAGCCGAATTTGTCTTTGTGAACGACAAAATCGAGCTAAGTGACCTTTTCTTCCACAATTATAACACGCTTTGACTACGCATGACGCAGCTTTGATCGATGTGTCCTCTCCTCCGCATTTGAAGCTATATACGATAGTGGTCTTTCTCCTTCCTTAACAATGGGTGTTTGGTGTCGACGCTCTTTCCATCATTGTTGAATCTCCTTTTCTTGAAATGTCCATTCTTATTGTTTTGGCCCTCGATTACCACCAAGTGGTTACCATATCCGCCCGTTGATTCCTCCACGCTTGTTGTCACCGCCTCGATGACTATTCTCACGGTATTATAATTTTGCTTACCGCTTCTCTTTTAGTCAGGTTGACTCATTATCGCGCTTCCACTAATCGAGCCCTATTTACAACATCTCAATACAAACACGCTTTATGAGAAATAAGATGTCGACGATCTCCGACTTCAAACCTCTTAAAACATTCGCGCCATTCTCTTCATTATCCACCAAGTGGGGACGAAACCGTGATAACTCCGCAAATTTTGCCTCGTATTGCATTACTGGCCATATTGTTTTGTTTTAACTTGATAAACTCCACCTCCTTCATGTGGCTAATACTTTCAGAAAGTATTTGTCGTTGAATGCCTCCCCGAACTTCTCCCAAGATATCTTCAAGACAAATTGGTTGAGTACGCTTTTTACCGATTCCCACCAAGAATCCGCCTCTCCGCGCAACATAAAGGCAAGAAAAGGAACCTTTGCTCTCTGAGCATCCCAAGACATCAAATATCTTGGTAATCTGCTTTATCCATGCTTCCGCCGTAAGTGGTTTTGGCTCTCCTTAAACTCCGGTGGTCCCAGCCTCCTTAAATTGTTTAATGGTGACCGCCGAGAGTTTTCCGTGTTTCCACCTACGTTTTTGGACAGAGTCGCCTCTCCTCATTGTTGATAAATCGTGATAAAGCCTCGAACATTTGATCATTCGTCATTTGGTCAAGGTTGTTGTTGTTTGCATGAGGATTGTCGCTTTCTCGATGCACATTATCCCGATTATCGATATGTGGTGAATCAACAATCGTCAAGGCCCATTGCTATTCTCAACATTCTCGATGTCATTTTCAGACATCGCCACAAAACAAAAGGTTAATTGACATGTAACAAATTATCCCTATCTTCCACCAACCAATAAAATATCACATAAACTTAGGTAGGTCATACTAACAAGGTATTCTGCCGCCTCTCCCTCCTAGTACTATTCTCACATCTTAGCCAGGATCATATCCCTAAGCTCGATACCAACCGTGACGCCCCCAAAATTAGGTATACATCACCCATCTTGGGTCGACACTTACATGGTATGTAATTTAAAAACAACTTATTAACATAATCTGCCGTGGTACAATACGACATAAACCGTGAGTTTAAATACAAATATCGCCTACTAGATATTATACAAACTCAAACAAAAGTCCTCATTACAATTATTATCACACTATTTTACGTAATAGTGAGGACTACTAATGCTATCTTCGTGACCATCACTGCTTCCCGACTCGTCCCAAGCCTATATTCTCATTTCTCAAGAGAATAAAGGAAAGAAAGAAAGTGAGCTCAACTAGCCCAAAGAAGAAATATTATGACTAAGATAATGCGTAATAAATTATCAATAGTCTTCAATAATGTTAAACCGATAAAATACAATAGATAAACCAGTTTAATCTGCAATGAATACGCAATCCATTAAAAGAGTCAAGAGAAAATAAAGTCTACTATCTTTTAGGTTTTAAAAGGTTTTTCATCATCGCTTATAGCCGATTGAGACTCACTTTAATAAATATTTCACATCATCGAATCACCCCGCACTACGGCCAAGGATATTCTTTAAGATCACGACCACAATTATTCATGCACTACGGGCCAAGAATATTTGTGTATTCATTAATGGTCATGATCATGCCAACAATCGGCCCATCCATCAATGCACTACTACCATCGAGGATTTTTTTTTATCACATCATTTGTAACATTACGGGCCATGATTATAATCGAATAATCTCTCGTCATAATCATACCAAGTCCATCTATGCACTACAGGTGCCATGTATTACTTTTCAAAAAAATATAAACATGAGGATGATGACAATGATATAAGAATTCAATAAAACAAGTTCAAGAATTATTTTATCCAGAATTATTAACGCCCAAATTGTCAACATGATACATCGCTTTTGTAGAGTAAAATTCAAGAATGATCAAGAATATTTCCATGAAAAGACATCGATGAAACGCAAATATCAAGGATATTCTACTAATTTCATGGAGTATAAGTCAAAGTTTTAACCAACCGGGTATAATAAAGAATGGAATAACAAAAGAAATCACCACGCACGCGATAGATCAAGCATGCATAAAAGTTATTCCAATGTAATAATAAATAACGGAACCAGTGTCGTGAAATTTAACCGATGTGATGTTCCAATGTAATAATAAAGATGGAAACCAGATCCTGTAAAACACACGTATAGGATATTCCAAATGTAATAATAAAGACGGAACCAGTCCTGTAAAACACATGCATGTGATGTTCCAACAGAATAATAAAGATTTTAACCAGTCCGTGTAAAAACACATGCATGTGATGTTCCAATGTAATAATAAAGATTTTAACCAGTCCTGTAAAACACACGCATGCAGGATGTTCCAACAGAATAATAAGAAGAATGTCACCAAGTATATAGGTAAACACATTATACAAAAGTTATTCCAATGTAATAATAAGCAATGGAATAACAATAGTTTCTTCATGAATAAGAAAGAATAACACCCCTTACATTTGGTAGAGATTGAATATCGCAGTTAGAAGTAAGTAAGAAAAAATACTCTTCTTCTTCTCTCTTATTCTCTATACTTTCTCTCTATAGCTGAATGAATTCGTGAAAAATAATGAAGCCCTAGGCCTCTATTTATAGAAGATTTCTAGCTTTAAAGACCGCTTAGTGTGAAAAGGCAAGTGGCTTGACGAATCGTGGTTCGACGCTCAGAATGTGAAACGACAAGTGGTTCGACGCTCAGAATGTGAAACGACAAGTGGTTCGACGTCTGGTAAAGGTAATTACTATTAACGAAGGTAAATACTATCGATTTAAGGTAAATACTATTCACAAGGGTAATTACTATCGACGAAGATAATTACTATCGACGAAGGTAAATACTATTCACAAGGGTAATTACTATCGACGTAAGGTAATTACTATCGACGAAGGTAAATACTATTCACAAGGGTAATTACTATCGACGAAGGTAATTACTATCGACGAAGGTAAATACTATCGACGAAGAGACTCTTAGATGATGACATATGAGCCCCCTTACCACAAACAAATTTTTTTTTCATCAACACATATTTAATCTTTCAACAATTATTAATCATTTATTTTTCTCAATTATTGATTTAATACTATAACATATTTAGATGATCTTCGTGACAATAATTGAATCAATAATATAAGAGATATGATCAAAGAATTATCTCAATAATTGAGCATAATACTATAACATACGTAGCATCAATAATGATACCGATTTGACAATAATTGAATCAATAATATAAGAGATACGACGCATAACAATTCCGTAGTTATTTTTATAAATATTTTTTTGCTTTCTCAATCGAATAATAATTTCATTGTGGGGTCCACCAACGATTGAGCCATTGTCTAATATTCCTAACAAAAAAGAATATCTCCACTGCAAATAATATTTTATAAAATATTCATAAATATTACCCACAACTATAACATTATATCAAATATTCCCTAACAAATTCCATAATATCCCACCAAAATAATATTTTATAAAAAATTCATCTTTATTTATAAAAATTTGGGGTCTTATATCACATTTAATATCTTTGGCTAATATTTATGAAAAAAGATGATTTATTGATGAATATCTTATCTTTGCTCAGAAAGTCAAAGATGAATTATTGATGAATATATTTTGCTCTCGTAATTATGAAAGATATTTTGCATTGTTGAATATCTTTAGAATATTATAGTGCAAAGATGAATTATTGATGAATATCTTTGGCTCGTAATGCAAAGATGACCGTTGTTGAATATCTTTAAGTGTGGACGCCCCCAAAATTAGGTATACATCACCCATCTTGGGTCGCCACTTACATGGTATGTAATTTAAATACAACTTATTAACATAACTGTCGTGTATAATACGACATAAACCGTAAGTTTAAATACAAATATCGTCTACTAGATATTATACAAACTCAAAACAAAAGTCCTCATTATAATTATTATCACACTATTTCACGAATAGTGAGGACTACTAATGCTATCTTTCGTGACCATCACTGCTTCCCGACTACGTCTCAAATTTATATTCTCATTTCCTCAAGAGAATAAAAGGAAAGAAAGGGTGAGCTCAACTAGCCCAAGAAGAAATATTATGACTAAGATAATGCAAAATAAATTATCAATAGTCTTCAACAATGTTAAACCGATAAAATACAATGTATAAACCAGCTTTAATGCAATGGAATATGCAATCCATTAAAAGAGTCAAGTAGAAAATAAAATCTACTATCTTTTATGATTTTAAAAGGTTTTCATCATCAGTATAGCCGAGACTCGCCTTTAATAAATAATCCACATCATCGAATCACCCCCCGCACTACGCGCAAGGATATTCTTTAGTATCACGATCACAATTATTCCCGCACTACTGCCAAGAATAGTTGTGTATTCATTAATGGTCATGATCATGCCAACAATCGGCCCATCAATGCACTACTACTAATCGAGGATTTTTTACCACATCATTTGTAACATTACTATTAATGATTACAACTCGAATAATCCTCGGTCATAATCATACCAAGTCCATCCATGCTCTACGTGCCACGATGACTTTAAAAAAAAATATAAACATGAGGATGATGACAATGATATAAGAATTCAATAAAACAAGTTCAAGAATTATTTTATCCGTGATTTATTAACGCCCAAATTGTCAACATGATCATCGCTTTGAGAGAAAAATTCAAGAATGATCGGGAAAAATATTTCCATGAAAAGATATCGATGAAACGCAAATATCAAGGATATTCTACTAATTTCATGGAGTATAGAAGTCATAGTTTTAACCAACTGGGTATAATAAAGAATGGAATAACAAAAGAAATCACCACGACGTGTAGATCGTGATGCATGAAAGTTATTCCAATGTAATAATAATAACGGAACCAGTCGTGTGAAATTCACACCCACATGATGTTCCAATGTAATAATAAAGATGGAACCAGATCCCGTAAAACACACATGATAGGATATTCCAACAGAATGATAAAGATTTTAACCAGTCCCTGTAAAACACATGCATGTGATGTTCCAATGTAATAATAATAAAGATTTTAACCAGTCCAGGTGTAAAACACATGCATGTGATGTTCCAAATGTAATAATAGAAGAATGTCACCAAGTATAGGTAAATCTGCAGACATAAAAGTTATTCCAATGTAATAATAAGCAATGGAATAACATAAGGATTTCACCAAGTATAGGTATGCCAGATATACAAGGTTATGTATAGGGTATGCCACTTTTACAAAAGTTATTCCAATGTAATAATAGTGAATGGAATAATGTAAGTTTCTTCAAGAAGAAAGAATAACACCCCTACATAGTAAAAGAACCGAATAAAGAAGTAGTGAAGTAGCGGTAATACTTTCTTCTTTCTATAACTTTCTCTCTATAGCTTCTCTCTATAATTTCTCTCTCAGAGTTTCAATGAATTCGTAAAGAAAATAATGAAGGAACGAGCTTCTATTTATAGGAAAATGGAATGCATAAGAACTAATCCATTTAACCATTCAGATTGATTTACTTTAATCGACGGGCCCATAATTAAAGCAAAATCTTTTAAATAAAATATAATATATTCTATTTATATAAAAACATTTTACTATGCAAACACTATGCAAAACACTACGCAACACTATGCATAATAAAATATAATATATTTTATTTATAAAATAACTTTAATAAAGTATTTTGTTTTATATAAAAGATGTTTCGCTTTTATTACGTTAATAATACTTAATAAAACAAAACGTCATTATCGCTTATAATAATTCATATTATTAATCGACAATAATGGAATCAAACTAAGTGACTTCTCACATAAGATCAATAATCAATACCGTGCTACTATGCAACCACACGACATCATACTTTTACTACCGAGTAGTTCAACAAAGATCAACCCAGAAAACTTCCGCCGTTATTTCAATAAAATATTTTGTCTTTTCTCAATCCGACAATAATTGTTGTGGGTCCACCAATGATTGAGTCATTGTATTTAATATTCCCCGCTAAACCGAATATTCCCCACCAATCGAATATAATATAACCACTTGTATACTTTGCAAAATTTATAAATATTACCCACAACTATAACATTATATCAAATTATTCCATAATATTCAAAAATAATATTTATAGAAAATTCATCTTTATTTATAAAAGCTGGGTCTTACAACTCCTCCCTTTATGAAATTTCGCCTCAAATTAGGGTACGACTGGTATGTCAAGAGGTAAGGATACCTTGATTTCATTTGATTCTAACTCCCAAGTCATTTCTCAACATCGTGGTTCCTCCACAAAACTTCGATTTTGAGGTATAACCCTTCGAGCGTAGAATATGTTCCTTCTTATCCAAAATTTGAACAGAACCTCTTCATACGCCAAATCTTCCGCTATTTCGTCCGGTTCTAACTCAATAATATGGTTTGGGTCTTTCACATATTTACGTAACATGGATATGTGAAAACGTTATGAACACGAGACATATTTCAAGCAGAAAGTCGAGTCTATAGGCCACAGCTTCCTACTCGATCGAGGATTAAAATGGACCGATGAATCGAGGATTAAGTTTCCTCTCTTCCAAATCTTGTAACTCCTTTCCATGGAGCAACTTTTAACAACACATGATCTCCTATATTCAATTCCACGCCCTTTCGATGAAGATCAAGATAACTCTTTTGTCGATTTTGTGAGGTTTTTATACGTCATTCGGATCGTTTGAATCTTTTTCCGTAGTCATACGTATCAACTCCCGGTCCCAACAACGTTGTTTCACCCACCTCATCCCAAAGATACCGAGAAACGACACTTTCTTCCATACAACGCTCGAATGGAGCCATGCCAATACTTGCTTGATAACTGCTGTTGTAGGAAAACTCCACCAATGGTAAAAACTTGTCCCAACTCCCCTTGAAATCAAGAACACGTAGTCTTAATAGATCTTCAAGAGTTTGAATAGTCCTCTCCGATCGTCCGTCCGATTCGAGGATGATACGCCGAAGCTAAATCGTAAGTCCGCGCTCATAGCTTTTTGCAAACCAACCCAAAATCGTGAAGTGAATCTTGGGTCTCGATCGTAAACTATGGATATCGCAAGATACCATGCGAGCCTTACAATCTCGTTTATGTACATACGAAAGCAAGACGTTCAAGTGTATAAGTTTCTCGATTCGGCAGAAGAAATGAGCAGACTTGGTCAATCTATCAACAATGACCCAAATCGCATCAATGCCTTGAGAAATCTTAGGAAGACCCAGAACTAAATCCATGGTAATGTGCTCCCACTTCCATTTCGAATTTCAAGTGGTTTCAATGGACCTTTGGTACTTGATGCTCCGCTTTAACTCGTTGACAAGTTTAGACACCTTGAGATAAACAGCCGCTTATCTCTCTCTTCATATTGCTCCACCAAAATGTACGATTTAATATCATGATACATTTTGGTACTCCTGTGATGGATTGCAAAATGGTGTGTTGTGCGCTCCATCATGATATTATACTTTAAATCGGTCGTTAGAACACAAAGTCCGGAGTCGACTCAAGTATTCCTTCTTCATCGATTCTTGCTTCCTAAGATAGCACCCTTCAGACTTTCTTTTTCATACGACGCCACCTGTGTCCGTAGCTTGAGCAAATTTTAACTTTATCGATTAAAGTTGTTCTACTCAGATATTTGCTATCATCACACGCGTCCCCTGAGTCTTTAACTCTATCTCCATCCTTTGCAAGTCACACAAAATAGGCCTCAGGTTGATAATAACGCACTCAGATCTTGCATACGATCTTCTACTCAATGCATCGCCTACCACGCTCGCTTTTCCGTGATGGTATCGATGGTACGATCATAATCTTTCAATCAGCTTCAAGCCAACGCCGTTGTCGCATGTTGAGTTCTTTTGAGTGAAGAAATATTTGAGGCTTTTATGATCCGTAAAGATCTCCACTTTCTCCCCATACAAGTAATGCCTCCAAATTTTAAGTGAAGATAACAAATACCGCTAAACCGAGATCATGAAGTAGGATAATTCCTCTCATATTCTTTGAGTTGTCATGAGGCATAGCTATAACTTTTCCATGTTGCATAAGAACACATCCCAACCTTTGCTCAAGCATCACCGTAGATGACAAATCCTCCGAGCCAAAATGGTATTGTCGTAGTCAAAATAAATAAGTCTCTTCGAAGTTCTTGAAAACTCTTCTCACATTCTTCGCTTCCAACCGAACTTTCAGATCTTTTCGAGTCACCGAGTCAATGGAGTAGCGATTCGAGAAAATCCTTCCACGAATCTCCGATAATAACCAAATTTAAACCGAGAAAGCTACGATTTTGGCCATCGATCTAGGTTGTTCCCACTTTGAATAGCTTCAATCTTTTCGGGTCAACAGATATTCCACGACTTGATACCATCGCGCCCAAGGAATGCTACTTCTTCGCTTTAACTCGCATTTCTTCAACTCGCATAAAGCTTATATTCACGGCTTTTGGAGTGTCACCTCAAGTGATGCCTCATGATCTTCACGGCTTTTGGAATAAATAAGGATGTCATCAATAAAGACGCGACCACAAAGTGATCTAAATATTCCTTGAATACTCTTGGCTCATCATATCCATGAAGGCAAAGAGGAGCATTAGTCAATCCAAAGGACATGACTAGAATTCATAATGCCCGCATCGAAGTTCCGAAAGCCGTCTTTGGAATGTCACGGTTCTAATCTTCAATTGGTGATATCCAGGAACGAAGATCAATCTTTGAAAAGAATTTGGCTCCTTGCAAATCGGGTCAAACAGTCATCAATACGTGGCAATGGATACCTATTTTTGATGGTGACATGATTCAACTCCCGATAATCAATACAAAGTCGCGATACTCCCATCTTTCTTCTTCACGAATAGAACAGAGCACCCCAAGGAGAAGTACTAGGACGAATAAAGCCAATGTCTAACAATTCCTCGCAATTGGGTCTTTAACTCCTCAAGTTCAATAGAGCCTATTCGATATGGGGCTTTGGAAATAGGTTTTGTACCAGTTCAAGGTCGATACAAAATTCAATTTCACGCCTGGGGTAGGCCAGAAGTTCTTCTAGGGAATACGCCAGAAATTTATTAACAATAGAAATATCGCTCAAAACCGACGTATTTTTGTTTAAATCATGATATGAGCTAAGAAAGCTTGACATCCATTTTTCAATAAACGAATAGCTTTTTATGGCTTCGAGATGACCGTGATTGATTTTAATGGTTTGGTCGTTTGAATTAAGATAATAGGTTGATTAGGAATATGAAAGCTAACAACCCACGAAAACAATCAATTTTGTATTGATAAGTAGTTAACCAATCAATCCTTTAATCACGCCAAATGCAAGTATTTTTAATGAAATAAGATCGATTGTGTAATGTGAGGGTACCGATTTGAACCAAACAAGACTTATAAAAAAGTGGATGTAATGAAGGTTTCTCCCAACTGAGTTTCCACAGATAAGTCAAAGTCTAATTTCTCCGAGTCAAATTTAATCGATGAGCGCAAGTAGAGAGAAATAAAAGAATGGGTAGAACCCCAGATCAAATAAAGTGTAGACTTCATTAGAGTTTATGATAAGCTTACCGTGATGACCTCATTCGGGTTCCTTCGCTCCTGGAGGTCACAACAAACGCCTCTCCTCAGACCTCTGGTTTTGACTTTTTCCGGGACTACTTTGGTGCCTCCATCCTAGTTGAATTTGTCTTCAGAACGCACAAAATCGAGCTAAGTGACCTTCTCTTCCACAATTATAACATGCTTTGGAAAGATGGCACAGCCTTCGACCGATGTGTCCTCTTCTCCGCATTTGAAGCATATGAGGTGGTCTTTCTCCTTCCTTAACAACGGTCTTTGCGGTCGATGTCTTTCCATCATTGTTGAATCTCCGCTTTTGAAATGTCCATTCTTATTGTTTTGGCCTCGATTACCACCAAGTGGTTACCATATCCGCCTCATTGATTCCTCCACGCTTATTGTCACCGCTCTGATGACTACTCGCCGGGTATTATAACTTTCGCTTACCGCTTCTTTTTAGTCAACGTTGACTCGTTATCGCTACTCCACTAATCGAGCCCTATTTACAACATCCGAATACAAACACGGTTTATGAGAAATAAGATGTCGACGTATCTCCTCGACTTCAAACCTCTTAAAACATTCGCGCCATTCTCTTCATTATCCACCAAGTGGGACGCAAACCGTGATAACTCCGCAAATTTTGCCTCGTATCATGCGACACGGCCATATTGTTTTGTTCCAACTTGATAAACTCCACCTCCTTCATGTATGGTAATACTTTCAGAAAGTATTTGTCGTTGAATGACTCCCGAACTTCTCCCAAGATATCTTCAAGACAAAGAAGTCGAGTACGCTTTTACCGATTCCCACCAAGAATCGCCTCCTCTGCAACATACAAAGGCGTAGTGGAACCTTTGCTCCTGAGCATCCCAAGACATCAAATATCTTGGTAATCTACTTTATCCATGCTTCCGCCAAGTGGTTTTGCTCTCCTTAAACTCCCGGTGGTCCCTCCTTGAATTGTTTAGCGGTGACCGCACCGAGAGTTTTCCGTGTTTCCACCCACGTTTTTGGATGACAGAGTCGCGCTCTTTGTTGCATAAATTGCATAAAGCCTCGAACATTTGATCATTCATCATTTGGTCGGTGTTGTTGTTTTTACATGAGGATTGTCGCCTCGATGCACATTATCCTCGATTATTGATATGTGGTGAATCAACGATCGCCTCGGCTCCATTGCTATTCTCAACATTCTCGATGTCATTTTCAGATATCGCCACAAAAAACAAAAGATTAATTGACATTTAACAATTATCTTTATATTCTCGACCGACCAATAAATTAGCACAAAAACTTAGGTAGGTCATACTAGCGAAGGTATTCCCTGCCTCTCCCCTCCTAGTACTTTTCTCACATCTTAGCTGTGGATCATATCCCTTAGCTCGATATTAACCATGACGCCCCAAAATTAGGTATACATCACCCATCTTGGGTCGCCACTTACATGGCATGTAATTTAAATACAACTTATTAACATAACTGCTGTGGTACAATACGATATAAATCGTAAGTTTAAATACAAATATCGCTCTACTAGATATTATACAAACTCAAACAAAAGTCCTCATTATAATTATTATCACACTATTTCGCGTAATAGTGAGGACTACTAATGCTATCTTCAGGACCATCACTGCGTTTCCCGACTCGTTCGTCAAATTTATATTCTCATTTCGAAGAGAATAATTGAAAGAAAGGGTGAGCTCAACTAGCCCAAAGAAGAAATATTATGACTAAGATAATGCAAAATAAATTATCAATAGTCTTCAACAATGTTAAACCGATAAAATACAATAGTACAACCAGCGGTTTAATCTGCAATGAATATGCAATCCATTAAAAGAGTCAAGTAGAAAATAAAATCTACTATCTTTTATGATTTTAAAAGGTTTTTCATCATCGTTATAGCCGAGACTCACTTTAATAAATAATCCACATCATCGAATCACCCCTCGCACTACACTGCCAAGGATATTCTTTAGTATCACGATCACAATTATTCCCCGCACTACGAGCCAAGAATAGTTGTGTATTCATTAATGGTCATGATCATGCCAACAACTCATCCATCAATGCACTACTACTAATCGAGGATTTTTACCACATCATTTGTAACATTACGGTCATGATTACAATAATAATCCTCGGTCATAATCATACCAAGTCCATCCATACTCATGTGCCATGAGATGACTTTAAAAAAAATATAAACATGAGGATGATGACAATGATATAAGAATTCAATAAAACAAGTTCAAGAATTATTTTATCCGGGATTTATTAACGCCCAAATTGTCAACGATCATCGCTTTGTAGAGAAAAATTCAAGAATGATCGGAAAAATATTTCCATGAAAAGATATGGATGAAACGCAAATATCAAGGATATTCTACTAATTTCATGGAGTATAAGTCATAGTTTTAACCAACCTGGGTATAATAAAGAATGGAATAACAAAAGAAATCACCATGCATGCGATTGTGACAGAAAAGTTATTCCAACAGAATAATAATAACGGAACCCGGTCGTGAAATTCACACCAAGCGAGGATGTTCCAAATGTAATAATAAAGATGGAACCGGATCCGTGTAAAACACGTATGATAGGATATTCCAATGAGAATGATAAAGACGGAACCAGTCCTGTAAAACACATGCATGTGATGTTCCAAATGTAATAATAATAAAGAGCGGAACCAGTCCTGTGTGTAAAACACATGACATGTGATGTTCCAAATGAATAATGAAGAATGTCACCAAGTATATAGGTAAATCACAGCACAAAAGTTATTCCAATGTAATAATAAGCAATGGAATAATATAAGGATTTCACCAAGTATAGGGTACGCCGTGATATACAAGTTATGTATAGGGTATGCCACTTTTAAAGTTATTCCAATGTAATAATAGTGAATGGAATAATGAAGTTCTCTTCAAGAAGAAGAAGAATAACACCCCTTACCGTAAAAGCTGAATGAATAAAGAAGTGAAGAAGCAGAATACTCTTCTTCTTTCTATAACTTTCTCTATAGCTTCTCTCTATAATTTCTCTCTCAGAGTTTCAATGAATTCGTAAAGAAAATAATGAAGGAATGAGTTTTATTTATAGGAAAATGGAATGCATAAGAATTAATCCATGAACAGTCCAGATTGATTTATTTTAATCTGACTATCCATAATTAAAGCAAAATCTTTTAAATAAAATATAATATATTCTATTTATATAAAAACATTTTACTATGCAAACACTATGCAAAAAACACTACGTAACACTATATCATAATAAAATATAATATATTTTATTTATAAAATAACTTTAATAAAGTATTACGCTTTATATATAAAAGATGTTTCGCTTTTATTACGTTAATAATATCTTAATAAAACAAAACGTCATTATCGCTTATAATAATTCATATTATTAATCGAATAATAATGGAATCAAACTAAGTGACTTTCACATAAGATCAATAATCAATACCAGTGCTACTACGCAACCACACGTATTCATTGTACTTTTACTACCGAGTAGTTCAACAAAGATTAATCCAGTAAAACTTCCGTTATTTCAATAAAATATTTTGTCTTTTTTCTCAATCCGACAATAATTTCATTGTGGGGTCCACCAATGATTGAGTAGTTGTACGAATATTCCCTGCTAAACCTAATATTCCCCACCAATCGAATATAATATAACCACTCAGTATACTTTGCAAAATTTATAAATATTACCCACAACTATAACATTATATCAAATTATTCCATAATATTCAAAAATAATATTTATAGAAAATTCATCTTTATTTATAAAACCGGGGTCTTACATTTAATCTCGTGCAGTGTAAAGATGAATCTGTTGATGAATATCTTTGGTAGTGAAGTGCAAAGATGAATTTATTAGTATTATTATAAAGTAAAGCTGTGATTTGGTATAACCATGATCTTTGATGTTTCGGTAAAGGCAGTGATGAAATTATCTTCGTTCCGGATAAGAAGAGGAATTTAGAACTACAATTATGATTATGAGTTATACGTATGATTGTGGATGTGAATTGTTGATTGATGTTACTGAGGATAAAACATTGTTGGTGGACTTTTAACATGGAGAAGATAATAGATTTTATGGTCTATTTGACTCTTCTAATGGATCGCTTCATTCACCGCAACTTATGGTTAAAAGTTTTATCATCTACCATATGTTCTAAATCTCGATTTATTCTTGATGAAGACTATTGATAATTTATTTATCTTTAGTCATAATATTCTTTCTTCGAAAGCTAGTCATGCCTCACCCTTTTGTTTCACAATTCCTTTCGTGTAATAAAAGTGTATTTGGGTCGAGCTGGGGATAAGCGAGGAATAGAATGGTGGTCTCATAAATGTTGAGGTGAGGTGAATTTAACTTGGAAGGGTGTTTTCCCACTATCATACAAGATGTCTAACGACATACAACCTCGTGTCATCATAAGACATGGTTGTGTTTCATCCACTTCTTGAAAGTATATTTACAAGCACTACCTATATAATCTTGGTGTTTGTTTGAAGTATAATACCCAATTAGAGCATTGGAGATAATGATATGTCAAGAGAAGACTCACCATTGGGAAGAATATGATAGTAATCTTCTCGTTTTTCTTTGGGGTCTATTAGGTCAACCAAGAGATAATTACGTGGCCATATGATATGTCTTATAACCTAAAAGCATGGCCTCCCATGTACGAAAGTTTCTTTGAAAGCACTTCCAAAGATTCTAATTTCTAAAAGCAGGTTTTGACTATACATTTATGTAAGGTGTCATTTGTGACGTCTTCAGTTGGTATATATTTGTATCCAAACTCACAAAGATGTGTTGTTGTATTTTGCAAACGACAATTGTTGTAATAAAGTTATAGTTGTTTTTCATACTATATATTTGGCGACTCGAGAATGGGTTGGATGGAATGAATTTTATTTTGGGGTTAATTATATATTCACATATATCATCTCACATAAAAAAAAATTCCGTCCAAATCAAATTCACCTACACATAATAATAATAATAATAATAATAATAATAATAATAATAATAATAATAATAATAATAATCTATATAATAAAACACAACACATTTTGAATTTTTCATTTGATAAAACATAAAGACGGTTTAGATTCTTTCAACTTAATTTAATGGCTCACATTTTATCTCACATAAAAAAATTCACACCCAAATCAAATTCACCTTACACTATAATAATAGTAATAGTAATAACAATAATAGTAATAATAATAATAATAATAATAATCTATATAATAAAACAGAACTCATTTTGAATTTTTCATTTGACAAAGCACAAAGACGGTTTAGATTCTTCCAACTTAATCTAATAACTCACATTTTATCTCACATAAAAAAAAAATCCGCCCAAATCAAATTCACGCTACACTATAATAATAGTAATAGTAATAACAATAATAATAATAAGAATAAGAATAAGGAACAAGGGTAATAGTATGTTTTCTGCTTATACGAATGTGAAAATTGAGGAAGAAAAGAGGAGAAGAGCTCTTGTTTTCGTGTCCGGGTAGGTCCTGTGCTGTCAGTTGTACTAGTAACTGGGATCTTCACCGGTCAAAAAAAATTGTACACCTCTCTCTACCAGTTTACATTTACTTTCTTTTTGGAGAAACTCTGCACGCGTTTTTCCCCCCTTGCTGAAATAAAAAGGCAATATAAACGATTCCATCATTCATTCTACATCATCATTTGAGATATTACTAGATCAGTAAAACAAAAATCAATTAGTATTTTTATTCTCTCCCCCTATTACTCATATTTTTCATTTTCAATCATACGACTTAATAAAGAAATCCATACTACTCCATAGGTGTAATGTGGTCTAACATACACGTCCTTCATTAAGACCATAAAAAATGAAGCTTCTAAAATCCAAGCTAGCAAAACAGCGGCCGATCGAATTGACTAATAACTTAAGCAACAAAGAATAATAAGACTAACCAATCACAGATGAGAGTTCTCCTCTGGTAGTTTTACACCTAAAATAGTATTTATCAGCTACCCCTTTAGCTACGCAGTGAGTGCAATGACGATTGGTGGTTGCCTCAATTTAAAAGGCGGCTCAAGCTTGACTTTTGACTTCTAAACAAAGCTCAATCAACATATTCAAGCTTGCTTCTTGCTTGCCCTATAAGACTTCTCATAACAGAGATAAATGACAAACAATGGTTCAATGCTAAATATGAATTAAAATTCAATCAACTTTGAATAGTAATGCAATACATAAACACAAGGACTCGCAAAGTATATTGTTCATAACAATATATACAACAAATATCCCAATTAAATTAGTGACAGTTAATTGGGAGAGATTTTTAAATAAAGGATCAATATGATTGCGAGGACAAGGGCTGCAATTACAGAGCCAATTATCCACTTGTTCCTGCTGATCCTTTTAGACATGGCACTCAATATTTTTTTACTCTTGTCAATGGCATCATCTACACCGTGAAGCTGCAGCACAAGAAACCAAAGGTACCAATCATGAGGGGTGTAGCTCACAAAATGAAAATGATAGATATTAACTTCTCTATTAAAGCCCATTTTTTGTTTGCAAAAGGGACTCGTAGAGACCATAAACTACCTGAGTTACCAAATTAGCTTCCAACAGAGTGCTGATATATACTCCCTTAGTTCCAAAATTAGAGATACATTTTACTTTTAGACCAATCCAAAATAAGAGAGAAATTTCTATTTAGACCGTAGTCTCATTAAATTCCTAACATGTCCATTACTTATCAACTAAGTAGATTGAGTACAACCATGCCACCACTACTACATCTCTAGCAAACGTAACGGATATGTTTGGAAAAATAAAATTTTCCTTCAAAAGTTGGGTTTAGAAATTGATCTCTAATTTTAAAAGAGTAATGCTAGGAACACCAACTATATACAAAAAATTGTGCACGCACAGTATAAAAAAGGAGAAAAATAAAAAACGGGACCTACAATTGAATGTTTTACCCATTTTCATTTGTAAGCAATATATGGGTCCTACTTTTGGTGCACAATTTTTTGTGTACAGTTTGTGCACACAGTATTATCCATTTTAAAATGGAGGAAATAATATATTTGGAAACAAAATCTCCTCGAGTGTCATACCTTGGTATGGGAATGTAGAAGAGTTTCATGCTGTTGATGCAAATCCTGCAGGATCGAGACACCAAGATCTTCCGTCTCAAGCGCAGCTCTTCTACTCTCACTGATTCTATCACTTGATTGATTTAGTCTTTCAGTAGACATTACCAATCTTTCTCTTTGATTTGCAGAAGCCTACAACAATATAAATCAGTTAGAGAACTACAGCTACAAATATATAGAGTTTGGAAATCCTCATTAAATCAAATACTGAAGTTGTTCATTAGGGGCAGCAAAAAATAAATGGGAATTTGGAAAATGAATTTAAAAGTTTGAATAAATAGATCTCCATATGGTAACTCAAACCTTAAAACATTTAGAAGTCATGTTGCTCACTAGTAAGAGTGCGGAGAGAGAGAGAGAAAAGAAGTGTATACTGATTTCATAGGAGAATCCACTTCATGGCAATCACAAAAGCAGAGTACAATTGAAGCAAAAGGAAATAAAATAGCAAAGTGAAAAGGAACATTCAGAGACAACATGGTCTGTGATGTCTCTGCACATCCAACCGGAATAATAAGGATATAACTTCCAAGGTTTAGACATTTTGGTGGTGTTGCAGCAGCTGGAAAAAATTGGGATGGGGATTGATGTTTAAACAACAATGTTTTAGGAGGTTACGGTTTCCACTCCTGCAATCATTCACCTTATTGATGGTGATTGGTACCCCTCAGTCCTAAAGAGCATGAAAAACAATGACTATGGAGGATATCTGGAATATAAAATACCTAAAACATAAAGACTATGGAGGATATCTGGAATATAAAATACCCAAAACATTAATAAGGAGTCATTTGCAGTCAGTTACTGAAAATTAAAAAGAGAAAAAAATCAAAATGCCCCTTTTTATAGCAAGACAAGTTCCAATAAGAAATGCATTTTGCAATGAAAGGATGGTCCAAAAAATTTTGCAATTCACTTAACAACCAAACAATACCAACTTGGATAAATATTCTCTTTTGTTTTCTAAAAATGTTTAACTTGGAATAAAATGTTCTCCTTAAACAGGTATATAGGATATAGACTAAATGTAAAGGAGAAGGATTTCAAATCCTGTGGAAGACAAAAAAAGCTCAGTTTGCAATAGCCACATGATGGAAATTTCAGTGGACTGAGCTAATTACGTAAAGCAATTGACGTGTTCTAATTTACAAAGAGGAGTCCTACATCATGAAGACAATTTATAGAACAATACTGCTAATCTAATTTGACTTGAAAACCAGAACATTCTATGGTGATTAGCAGAAGCTCCTCATGAACCCAAAATAGACCAATGGGGTTGGACTTAACAGCAAAGTCCCCCTACTACACCTATGAAAACAAGATCAAAGCTCAAGGTGCTCTTCTACCTAGTAACAGGGGCCATAGCAGCATACTAAACAACCGAGTCTCAGACTCTCACGGCCGAGGCTAATCAGGGAACGGTCAACCTCGAACCATACCAACGGGATAGTCGTTACACCATTACGGTATGGAGAGGGGAGCAAAGCCAGCTTTCACCCCTGCAATGAGGTAAACAGGAGGGCCGGGGATTGAATATGAATATGGCGGAGGAGATGCTGCTTTCTTCACCCCTGTTCCGACATAAACTGATGTTTCCACAATTAGTACTGCTTTCTCCCCCCTACCGGGCTAAGGGGTGTTGGCTCCTTAACAAACTATCAAATTGATCTAATGCTACAAACCAGGGGACTAGCAAAGATTGTAAATCTGAATTTAGATAGTCTAAACAATAAGTTCTAATCAACAATTCATGTGCACACTAGGGGTGGCCAAACCAATTGGTTTTTTCGATTTTTTGGTTAACCAAACCGGTTTGAATCGACCGCTTCGGGACAAATGATTACCGATTCGGATCAGTATATGGAACCGATACATACCGGATATTCGGTACCGGTACCAGGAAGAGATTTGGCTCGTTCAGTATATACCGGTCCGAACCGGTTTAATTATTGATTTATTATACTATCAGTTTTTCAATTCATTCCTGAATAGATTTGGGCTCTCTTCATCTCTCCATCTCTCATACTCACCACTAAGAATTATTGATGTACTTCATAGCATGTAGAAGAAGAGATCAGATCCGGCGACATTAACAAAGAATTATTGACGTACTTCATAGCAGATAGAAGAAGAAAAAGAGATCAGATCACAAATGGTCTTTTCTTCTTCATATTCGAGCAAGGAAGCATCACAGATGGTCCAGGTTTAATTTCGTTGATTAATATCATCTTTAATTTCAGCTAATTGGTATAGATTGTATCAATTTCTTCAATTATAATTTCATTTGGGATTTAAAATTCAAGATCCTACTTTTCTCTCTCTCCCTTTTTGCCGGCCTCTGTACTTCATCTTTCATTTCAGGTCTCTAATTACTAATCTATTTACTCCACATTGCTACTGATTCAGTTCACTAGCTCTAATTAAAGCATATGATCCTAGTATTTTTGCTGGTTGTTGATTACTTTTGTTTGCTCTCTCTAATTGCTAAGTATTTTAAAAAAAGATAAAGTTTAATAGGAGCAACTCCATTCATTAGCATCCTAAAAGATTTAACTATGTTATGCCATCTTACAATGATCCGGTAAGCAAAAAGCACAATAAATTCAACTCTGTTAAGAATTCTTAAGGGGATTCTAAGTTGTACTGCAGAACATGAATGATGGCCAAGAATAGGTAAAAACACCGGTACCGAATCGGCTAACCGGTTCGGGACACCGGTCTAACCGGTATCGAGACGTGAATTTAGACCTTTTCGGTAACCGGTTCGGTACGGTCGGTACAGTTATTTACCGATGAACACCCCTAACTGCACACCAATAAAATAAAAATTATACATGAAGCTAAATGGGTTATGTTATGTGGTCTTATTATTAAATTATGCCATCCATGAAAGTAGTTGTGCACTAACAAAGTCTGCAAAATATAAATACACATTTTTTTTTGCCAGACATACCACATGTGCATCTGCCGTTCCAGACTCCAACAATTCTTCATGTGCGGCTTGCTCAGATTTAGGCGATGTCAGTTTCTTAACTTCCCTCTTCAACGTATTCAGATCAGATTTGTATTCCCTTAGCTTAGCAAGAAACATAGATTTTAAACTTGGCTGCAAACTTCTCGCTTCGAGATCCATCTTTCGTATCTGGCATAGTACAAGCATTAAACATTACAAAGAATAACTGAAAGAAATTGCATTAAGAAATAAGCTACATTACCACAACATCAGCATCATCCAATCCAGCTTGTAGTTCAGAAACCTGTCTGTTCTTTTGCTCTTCAAATTATAATTGCACAAAATAAATTATAGTCCACATGATCAGCAAACAAAATGAAAGTGAAAGGATCAAATTACGAAAAGTTATAGCTTTCCGAGAAACATCTCAAAATAAATAAATACTCCCTCTAATCCAAAATATAAGATCAAAATTGACTTTTTGAAATCAATTGGAGATATTTTCAAATTCAAAATTGATATGAATTCATAAATTTTGACAATACTTATGAAAACTATAAACTATTTAGAGGGTACTATTAGTTACAAGATTTATTGTTTCTAAAAGTGACAAGAATTTTGAATTGAAAATATCTCATATTGACTTTAAAAGTCAAACTTGATCTTATATTTTGGAATTAAAGAAGTAAAAAAGATAAGACGAGATGCTAGAAGTAAACCTATTAATCCAAAGGTATTAAAAACACATTTACTAAGTAGAAGGTATAAACAACAGTTATAAATTGAAAGAAGTATATTTTAAGATAGCAAAATTAACACCATGACTACCTCGAACTACTTTCGATTTTCCTTTACTGATTTCTTAGGTGATTTTGCCATGCGGCCCATTTGAAGGAATGTTTGTAGTGGTTGTTCTCTGGAGCAAATTGTGCTTTTTTGGTACACCTGCTCCTTGAATACTCCGCTTGTACTAGGATGGCACCCCAGGTTGGTGTCTTTCTTTATAATATGTCATTACTTATGAAAAAAACACTATGTACTACTTTTAATTAGATCATAAATTGCAAGGACTAATCTTATGTACATTCATTTTTTATTCTCTTCGCTACACAGGTCTATTAATTTAATTGAAACAATGTATACCATACAATGACTATCACAGTGCTAAATACTCCAATAAACATAACCTCACAAATTAAGACATTCAACGTCTAGTATATACCTTCACTTTTAACTAGTTACACAAATATATTCAGACTAGACTTCTGAACACATAACAATGGAAAATTACAGATCAGCCCAGGCAATGGACTCAGAGCCAGTTAAACAGTGGAAAACAACGTCCATAAATAAAGTAATGAAGAAGCCAGAATTTCTCATACCTCGATCAAGAATAACAGCAGCTGAATTACATTTTCGGGACAAATTGGCTGAGAGCTCGCAATACTGCCGCTCGTATCCTTCGAATACTTCACTCATATTTCCTTGCAAAAAGAGAGCGCAGAGTCAATCACTTCAATTGCCCATTAGAAACTAAACAAATGAAGTAACGATTTGAAACAACTGATCCTGTAGTCAATTGCTGAATACAGATTGACCGGGTCAGAATTTTTCGTCAATTTATCGACTCGAGTGTCAAGTGTTCATCAAATAATCTCAAATAATTGGGCTGAAGATTATCCAAGGAAGTATTATATTAAGTCATGTGGGCTGTCCAGATTAGCAAATTGATGAGGACTGATCTCAATAATTGGGTCAAGTATATATTGAGCAAGTTAAAGCTTATTCATGTGCAAAGGAAATTAAATTTCACGTGGGCCATATTTTTTTCAAAGTTATCAGACTTAATATTTTCACCAAATTGAAGTGGGCTCCTCAACATTAATATACATGAAGCAATGGTCTACATATCACCAATCATTAAGCTGAAGCATGTAAAGTCCTAGCAGTACAAGGATTCGTGGCTTTCATGAAGGAATTTCGGTGGCTTCGTGCGGCATTAAGAGTCCAAATGCGACTTGAAAAATATTTGGGATCTAGAATTAGTTTTAAATTCTATTGTAATTAGGATTTCTTTTTAATTAGAATTTCTTTTCCAAATTGACTTCTATTTCCTTATAGAAAGTAGGGTTATAGTTTATTTCCTATTAGGATTTGGATTGTTTTGAGTAGTATAAATAGAGGTCCAAGTTAATGTAATCAAAACACATTATTCATTATTATTATTCAATAAATTTGTGAGTTTATTCTCTACGTTTGGTTCTTTGAAGAATTCCTAAGAACTAGTAATTCTTAGTTATTTCTTTGAGATTCAATTTGACTTATCATACAACAATTCATAGTTGTGTGTGGCGTCTTCTACCGCATCGATAAATCGATCGATCTTTGTGATTACCGCTTCAATATAAGCGAGGGTTGAGGTGTCGTTGGTGTCCATTCAACGCAGATGATTAGACGCGAGCAATTGTACTAAGATTACCGTCAAAGTATAGAGCGAGGGTTAAAGTGTTGCAAGCAATTCACCCAACAATTTGTCTTTAGAAACGATCCGGCGACGACGACCACCTCACGAAGCTTAAGTGGAGTCTATCATTTGGTATCAAAACTAAGCCTTTCTAGCAAGTTACTTATCTTTAATTTTCTGCCGAAATATATTTTGCAAAAAAAAAAAAATAAAGAAAAAAAAATTCATATTCTATTTTCATTGTGCTAACCAAACTTGTAGCACACCATCAAATTCCAACGAAGAGTTCATATCGTTCCATCATCATCAATTCTGAAACGAAGCTACAATTTACAAATCTGAAGCATACAAGAAGAGTACAAGGAAATCGATCGGTGATTTTGTGTTATTCTGATAGTCACGCCATCTATATTTTTGTTTTGTGACAAGTAATTTTGAATTGATTAGTAAAATCAAGAATTTTGCTAGGGGAATTCAAGAAGAACCTATTAGAGAGAATATTTTGAGGTAAAAGGCTTAGTGGTGAGATTAATCGAGGGTAAAAGTCAATTTATTGAGAGTATACACGGGTGAACCATTGATTCGAGCGAAACACGTAAGGGAGTGTGTGAGGAAATTTTTTTATCTACTAACCTTTGTTTTGCAGCAAACATGTATGGCTACAATTATGAAAGTTATTATGGGTCTCGAAGGAATACTTTCCAAGGCAATATTGATACAGAGGCATATTTGAGATGGGAGATAAAAATGGAGCAAGAATTTGACTATCATGATTACTCCGAGCGGAGGAAGGTCAGACGGGCCGTTCAAGAGTTCTCCGATCATACAATTATATGGTGGCAGCTTAGCAAACAAAAACATGGGGAGCGTCCGTTCGAGACATGGGCAGAATTAAAAATAGCAATGAGAAAGCGGTTTGCTCCAGTACAGCGTGACAGGGAGGAGTATACATCTCAAAGACATGTAGAGCAACCTTCATGGCGATCTACCGTAGATAATAACAGAAGTGTTCGCACACAAGTAAACAAGGAAGATTATTGGATGCAACTACAATATACTCCTAAGTATGCAAAAAAACAAGATCGGTAGGGAGGTGGAAGAAATTATAGAATATGCGATCAAGGAGAGTTATTGGGTTCGAGTGTTCAAGATGAAATCCATGATCAAAAGCAAGATGGTGAACATCCGAAAGAAAGTAATCAAAAAGATGAGTTTGTAAAAGGAAATACATGTGGAAAAGATCGACAAAAAGAAATTGTTCAAAAGATTGATAATGTAAAAAAGAAAAATTAAAAAGAGTGAGAATGAAAAGAAAAGAGAGGTTGAGAAAAAGAGAATGAAAAGAGTGACCTTGAAAATAAACGAGAGAGAAAAGCAGCACGAGAGGGTGAGCATAAAGAGAGAGAAGAAATATGTGACTATGAAAAGAGAGTGAGTTGAAAAGTGAGTTATATTTTGAAAAGCCAACGATGTGTACATTCGCATAAGACGGGCTTTTGAATACTAACACTAATGATTTTTCTTTATCTAGTTCTATTTTGTCTATTATTGCAAAAGTTGTTGATGAAAATACTCATGCTATCATTCCGTCTGATCGTCGGTGATAGTATTTGAGGAGGAGAGGACGGAGTTACCAAGGTGGGTTGGAGAGTTGGTGAAAGTGGGTATCGTAAGAGAAGACATGAGTTCATGTGTTGATTATGAGATCATAGTACCTAAGGAGGATGAGACAACGAATTTATGCATCGATTTTCAATTGGTAAACAAGTATCGTTATTCTTTTCAATATTTAGATAATATGTTTGATAAATTGCATAGTTCTTATGTTTTATCTACATGTGATAATAATCATGTGATGACAATGCCTAATCAATTTAGCATGAGAGATTGTGATAAATGGAAAATTATTTTAGCATGTGAGTTATATAGGTGGTTAGTTATTTCTGTTAGATTATCTGATGCATCTAGTGTTTTCATGAGTTATTTAAAACATGTTTTGCATGCTTCTATTGGATTTGTTGTTAGCTATTTTGAGGGTAAAATCATCTTTATCATGAACTATGGTGGATATTTGATTTATGTTGAGTTAGTTTATGATCATGATATATATTCTCGTTTTCAATGTTGTTACTTGCATGAAATTCATTCTAGATTTTCTTATCCAAATATTAACTTAGGGTTTCATGCTAGTCAATCTTTACATGAGTTGTCGTTAGTTGACAATGGTAGTGATCATGTTTTTCCGTTCGACCAATCTTCCTTGCATGATTTGCTATTATATGGTTTTGATTCAACAAGTGTTTATCATCAAGATCGTTTGAGGGATGAGTTATTTGCATGTTTAGTTAGTTCACTTGGATTAGCTAAAGCATTGCATACTTCCGTGGAATTGTTGAATTATATTTTACATTCTTTTATGGGAAAAAATGTTATTCTCTATTTTGATGATATTCCGATTTTTGTCAACACTTTGGGAAATTCTTTAGCATGTGTTGAGTTTGTTTGTGATCATCGTCGATATGCTATTGAATTTTCAACTTATGATTGTGACCTTTTTACTCCGTTGACAACATTATTTGTTCTTGATTGTGTTAATGTCAATGGAAGGAGAAAGGTTGGTTGTGTTTTGCAGATTTGTGATAGGATCATATTCATCGAGGGAAACATGAATCGTGCAATTCAATTCGATCAATGCATTGAGAGTTTACAGGGAAGTGTTTTGAATATTGTTTTATTAGACTATGCATGTGATTTTGATTTATTTGATTCTTTTGTGATTAGACAAAAGGAACTTTTTTATTTTGTGTTTAATCCAGGGATTCAGGTGTATGGGTTTATGCGACCTGATGAATTTCAAAAGTTGATATTTGACCCAGGATCATTGACGTGGTTATGTTTGAAAATAATCGAGATCATAAGATTTCCGTTTAATCCGGGAATTCGCCATTGGGAAAAACTATCACATGAAGAGTTTTTCATTTTGATATTTGATCCAGGAGGAGTTGAAACTTTTCAAATCCTTGCTTGCGTTGCTGATATTGCTTATTCATTTAAATTACCAGGTGAGACTTGTGGTTATGTTTTGTTTGGTGATTCTAACTTTGATTGTTTTGATGTAGGATCAAATTTGTGGACAAATCCTTTTCAAGGGGAGCGGATGCTAGATTTGAGGACAAATCCTTTTGAAGAGGAGGGAATGATGATGATCGAATAGGATCGAATTTTTCGTCAATTTATCGACTGAAAGTGTCAAGTGTTCATCAAATAATCTCAAATAATTGGTCAAGATTATCCAATGAAGTATTATATTAAGTCGTGTGGGCTGTCCAGATTAGCAAATTGATGAGGTGATCTCAATAATTGGGCCAAGTATATATTGAGCAAGTTAAAGCTTATTCATGTGCAAAGGAAATTAAATTTCACGTGGGCCATATTTTTTCAAAGTTATCGAGACTTAATATTTTCACCAAATTGAAGTGGGCTCCTCAACATTAATATACATGAAGCGATGGTCTACATATCACCAATCGTTTGTCGAGCATATAAAGTCCTAGCGAAGACAAGGATTCGTGGCTTTCATGAAGGAATTTCGGTGGCTTAAATGCGGCATTAAGAGTCAAACGCGACTTGAAAAATATTTGGGATCTAGAATTAGTTTTAAATTCTATTGTAATTAGGATTTCTTTTAATTAGAATTTCTTTTCCAAATTGGCTTCTATTTCTTTATAGAAAGTAGGGTTATAGTTTATTTCTATTAGGATTTGGATTGTTTTGAGTAGTATAAATAGAGGTCCAAGTTAATGTAATCAAAAACATTATTCATTATTATTATTTGATAAATTTGTGAGTTTATTCTCTACTTTTGGTTCTTTGAAGAATTCTAAGAACTAGTAATTCTTAATTATTTCTTTTGAGATTCAATTTGACTTATCATACAACAATTCATAGTTGTGTGTGGCGTTTTCTCACCGCATCAATCGTCGATCAGATTGAGATTACCGCTTCAATATAAGCGAGAGTCGAGGTTTCGTTGGTGTCCATTCAACGCAGATTTTAACGCATGACAATTGTACTCAAGATTACAAATCAAAGTATAGAAAGTGGTTAAGGTGTTAAAGAATTCACTCCAACAATTATCTTGAAAATACCACCTCACGCAAGCGTCGCCATGAGTGATCTATCAATTGCATGACTTTTGACATCCATATTTATCCAAATAAAAACCCTAACAATCAAGGTATTCATTTTGTGACGAAATTCATGTATAAGATAATAGAAAGATAAGTAGATGATGATATTATGATCATCTGCATATAATATATACGTGTATAAATTTAGAAGAAATGAATCCATGTGTAGATCGCAGCTTACCAGAAGTCAAGGAAGATCGGAAGGGAAGTAAGTAGAACAGAAGCAATAAATTCGCTTTGATGAGATCAGCTCGTTCTTGCTGAGGAAGCAGATCTATAATATGGGTATATGTTCGCCCCGAACTTAACCACCCGTTTAAATTTGCGGGTTGTAGACTGTAGTATGTCCGCCGTCCTTTCGGAGGCCTAGATTTTCTGTCCCATAATTATTATTGTTTTTTTTTTTTGAATAAAATTTGTTTAAATTAGTGCAATCATTAATTATGTAATTTTATTTTGTTTTCTTCTAAAATTCCACTCTCAAGTTGTTGTACGAAATTTTTAATACAGAATGTAGTCATTGACTAGTGTCTTTTGTTATTCTTCTTCTGCTTTTTTTTTTCAAAATTATAGTTTGGAGTAAATAAAATGATTTTTTTTGTCAATTAGTACAAAATACCAAACTTTCTAAGTGACAATTCAAGTCTTATAATAACGAAGAAAAAAAATCTTAAAATGTAGAAAATATAAACTCACACAATTGGTAAAAAATAACCAGAAACTTAATAATTTTAACTGACAAGGTAATACCTCATCAGTCTCATTGTTTAAAATTATTACCTTGTCAGTTAAAATCTCATTATTTCTCAAGATTCTGTTTTTGAAATGAATGAATAATAATTCAAGTTTATTCATTTTACTCCATAGAGTTATGGTGACTCTATGACTATATCATGGCAATTATATTTTGGTTGTGCCTCAGTGTCACCATCTTAGGCTTATTTATTATTCTTGCTTTCCAACCAAATCAGTAAGTCATAAATCAAAAACAACATTCCAATTTTTAGGGTTATATTTATTTGTAAAGATTATAATCACGAAAAATATGATATTAAATAGTTTTTTATATTAAATTATTTTATAATTCATAAGTCACAATTTTAAATTTAAAAACAAACAAAACACTTTGAATTATTAGTCATATCCCTAATATAATATTTACAAACAAACATAGCCATGTTTAGGAATGTAAACTCGTATTATTGCATCAATCAAGCTTTTGCATACAAGTATAATGTAGAAACTAACGGCCGGAAGTAAGACTCTAAACGAACCAAACAGTTTAGGCTCGACTCAAAAAAATACGAGCGAGACTCAGATTCGTTAGTAATATTAACCAAATTTGAGCATAAAAAATAGTTTGAAAAAATATGAGTAGAATCTTAGCAAGGTTATACTCGACTCGTTTAAAATTCAAAATTACTTGAATTCTTGATTGGATTCGATACATACTCGATTGAAACAGATTCGATTAAATACTTGATACAATCTCTTATAATATATACAAAATTAAATAAAATTAGGATAATTAATTATTATTTTATTTTGTTTTTAATTTTAATTGTGATTTTATATTTGTGAAGTGTAATAATAAATATATTTTTTTATTTCGAAGTAAAATAACAAATTCAATTTATAATTATATTTATTATAAATCTAGTTATTATGTGGAGACTCGAATTCGAGCTTCAATTTAAAGCTATTTGAATATAATTCGAACAGAGTCAGATAGAATTTGAGTGATAAATATTCGAGTCGAATCTGAATATAATTTTTCAAATACAATTCGAATTCGAATCGCTTCGTGTAAACAGAGTAAGCAGCTAAACAATGATGAACCTTTCAGGACTGTTAGAGATTAAGATTATGATTGAGGTAAAGACAGTCAAAGACACATGAAACCTAATTAAAAATCTAAACATATTTCTTTTTAAGCACTGAAAGCCAAAGAAGATCCAAAAGAAGAGTGCAAGCCAACAAGGAACTTTCAACCTTTTGAGTGTCTTTTGTTATTCTGCGACTTCTTTAATCAAAAGTCCATCATAGCTGGGAATTGTCAACCATTAAAGTCTTCCCTCGACCCTTTTTTGGGTAAGCAGAATATTGAAACATTAAGATACTGTAAAATTTTAAAAACTTTTCTAAGGTCATCGTACTGAAATTTTGTCCAAAAATCAATGGCAAAAGTAAAATCAGTCTAAAGCAACAGTCACAGAAAATAAAGCAGGATACGCTCTACGGCAAACATCCTAGAGAAATAAAGAGATTACACCAAACGAGAAAGGAAAACCATGGCAGCAAGAAAGGACACGCGAAACCAGAACATTATGCCATTATTTTGGCAGATCTCACAAAGAGGCTATCGACAACCTTGCCCACATTCAAAATGGTTTCTAATGTTGCAGGGTAAATAGCATCTGCCTTGGGATCATCAAAGATAACAAGGCATCCAGCTCCCTGGTCTAAGGTCCCCGCAAACTTCTTATCCAGGATCATCTGAGACAGTTTCTTCTCTACATGCTCTTCAGGCAATTCAATTAACTCAGCAATGTGAATGATCTCAACCCTTGAGAAAGGCTCAATCAACCTGCAGAGGTTCTGCTCCAGCAGAGTGTCGTAGAGGGAAGATAGGTGCCGGTGGACAATAGGGTCTTCCTCTAGCTGAGCCTTAAAGTCCCGAAGAGCAGACTCAAAGAGCTTCAGAGAGCGCTTAGAATGAGCATCGCAACAGCTTTCATTGCATCAAGTTCCGCCCCTGATATTGCAATCCCACTTTCTGTGATGATATTATTCCAGCCACATCATCAGCTTGATTCACCATTATTTTGCACAACAGCATATACTTGAGACTATAAACTGCCTGGGGTCTTCAAGAGCATTAAAGGCTTCAAAAGCTTCAAAGAAATAGCTGTAAGCAGTTTTATAGTCCTTCTCTTCCGCATGAAGAATCCCGCTTTGCAAATCTATAGTACCCTGTTGAGCTGGAGGCACATAAATTGCATTGGCAGCTGTTCTTGCTGCTGTGAGTGCAGCCTTGGCTTTAGGGAGGTTTCTCAGTGAGAAATGGAGTTTGCTCTCCAACAAGTCTATCTCCACAAGAAGTAGCTTGTCATCCAACCTTCTCACCTCCTTGATTAGGCCTGAAAGAAGGTTTAATGCCTCTGAATACTCCTTGCTTTCCATCAAAAGGGCTGCAAGCCTGGCCTCAATTCGTTGACGAAGGAAAGTACGCTTCTCAGCACGGGTCCACTCCACGATTTCTTTGCAAAGAGAGATCTGGAGATCAGATGTCCCAGGTATCTTAGCTACCGAATCAACAATTCCACGAACAATTTTTGCAGTTTTTGCCTTTGGGATCTTGGAAAAGAAGGGCCTCAACTGGGTCAGAAGGTTTCGGAGTTCCTCTGCCCTACTTTGTTCTCTAAGAAGATCTGACAGACTGGAAACAGCCTGCTCTTTGATTCTTAAAGCTTCGGAAGTCGATGAAGGGTTGTCGAGTATGCGATAAAGGATAGAGATGGCTTCAGGTGCGGCTTTGGCTTCTGTAGCCTGAATCAATGATTCAGTGGTTGCTGGGAGATATGATGAAGACATGACCCTATCTTTAAGAAACAAAGTCTGCAAAAGTATACTAATCGAGAGATCAGATATTAAACACACAACTTGCACTACAAGCTAAATTAATTTCCACAATTGTATCCTGAAAAACGTAAACCACTTATGTCATATGAATTTCCATTTTTTTATGACCAAATCCAAGTATTGAGTTTCAATTAAAGCCAAATTGGCAGAGTGATATGATGAAGCACCAAAGTGGTAGTACGTTTACCAGCTCAATTCCTTTAAAGTCATCGAGTCTTTCGCCCCTTTCAAGAATCCCCTCCCTCCTTCCACTCAGTCCAGGAATATAACTAGGACTAACTAAGACAGTGTCTCATGTTCTAATTGAACACTTGCATTTCTAATACTCAAAGGAGAATATTTTTCTGTTTACCAGATATTTATGGATAGAACTCATTCTTAAATTTATTATTGGAATTAATTTTTTCAAACACAGCCAATGCCCAAATTGGATCATTAACTATAGTCAGTCTGGAACACTAAGTTTGTAATCTATCAACTCATAAAGAATTTTTCTTTCAAATAGTTTAGTTATTTAAAGCAAAAAACAGAAGGCAAATCACAAGAAAACTCCATTGCTAAAATGGTAGAAAGAGATATACATAATCCTCTTTTCTTTTCCTTTTAAAATTAAAAACATGTGCTCTTACAACCCAAAGCTTCAACAACATGTGAAAATGTAGAATTTGGTTGTTGGTAAGATCTAATAAAAGAATCCTCCAATCAGTATTTCATTAAACAGAAAGGGAGGTGTTTGGAATGTTCAGAAACCAGTGACTACTTGGGAGCTGAAGAGTAGAAACACGTTAACTATTAGATGAACAATTTCTGCCTTCTATTGACAATTTGGGCACTTTAAATTGACAAAATGCATATTCTAGTCTATGTGAATCAATATTTCTAGATAAGGGTTCATGGGTTTGTGTGCCATCATGGTTGACAGGGAAGCTCAGCCTCTGCCTCGATCTCTTATCTTTCAAAGCTGTGTATAGAATTCGAAGGTCAAACAAGAAAAACCTTGTTCAAACAATTATAAAGCAGGGGTATTTCAGGGGAGTGGGAAACTAATTTGAGGTGGCATAAAGATCTCAAATTTTCACTCAAGATCCCATATTTCCATATCTTCCAAACAACAGATTTTAACTTGGTCTCCACGCAATTTTTGGGGCTCGTGTAGGAGGGGGAGGAGGAAGGCATGGAGGGGTTAGCTACTTATGTTCAACTTGGTGTTTATGGATGGAGGTTAAGGAATGAAAGCAGCTCAAGTTCTAACATGTGTTTTAGAATGTTTTGCACAATGTTCCATTGTTATTCTTTCTTCTGCTACTTGGTAAAAGATAACTGAGCTGATTTTATTTAGTAGAAATACACAAAACTTTCTTATAATCTGATATACTTGGGCCTTAGGGGGAGGGGGAGCTACTACTATTAAGAATATAGTTTCTTAATATTGTTAAGGGATCCGGAAGTGATAGAACATGGACTACAGTCAATTTTAGTAACAAAGAGTGCATTGGTCTTTCTCAAAATTCAGTAAAAACTGTTTGCTCTTTGCCTTTTCCCCATATATAGGTTAATTCTACCCATGACTAATGTTGGAAACTGGAAAGATAATAATCATCACAATCACCTAATTCCAATTTCTCCGATTCACTAATCACTAACCTTAAGAAAAAAGACTAAACTGTGATGCAATAGTACTGCAAATATAGAGAAAATACAATTTAATGAAAAACATTAAGCATGCACCATGAATAATGACGAGAGAAATCAAAATCTAGGGTTTTTTGCACATAAAATATTCAACAATCATATGGATACAACGAAAAACTAATGTCTACAATAACGCACCAAAGATTAACAAGGTAAACTTGGGTAAGCCGGAAGAGTTTTCCACTAGATTAGGAAGATTGATTGCAACCCGATCTCTGCTATGCCTGGAATATAAGATCTCAGATGGCCCAATCCTCAAGCAAGTGACAACTTTTCTTCTTCTTTTTTTCACCGATATTTTCTTTGTTATTTTAATTTTTGATAGCAAACGGGAGATGTAAAGTCAAATGGGAGATAATAGACTTTTTGGGTTACCAAATTTTTTTTTATTACAATCGCGTAATTATAATTTAAAAATTTATTAAATAGTAATTTTGTACGATTTTCATCCAAAAAATAAATAGAAGTGCTGAGTTGACAAACAAAAATACTGAGTTGGCGATTTGACTCTATTTTTTTCTTAAGTGGATCATCATGTGCCAAACACATGTTCATAGATATTAAAAATAATTGTATCTTAATAATAATAATAATATTAAGAATAATAATAATTCCAAAATAATAATAATAATTTTAAATAATAATAATTATAATAATTTTAAATAATAATAATTATAATAATTTTAAAATAATAATAATAGCAACAACAACAACAACAATAATAATAAAAATAATAATAATTACAAAATAATAATAATAATTTCATATATGCCTATAAAAAATGATAATTAGGGAGAGAGGGCACCAACGATGATAAATTCGTCTTGAGAGAACAGAGGGTGGACTTAGAGAGTGGGAGCGTCATTCAGGGAAGGAAGGAGAGAGAGATCTGAAATGTTTTGATGGTGAGTTTGAATTTGGGTTTCGGTCTAGATCTGGATGGTTCGTCTTTACAATCTAGCATTTTGTTTTATTGATTCTTTGCTTATGTTCAGATTCGGTGAATTTGTATTGATGTTTGTTTTTCCGATGTGGTCTCATGGTGTAGTTCTTGCTTATCTATGTTGCATGATTAGATTTAGGTGATGGTGCTATTATTTGAGGTTTCATGTGAAGTTTTGACCGAAACCATGGTGCGATGGTGGCTTTGTCGGAGCTGAGGGGTTGACATTAATAATAATAATAATAATAAATTTTAAAAATGTATTTATATAAAATTAATGAATTTATATTATTTTTTAATAATAATAATAATTTTTAAATAATAATAATAATAAATTTAACAAATGTATTTATATAAAATTAATGAATTTATATTATTATTTAAAAATTATTATTATTATTATTTAAAAATTATTATTATTTTTTAAAAATTATTATTATTATTACTATTATTATTTTGAAATTATTATTATTATTATTAATATTATTATTTTTATTATTATTGTTATTATTAATACACATGCCAAAGCATATGTCACATGTGCATTTCAAAATCACGTGTATACACAGTCAGTACTTCCGTCCGTTTTTTGGACGGAAATAATAATGAATGACTATTTGGTAAAAAATTTATTAGAGTATAGTTACGGGATTGTAACAAAAAAAATTTGGTACTTACAATGAAAATTAGGCCCTAGTACAGTGATCAAAAAGTCTATTATCACACAATCCATGTATTTTTTATTTATTTTATCTTTTTCTTTTACATCTTCAAAAACAATATAGATTTCGATTTTTATGACAAAAAATAAAAAATAAATTGAAATCGGTTGTTATTGTTCTTTTAGTTCGACACTAATTTTGTTTTGTAGGACTTTCATTCTATAACACTAAAGTTTTTATCCGTCACAAAAACAAAAGGAAAAACTTTTTATTTTAATTTATTTTATGAATATTAATATTGGCAAAAAATACATTTAAACATATTTTTAATAATAAATTTATTTTACTAATAAAAATTGTTATAAACATTTTCTTAACACAAATAATTGATTTCTTCAACTTTATAATATTTGCAAACAAGAATATTTTCCGTATTACAACAAAAGACTTTAAAGTTTACGAACTTTAAGAATATATTTTACTTTATGTTTATTTTTAAATTTATTAAGTATTTAATTTAGTAGTAATAGTATCATAATAAAATTGAGATGGTAAATTTGGAAAAATATGTCAATTATATATATTTGGAAGATAAATGATTTTTTATTTATTTTGGAATGTAACAATTTATCCTCTTTGCAAATGAGACCATCACTTATCTCTCTATTTATATATACTAGACGTTGCAATTAAAAGTCATTTTGTTTATTTGATTTGGAACGAAACTAAAATTCATTTCACTATTAGTACTCCTTTAATTAGTTAGTCCCCCTCCGTTAATATTAATCATCAAAATCGAAATATTTACGTCATCTTTGTTATATGCGGAGTAGTAAGTAGTACTACTAAACAAAGTAGTAGAGGCCTCGGATACGCCGGTGATGGGTGATCATTTCAAAGTGTAGAACCACAGAATAGAAGAACAAACACCAGGAAGATTGCGACTAATTTAGCCACTCTCATCTCATCTCTTTCTTTGTGCTCTTCGAAGCTGTTAATTTCCCTAGTTTTGCTGCGTCACATCACACACTTGTAGTAATATTTATTTATTCCAGTAATGGTAAAAGAATTGGTGCATGTAATTAAAAATATCAACCTTCCTTTTAACAAATATAAATAGTCCATACGATAGATCGTGTTAACCTACCCCCCCACCCCTAATTCCTAAATAATCATATTATAAACTTCATGACATTATATTGTAATTAGTGTAACCAAGCTTCGTCCATATCGATATTTTAATCTTCATCGAAGATGACAAATTAATTAAGGCAGAGTAATTCGACACTTCTAGCTAGCCGAACTATACACGGATATATAGAACAAAGAGGTTGGAATTAACAAGTACTAAATACTGTTGGCAGCATGCATCTCCTTAACTACGTACTCTTATCAAGTACGTACGTAGTGGACATATATATCTGGTACGTACTACTTATATATAAGTGCATGTACACTCAGTTCACAAGCAAGCAAAAAGAGGCCATTGCTATAATATATATAATAATCATATTGATGGGGAAGAGAAAGGGTACTGGTGAAGAGACAGAAGATGGTGCTAATGGGGATATGAATTGGGATCAAGCATTTGTTGGAGCGCGACAAGCTAGAAAACGTACCTAGGGGTGCGCCAACGACCCTCAGGACGATGGGTAGCCGAGATCAAAGATACCATACAAAAGATAAGAGTGTAGTTAGGCACATTTGATACGGCTGAGGAAGCTGCTAGAGCTTACAATGAGGCGGCTTGCTTGCTCCATGGATCCAATACTCGTACAAACTTTTGGCCTCCTTCCCTTCTTCTACTTCCAAACCAGCACTTCCTTCAAAGATCACCAATCTTCTCCTCCGTAGGATGAGAGCAAGAAATAATGCTTCTGATTCCGCGGCTGCAGCCTCCTCCTCTTCAGAAACAAGAGAATTAGACGATAGTCAATTTGATAACTTGTTTAACACCATTGATACGGCCACTAATACTAATGAAAGTACTAGTGACATTATTGCTACTACTACTGATGTACTCACCGCTACAACCACAAGTGATTACATGGCTTCCTGTATTGAATCAAATCTTGGTGGTAAAGAATGTATAAGTGGGGATGGAGAACTCGACTGGTTTAATGTCGATCCATTGTTGAATGATGATAGTTATACCGAAGAGGAGGGAGCGCACAAAGTGGATAGAGCTGATGAAGAAAGTGATTTGGGGGTAATGGATTTTCAGTTTGTGGATACTGTTGGAGCAAGTAGTTTATGTTACTCGGCATTTGAGATTGCAGAACAGATTGGGGAGTCGATAGAACAGGAGAATTATGGAGATAATCCGTCAATGCTCACAGAAGCAATGAAGAGGATCAAGTATGAACGTAACTTTTCAGCTTCTCTTTACGCGGTGAATGGGATATCCGAGTGGTTGAGGGTGAATGATCATGGAAAAGGGAGATCAGAACAGTCATCCAACCTTATTATCAATGTTAACAAGAGTACTGATCAAGACTCAAAAAACAACGAGCCAATGCTGGAGCAAGAAATTAAATGGTAGTGAACCAATAACAAATTTTGAGTCGATCATTTAGCAAACGAATTGTCTCTTTAATTGGGGGTCTCTTGATCTCCCTCCTATGTACTAGTAGTATGTTATTTAGCGGCCGGATAAAGGCTATTGAATTGCAGTCTTAATTTCTAGAGTCAGGGAATTAGTAGAGGTGTACTTTTTGTTTTCTCACCGACCAAAGAATTCTTGCTTTTTCAATATTTTATACTCCTATATATTACTCAGAAGTATAGTACATACATACTACTTCCAATTCTCAGTTGGAGAGAACACCATTTGGAGTAGTACTTACACTGCCAATTATATATTCTAAGATTAAAAAAATAATAATATATAATAAATGGAAAAAATTTGTTCTGGGGATCCGTACGTACAGTTTATAACTTATGAAACATAAACATGATAAGAGAGGCAGACTGATAAAACTAAAGTACCATTGTTAGAATCAAACATGAATTACAGTGAGCCCTTCCACCGTTTTTGCCTACTAACCTTCTCCAAGCATACCCTCATAGAAAGATCAACTTAGTACGTACGTAACAGAAGAGATAAAAACAAAAGATACATAGTTTTCATCAAAATACAAGAAACAGTGTGAATTTGAAGCCAGTTAGCATTTCAACATATACCTCATCCCATGTCTGCACTATAACTCGTCATTGAACGTACTAAAAATGAAACATGGGATGAGGTATATGTTGAAATGCTAACGTACAAAAGATACATAGTTTTCATCAAAATACAAGAAACAGTGTGAATTTGTATATATAGCTGTCTAATTCTAATTAGTTGGTTAAACTTTTCTTTACCTCTTGGTAGGTAAATGTATGTAAACTCAGAATCGAATCAAATGGTTCAGGCACTTGAGACCTAAGCTAACTGATTAAGCCACATGCCAAGTAGCTCAAAAAGTTAGCTTAAGAATGTTTTTGTCCAAATGCAAATGCTTAATAAAGAGTTAATAATAGTAATAAATAAAGAGAATACCGATGACTAAAAGGAATGATATGATGTTGTCCAACTCTAAAATGGACGCAGTTAGCATGAATTTCCTTAACCGAGACCATCGGTCAGTTAAGTCCTATAGTGCCAACACCTCATTGCATCAAAAATTAATGAGCAAGATTCAATTGGGGCGCGTTTGATAAATTTAATTAGAATTATTTGGATGCAGTAATCGGCACAAAGGGGCTTCTAATTTTTATTTTAAATAGACGTTTTTTTTAAAAACGATTTTTTTTAAAGGCGCAAACACCAGTTTAACTGTCATTGGTTGGGATTTTTTTTTATTAAGCAACTTTGAAAAAGAAGAAAGTCGGGTAAGTTAAGAGGGAGAGAAAGAGTAAACGCCAGTGGAATTGACGTTTGATTATTTATTTTTTTATTTTTTTAAAGCAAAGATATCAGAATGAAGATAGAGAAAGTAAACGCCACTTGAATTGACGTTTGAAACATTATTTTTTAAGCGAGAAAGTTTAACACCACTTGAATTGGCGTTGAAACCCCTTTTTATTGACAAAATTAAAAATAAAAAGGGGTTTCAACGTCAATTCAAGTGGCGTTCAACTCTCTCTCTCTCTCTCTCAAATTTACTTTCTCACATTTTTTTAAATGTAAGTCACTCCAATTCCAAAATCCAAGCCAATTTTTAACCCACTCCACTCTTGTTTGCAAATTTTTTATTTAATCTTTAAGATTAAAAAATCTCAATCAATCACGTGTTTGTTTAAGATGAGATATAACTTAAAATAATATCATATTATTTGAAAGATTAAATAATTTCACCATTTAGACAATTATACTGAGATCATATTCTCAGTAGTGTTATATAAATAAATATAATAGAATACATCGGTCATTAAAATTTATTTTAAAAAAAGAAGAAGAAGAATTAGATAAATGTTAAGTTTGTCCACAAAATTTTAATCTCAAATTATATTCGCAGTCAAATAGTCCCCGAGTCCAATTTTTAAAACTAACAAAAGTCAAACATGCCCTACCTCCGTCCCATTCTCCCATCACTTGAATTGAGTTAAGCCCGTAGCCGACTTCTGTTCTCTCTTCTTTCCGAATTTTATGTTTCTCCACCTCCAGTGTGGTCTAGAACCTGTAGGCCAAGTGTTGGGAGCAATGGGCATTTTAATGTTTTTGGGCCCAAAGTAACTTCACCACCAAGTCCAGGTTACATAAAGGATCGCCCCAATTGGTATTCGACCCGCTCAACACGGGCCAATAGCTTATCCTCAAATAAATACAAAAGAAAATATAAACAATCCATCTTTGATCGGGGTTTTACAATGTCATCAATAAAGTAAACTTCAGTAAGATCATTCTGCTGGTATTTGGAGCAGCTCTCGTATTCCTTCACAAACCTGCACGGCATCCCAACAAAATGAATGTCACAAGAAGGGTCATATGTCCAGGTCTATTCATCCATCATGGTTCGCCATTAAACATCCAAATTTAACAACTTCAAAATGTTGACATGACTATCTAATATAATATTCATCACTGATCAGATCCCTTCAACATTTTAAATACTGAATACATTACACCAGTATTATTAAACTTTTAAGGAAGAACAGCATGTCTTGGCTTCGATCATCACCTTTAAGTACAAGTGGCAATCTTTCCTAGATCCACCTCTAAAGAAGATGTTTGTGGGATTGAGGAACCTAGAAAAAAGGGAGATGCATGCTTCTTCTTCTTTTTTTTTTTTTTGGGGTGGGGGGATGATCAGAAAGTAAACATACCGTCTTGATCTGGGCTTTGATTGATGCAATCAGGCTAGTATACTCCTCTATTTGCCTGCAGGGTAGGATCCAGCAGAAATCAAATCATAAATATTTTATGAAAGAGGGAATAAGGAACATAACTAAGAGTTCAGAGGAGAAGAAAGGAGCAATTGCTTAGTTTGCACAAGTTTGACATACATGTGCTAATGGGCAATCAATGTCATAACACGCTAACGTACTTCCCAATTACAGCTTGGTTAGACAAGTGCAATAGAAGGGTGAAAACAAGAAGTGGGATTAACCTGGTTAACTTTTCTTCTCTTGCCGATATATAGTTTAATGCTTCAGGCCAAGTGAATTCTACATGAAATCCAAGTCCAACATCTACAAAAATGCGTCTTGTATCCGGCCTGTAAACATGCAGAAACACGCCACAACCATTAATAATTGTCAATTCAAGGTAAAAAGGAAAGAAAGGAAACAACCACTAATGACGAAACCAACTTCTCACAAAATAGCAAGACGGATATAAATAATACACCAAGGAAGAATTAGTACGACTGCTAGCCAGGGAAAAAAATTACTATAGGGAGTTCTTCTACAGCATATAAAAGCTTGGGTGGTAAGCACAACATATAAATTTCTACAACATGGAAGTAAGAAGTAAGAACACGCCTGAAATGGATTGGAAGAATATAGACAACGGATTACATAACTATAGAACCATTATCCTTAATTCCAAGTAGAAGGGGTGAAGAAGCTAAATAAGATAAAGCAATGCAGACAATTAAGATTACTGGCTACTGATGCCCATATCTTTAATAACTAGTATATGCTTGTTTATAGCAAAGCAACAACACCAGAACTAGGAAAGTTAAAATGTTTAATACATACACATCAGCTTGCACATAAACTTCAGAACCAAGATTGACCAATGTCCTCAGACTGGTTACGCTATTCTTCTCCAAATTCTCTATATTTCTTTTAAGGTCGGAGCTACAAGTGTTCATGGTCAAGTAAAAGCAGTTACAAACAGAAACTTTCAATTATTTTAACAACTTCATAAGAGAAATCAAAGAGAAATTTTTTATACATGGAAATATAAATAAATAGTAAAAGGGAAGGATACAATGTTTTTTGTTGCTCAAAGATATTGTCCCTGCAAAATAAATGAAAAGCAATTAGGTTGCATAACAGACAAACTAAAAGAAAGTCTCAAGAGTTCTTAAGCCCAACTCAACAAATCAGTCAAGAAATGCTACTATTAGGAAAGGTCAGATATGCACATATTCTTGCTGCTTCGTCATTATTGACTTCTCTTTAAGAGCTTGTTAAGTCAATCTGTGCTTACTGCTTAGCGATACTTTTTTGAGACAGACTATTCTTCTCTAGAAACACAGAAATGGGAAACATGCACAAAATGATTCAGAAAAGCCGTTTTCAAGAATCCAGGATACGAAATATTGGGGAAAGGTTAAGTTTTTATCTTATGTTTAAAATATATACATTAATGTCAGAAAAAATATATACATTATTATATATCTTGTTATGTAATTCCATTAAAGAAAATATATACATGTATATAATATCACACATATATTGAAGAAATAAAGGGAAACACTTAAAGAGCATAACAAAATCACTTGAATTATATAGTCTGAAATTCCGAGAGTTTACACAACGCGTCCAAATTAAAAGAAAAGAATAAAGTAAGAAACTGATATTCACTTCTTCGAGACGGTTCCCAAGAGAGTCAAATGGGCTAGGAGTGGTTTCTGCACGTCAAGATTCTAACATACGCTAATCAATTTGCTATCTGTTAACTTTCCATTATTTATCATAAGACCAGGCAGTAACCAAGCAGACCATAAGCAAACACACAATTAGCATCCTACAGGCCACACATAAAGGCAGCTGCAACAATGATTCACTGCATATTAGATAACTGCAAAAGAGATGAGTAATATTTCCACTCAGGCGGATTTTTAATTGCCTCCGCAATAGGTAAATACAGTTTGAGGTGGCAATAAGTAAAGTTCAGTAAGAATCACTGAGTCAAACTCATACCGTTCGCCTATGGCTCGTACAAGATCAGGTTTTAGGCGAAGATCAACAAATTCCTCAAATCTTTGGATTTTTTCTTGCTGAAACTTATCCATGTCAGGCCTACCACATGAGGTAATCAAATGAGAAAATACAGACCAACCACTCATCAAAGGAACGTAATATACATATATAAAAGTAAAAGTAAGAAGGTTATAAACTCATTGAAACTAAAGCATTAGGGATTAAATCATTAAAAAACTAGTAAAATAGCCAAATTTTATATCATACTACCAGATGAACCTAATAATTCTAAAGAGGAGTGTTATTGCACTACTTCTTGACGTATCTGGACTTTGTGCAGGTGATATTATCTTTAGGTATATTCATACCTAGGGATGTTCATCAGTAAGAAGCAGTACGGATTGGCTAATACCATATCAAACGGGTATAACCCAGTACCAGTTAAGAGTTGGTTTTTATTTAATTTTTCCTAAAATTCCCAAAATTTTCCATTGTATTTATGGACAACATGTTTATGCAAATTGATATATTTTTGTGCATATCTGGACAACCTTATGTTCTGGATAGAAGTTTAGTATGCTAAAAGGCAGAAAATCGCAACAGAGAGCCCTACAAGGCAACAATAGCATAACCTTGATTCTACGAAGTATAATAATTGAAAGAAAAAGTTTAGGTAACAAAACAAGTAGTAGTAAACATGAGAAGCGAGTATGAACATACCTTGTATAGTTCTCTCTCTCCACTAGAGCGGTCAATACTCAGAATTCAAGAACTTCTTCCCTCGATATGCAATATACAATAAATCCTTCCTTTTACTTTATACTTATATGACTTTTAAAATATAATCGACACATATTAAGAAATCACACATAGTAAAATATAATCCTTTTTTTTTATTATCTCTGAGTTAATTAATAATTACTCTTCCTCATTCCTATTAATTACTTTATTTTTAATAAAAAAAACATTCTTTTATATACATATAAAACATCTTATATTATAAAAAGGGAAAATGAGTATACACAGTTTTGTAATTATTTTTTACACAATTAGTCGCATTATCTGCTAAGACAAATTATACCATGAGAAAATTCAATAGGAGGAAATATAAAATAAATAAATAATTAATATATATTAATTATTTTTTTATACACATTTTGTTCAATTGACAAAAAAACAAATAAAATATTTTCTATTTTGGCCTTTTTTTGAGTTATTTTGAAAATATTTAAAATGTCAAGTTCATTTGAATTTTTTTTTTCAAAAAATACAATTTAATTATGAATATTATAAATTTTATTAATTAAAATATTTGTTATATTTCATTAAATCACATCAAACTTAAAATTTAAAAATATTTTAAATTGACTTTAGTCAAAATTATTCTTATGTTTTGGAACATATGGACTTTATTATATAAGAGCATTTCCAAAGAAAGGTCTTGGGAATCACAAATCCTAGACTATATTTAGTCTAGGAACACATATCTCGCTCCAGCAGATGGACTAAATATAGTCCATCCAATTTTCTGGCAAGGCAAAAAGTGTAAGACCCCAGCTTTTATAAATAAAGATGAATTTTCTATAAATATTATTTTTGAATATTATGGAATAAATTTGATATAATGTTATAGTTATGGGTAATATTTATAAATTTTGTAAAGTAAGCAAAGTTGTTATAAAATATTCGTTTGGTTGGGAATATTCTTTTTGTGGGGAATATTCATGACGACTATCAATCAAATCGATGGTGGACCCCACAACGAAAGTATTGTCGTAGTTAGAAAACAACAAAATTATCTTTCTATAAAAATAACGGCGGAGGTGTTACCGAATTAAAACTATTGAACTATCGGTGGTAAAAGTATGCGAATCTGGCGTGGTTGGATAAGAAGACACTCAGATTGATTATTGATCTTTACGTGAGAAGTCACTCGCCTATGCCCAATTATTGCTACAAAGAATTCTTTGCCGCATCATATCTCTTATATTATTGATTCAATTATTGTCACAAGATCATCTCGTATAATGTGTTATAAGATTAAATTATTAATCGAGACGACAAGTTATAAATGATTAATAATTGTTGAAAGATTAAATATGTGTTGATTAAAAATAAATGATTTGTGGTAATATTTATTCAATCCTTGATGTATATAAAGTGTAAGACCCCAACTTATTATTAATGAAATTTAATTTTCTATTTATTATTTTAAAATAGTAAAGGTTGATTTGATTAATGTGGATAGTTAGGGGTAAAATACGCAAATACTTCAAAATAAGCTAAAGTGGTTATAAAATATTCATTGTTTTGGGGAATATTCGTTTGGTCGTGGAATATTCGATTGTCGGGGAATATTCGCATGCGACGACAAGAACCATGTGTGGGCCCCATAACAAAAAAGCGATTGGATGAAGAAACGACAAATATAAGTTGGTTAAAAATAATCACAGAAGTTGTTACCATTAATCATTGTTAAAAATATAAAGTGGTTAAAACATGAGAAGATTACGATATTGCACCAATTATTGATTCTTACGTAAGAAGGCACTACTCAATAATGGTTATGTAATTATTGCTCAAAGATTTTATTTTATTGAGTTAATAATTGTTTGCGTTGATATTTTATATTCATTGTTGTTTCAATAATTGTCATTACACGGTGTTTTTCATTATCGAAGCAATAATTCATATATTATCCGAATAATATTATTAGATAACATTATTGGCAATGTCTAGAAAGTTCTTCAAGGAGAGGTTTGGTCACCTAATCAAGCGCCAGTAGAGAGAAATTCTTATTGGAAAGCCTCTTTCCGAGGAACCGCGTAAGTTGTCAATATTGTGATTTCAGTAATATTATTTGTGAATAATTAATTATTGATTCATATGATGAGGAAAATATTGATTTTATGGATATAGATGGAGAAAAATTTTAATGTGACAATTGTTGAAAATTGAAATTTTATCTTTTTTCGATAAGATAATTCATTTAAATGTATTATTATATTTTAATAATATAATAATGGTGATATTTTTACAACGAATGTGGGATATATGAGTAAAGATACTGAGGAGGAAGAGTATTTTGTTGCAATAAATATTTAAAACATGTTAAACATATGCTCTCGGTGGACCCCATTTATCGAATTGAAATTTGATTATATACCAAAATCCCTCGTTTGTGGATTTCGGTCAATTTTGTTTGGAATTTGGAAAAACTTTCTTCTGTAAAGTTGTAGAGAATTGAATTTCCTATAAAAACTTCGAGATTCGAATTTTCTGATAGAAGAAGGCTATTTATTATGAATTATCAAGTTCAAGTCTCAAATAATTGATTTTTGGAAGTTTAAAATATTTTAAATAATAAAACGTTTTTGCTTGTTTTGTGGGCTACAACATGTGCATAATGAGCTGAGATCAGATCTAGGAAGGTTGGCGTAGAAATCTTAATATATATATATATATATTAATATTTTATTAAATTTTTCAACTTTTGGTGTTCTAAGCATTTTTCTATAAATAGGTGCTTAGGTTAGAATTGAAAATCACACGTAAATCAAGTTTTCTCTCTATATTATCGAAATGTATTCTTGTGAGTATTTTGAGTATACTTTGAGTATTGTTAGGCGGTGCAAGTTTCCTTCAAAGACTATACCCGTGATTCCAGCCTGTAAGTACTAATCTTTCGAGGTAAGGGATGTTATTTTCTTCTCAAATGATATTATTTCTTCAATATCATTATTTGAAATATTGGTTGGAACTTTTATCAAATTTGGAACTTTTCATGCATTTGTTACTATTCATGAGTTACTATTCACAAGTTATTATTCATGAGTTATTATTCACGAGTTACTTATTCACGAAAGTACTATTCATGAAGCGTGAAGATGTTTTTTGGGAAATTTCTATCTTTTGGTGTCTGAGTTACTATTCACGATACTCGAAGACTATTCAATAGAAAAAATAAAATTTCTTCTTTTTGTCCAAAATATCTATTCTGGATACTAGCTTTGATTGTATCCATGTTTTGATCATTCTTGAATTTTACACCACTATGATTATTTTTGAGGTATTTTTAGACGTGGATAAAACAAAGTACGAATCCTTAATCCTTAATCCTTGTCATTTTGTTTCACTGGATTCGTTTCTTTAAAAATATTTTTCATAATCCTCGGCCTTAAATGATGATATTATTGAATATCTTTGGCACGTAGTGCAAAGATGAATGATTTCAAGAATATCTTTGCCCGTAGTGCAAAGATGAACAGTGTTTAGATGAACATGACCAATCGATGAATATCTTTGGCTCGTAATGCAAAGATGAATATTTGATTCGGATGTATATTGATTGATGTTACTGGGGATAAAAGATAGATGATGAACTTTAAATTCATACATGAAGATAGTAGTTTGCATTCTCTACTTAACTCCTCTAATGAATTATTATTTCAGCTGCTAATATTGATTTAAAATTTGTTGTCTATTGTATTCTATTAGATTTTTCCCTGTTGAAGACTAAGGATAATTTGTTGTATATTATCTTTAGTCATAATATTCTTTTACCGGGCTAGTTGAGCTCACCCTTTTCCTTTTTGTTCCATTTTTTTCTTCTCGGGAGGCGAGAATATAGCGAAGTACGAGCTCGGGGTATGGAATGAAGGTTCTAGAAAGAGTTGTTTAGTAGTCCTCACCATTTTTGTACAATAATGTATCAATAAATGTGATGAGGATTTATTTGAGTATAGATATTGTCTGTAAGATAATATTTGTATTTAAACTCACAGCTTTCTTGTTGTAATAATAAAGTTGTAGTTGTTTACATACCATGTATCGACAACTCGAGAATGGGTGATGTATACCTATTTTGGGGGCGCCACATAAAGAGTCCTGTATGAGACGCGTTTGTGGTAAGTTTGATTATTTTATGGGGGGGTCCATATGTCATCATCTAAGAGTACCTTCGTCAATAGTATTTACCTTTTGTGAATAGTAATTACCTTTGTGAATAAGTAATTACCTTCGTCAATAGTATTTACCTTCGTCAATAGTAATTACCTTTCAGTGAATAGTAATTACCTTTGTGAATAGTAATTACCTTCGTAATAGTAATTACCTTCGATAATAATAATTACTTTTCGCCAATAGTAATTACCCCTTCACAAATAGTAGTTGTCTTTTCAATATTACCAAGAGTTAACTGCTTTCTTGATTGTTCCAAGGGTTAATTACCCCTTCGCAAATAGTAGTTGTCTCTTCAATATTACCAATAGTCATTTTGACCTCTTCGTTAAGACCAAGAGCCACCCTCGGTTTTTCTATAAATAGAAAGTTTCATTCCTTCATTATTTATTACAATTAATTCATGAGAACTATAGAGAGAAAAAAAAGTATTACGCTACTTCACTTTTCCAATATTCGGTTCTTCTAAGGTAAAGGATATTATTTGTCAGACTGTAAGGGGTGTTATTCTTTCTTATTCATGAAGAGAACTTCGTTATTCCATTCTTTATTATTTCATTGGAATAACTCATGATACGCTGGCATACCCTATACTTGGTGAAATCCTCTGTTATTCCATTCTTTATTATTCTGTTTGAATAACTCAGACACGCAGACGTACCTATACTTGGTGAAATCCCTTTGTTATTCCATTCTTTATTATTACATTGAATAACTCAGATACTGTGATACCCTATACATAATCAGATAACGTGGTTTACCCTATACTTGGTGACATTCTTCTATTATTCATTGGAACATCCCTCGCTCGTGTGTTTTACACCGGACTGGTTAAAATCTTTATTATTATTCGTTGGAACATCCTGTCATGTGTTTTACAGGACACAGTTAAAATCTTTATCATTCTCGTTGGAATATCCTATTCGTGTGTTTTACACCGGACCGGGTTCCATCTTTATTATTCTGTTGAACATCCTGTTGGTGTGAATTTTCACCGACCTGGTTCATTATTATTATTCTGTTGGAATAATATGTCTATGCAAGCACCGCATGCATGGTGATTTCCTTTGTTATTCCATTCTTTATTATACCCAGTTGGTTAAAACTTTGACTTTATACTCCATGAAATTAGTAGAATATTCTTGATATTTGCGTTTCATCCAAAGATCTTTTCATGGAAATATTCTTCCGATCATTCTTGAATTTTACTCTACAAACAAAGCAAAGATCATGTTGACAATTTGAACGTTATTAGTTCTGAATAAATTAATTCGTGAACTTGTTTTATTGAATTATTATATCATTGTCATCATCCTCATGTTATATTATGTTATCTTTGGCTTACGTGCATAGATGAATTTAGTATGATTATGACCGAGGATCATTCGGTATAATCATGGCTTTGTTATAAATGATGTGATAAAAGTCCTCGGTGGCTCGTAATGCGGTGATGGATAGTTTTGGTATGATTATGACCGGGGTGATTCGGTATAGTCATGACCATTGATAATTTGATGAAAATCCTTGACCGTGGGTATGGGGATGATTAGATATTGTGGTTTATTCATTAAACCGAGTCTTAGTGATAAAAATTTATGAAAACCTTTTAAAACCTAAAAGATAGTAGACTTTATTTTCTACTTGACTCTTTTAATGGATTGATATTCCGCCACTGCTTAAACCGGGTTGTCTATTGTATTTTATCGGTTTAACATTGTTGAAGACTATTGATAATTTATTCGCATTATCTTAGTTATAATATTTCTTCTTGGGCTAATTGAGCTCACCCTTTCTTTCATATTATCTTCTTCGGAAAATGAGAATATAATGGGACGCAGTGGGAAACGAGTAATGGTCCGAGAGGATAGCATTAGTAGTCCTCACTATTCTCCGAAATAGTGTGATAATAATTGTAATGAGGACTCCTTTTGAGTTTGTATAATATCTAGTAGACAATATTTGTATTCAAACTCATAGTTTATGTCGTATGTACATTTACATTATATTAGTAAGTTGTATTTAAATTTGCATTGCCATATAAGTGGCGACCCAAGATGGGTGATGTATACCTAATTTTTGGGGCGTTTAAAATGACCCCAAAATAGGTCCATTCCATCCAACCCATTACGAGTCGCCAAATATATGGGTACGAAAACAACTACAACTTTATTACAACAATAATCGTGCAAAATACAACAACACATATCTTTGTGAGTTTGGATACAAATATATACCAATCAGTAAGACGTCACAATGACACCTTACATAAAGGTATAGTCAAAAAGCTGTTTTTAGAAATTAGAATCTTTGGGAAGTGCTCAAGGAAACCTTCATACATGGGAGGCCATGCTTTTAGGTTATGGTAGATATCATATGGCTGCACGTAATTATCCTTGGTGACCCTAATAGACCCCAAAGAAAAACGAGAAGATTACTATCGTATTCTTCCCAATGGCGTAGTCTTCTCTTGACATATCATTATCTCCACTGCCTCTAATTGGGTATTATACTCCAAACAAACACCAAGATTATATAAGTAGTGCTTGTAAATATACTCAAGCAAAGTGGATGAGCACAACCATGTCTTATGATAACACGAGTTTGTATGTCAATAGACATCTTGTATGATAGTGACAAAACACCCTTCCAAAGTTGGGTTCGCTCACCCTATTTAATTCACCAAAAATAACTATTAAATGATGTATAAAATACAACACACTAAAGCCCTCAATAAAATTATTTTCATACTCTTTAGGAGAACCTCAACAACTATAGATCACCGATTCTATTCCTTGTTATCCCCGCTTCAACCCAAATGACACTTTTATTACACGAAAGGAATTGTGAAACAAAAGGGTGAGCACAACTAGCTCAATAAAAGAATATTATGACTAAAGATAAATAAATTATCAATAGTCTTCATCAGTAATGAATCAGAGATTTAGAACATATGGTAGATGATAAAACTTTTCAACCATAGTTGCGGTGAACGAGTAATCCATTAAAAGAGTCAAATAGACCATAAAGTCTATTATCTTCTCCACGTTAAAAGTCCACCAACAATATTTTATCCCTGTAACATCAATCAACAGTTCCTTTCCACAATCATATGAATAACTCATAATCATAATTGTGATTCTAAATTCCTCTTCGCATCCAAGACGAAGATAATTTTCATCACCTGTCTTTACCTGAAACATCAAAGATCATGGTTATACCAAATCACAGTTCCTGTTCATAATCATACTAATAAATTCATCTTTGCACCACGGGCCAAAGATATTCATCAACAGTACTACAGGCTAAAGATATTCAACAACAGGTCATCTTTGCATTACGAGCCAAAGATATTCATCAATAATTCATCTTTGCACTACAAAGCAAAGATATTCAACAACAGTCATCTTTGCAGACACGAGCCAAAGATATTCATCAATAATTCATCTTTGCACTTCAAAGCTAAAGATATTAAAAAACAGGTCATCTTTGCATTACGAGCCAAAGATATTCATCAATAATTCATCTTTGCACTACAGGCTAAAGATATTCAACAACAGGTAATCTTTGCATTACGAGCCAAAGATATTCATCAATAATTCATCTTTGCACTTCAAAGTTAAAGATATTCAACAATGTCATCATTGCATTACGAGCCAAAGATATTCATATATCAAAGAAATACATAATCATTTCAGAAGTTATATAACAATAATTATAACCATGTTGATCAATTCACCTTTGCACTTAAGCTAAAAATATTCAATTATAAATTCAATGGTCATGATCATACCAGTCAACAATTCAACTTTAGCACCATCGCCAAAGAGAACCTATGGTCACGATCATACCAATAATCTACCCATCTTTACACTCAAGTCAAAGAGAAATATCATCATTAGGGTTATAAGAATGTTATATAAAAACAATATAATCAAAACATGGTTTTAATTTCAAGAGTAAGATTTATAAATCAATGATAATTTGGTCGAAAAAGAAACCAATTTTATTGTGAATAGAATCGTGAATAGTAATAACTCGTGAATAGTAACTCATGAATAGTAATCGTGAATAGTAATTCGTATTCAATACATAGTACCGTGACACGTAAATAATGTCATATACGTAAATAGTATTATATACATGAATAGTGTCGAAGTATGAATGAATAGTGCCGATACGTGAATAGTAACCCCGACTCAAAAAGATAGAAATTCACAAAAAAACATCTTCACGCTTCATGAATAGTACTCGTGAATAGTAACTCGTGAATAGTAACTCATGAATAAGAACTCATGAATAGTAACCCCGAGCATGAAAAAGTTCCAAATTTGATAAAAAGTTCCATCCGATATTTCAAAGATAATGATATTGAAGAAATAATATCATTATGAAAAAAATAATATCCCTTATTACCCCACCCTCAAAGAATCAAGACCCGGAAGGAAAGGTCGGAAGTGATCTTTGAATGAAACTTGTCTTCAATAAAGAACTCACCAAGTATCTAAATACTCACAAAATACACTCGATAATCTAGAGAAAAAGAGAGAAAACTTATGAATTACGGTGTGATTTTCAATTCTAACTTAGCCTCTATTTATAGGAAAATGTTAAGACGTCAAGAAGACTTGACTCGCCACTACTTGATGGCTTTACCGCTACTATTCCACCCACCAAAAATCAGCCATCTTCCCAACAACCAAGAGTGGGGTCCACTCAATTCTAGAATTTTCCACCAAAACCTAATTTCCGAATCAGTTACCTCTTAAAATTCATAACAAATCATACGTTCTTTTTTAACGGTTCAAAATTTGTGGACATATACTCAACTCATATATGTATAACATATCCAAAAATCACAACGATCCAACGGTCGGATCAAAATTTATAACTCACGCAATATAGTGAAGAACAACGATTTTTCGGACTATTAGTCCTTCGGACCGATTTTATTCAAAATTTCACCAACGAAATATCTACAAAGAATTTTTGGGTGATTCAAATTTCTACAGTTAGCTTACCTCTAGGGCTTTCTTTTGATATATGGCTCATCTCTTAACTCATTATATATTAAAGAGTTATGGATTTTACAAAATCAAGTAATAAACTAATTTTTCCGAAAATCCCATATTTTGTTCTCCATTTCGACAAATACCGATAAAACACCTCATCATTAATTCCTTTACTTATAAATACATAAATAAATCTATCATTTATATCCACATCAAATAAATATTTTCTTATCATATAAATCATTAACTAATTATTCACAAATAATATTACGTAATCACAATAATGACAACCAGGCGGCTCCCAGGAAGAGGGGCTTTCCAATAAGAATTTCTCCTTCATCGGCAGCATTAATTAGGTGACCAAACCTCTCCTTAGACAGAACTTTCTAGACATTGCCAATAGTGCTATCTAATAATATTATTCAAATAATATGAATTATTGATCCGATAATGAGAAATATCATGTTGATAATTATTGAAACAACAATAATATAAAATATCAACATGAGAATTATTGAATCAATAAAATAAAATATTGAATAAAGAATTACTTTAAAAATTATTGAGTAAGTGCCTTCTTACGTAAGAATCAATAATTCAAAATCATCGTAATACCGTGTCTGGTTCATCGCAGCAACAACGCGTATTACTTTATTTTACCAGGGTATTCCAACAAATGTTAATCAGTAACGATTACGTCGTTATTTATAAAAACTTAATTTTGTCGTTTTCTTCATCCGCAGTTATTACATTATGGGGCCCACAAATATCATTGCGCTGGTCGCATTTAATATTCCACAAGCGAGAAAGAATATTCCACGACCAAACGTAATATTCTCAAACAATAATGAATACTTTATACCCCTTGCGTATTTTGAAAAAAAATTTCATATATCACCCTTAACTTTAACTTTTATCAATTTAACCATTTCTTCGAATAGAAAAATTGAATACTTTTATTTCATAAAATTCGGTCTTTACAAATTCTGGTTGGTATCGAGCTTAGGATATGATCCGGCCAAGATGTGAGACTAGAACTAGGAGGGAGAGATAGGGAATTCCTTCGCTAAGTATGAATCTACCTAAGTTTATTTGGTATTTGATTGGCTCTGGCCGTCGAGTATATAGTGATAATATGTTGCATGTCAAGTAACCCTTATTTTGTGGCGGTGTTTGAAAATGGCATCCGAGAATGTTGAGAATAAGAATGGAGCACACGAGACTGCTGATTCTCCACAGATCAATAATCGGGACAATGTGCAACAGGATGGCGATAATCCTCCCAGAAACAACAACACCGATCAATCGATTTAACGACGCAGACGTTTAATGAGTTTTAGAATTCATGCAACATCAAAGCGAAAGCGACTTCTCTCCAAAACGTGGGGTGGAAACACGGAAAACTCTCGGTGGTCACCGCTAAACAATTCAAGGAGCTAGGACCACGGAGTTTAAGGAGAGCAAAACCACTTTGGCGGAAGCATGGATAAAGCAGATTACAAGATATTTGATGTCTTGGGATGCTCCGAGAGCAAAAGGTTACCTTTCGCGCCTTTTATGTTGCGCGCGAGAGGCGACATTAGTGGGAATTCCAGAAACGTACTCAACTTCATTGTCTTGAAGATATCTTGGGAGAAGTTCCAGAGTCTGTTCAACGACAAATACTTTCCGAAAGTATTCGCCACATGAAAGAGGTGGAGTTTATCAAGTTGGAACAAAACAATATGACCGTGTCGCAATACGAGGCAAAATTTGCGGAGTTATCACGATTCAAGGCGTCACTTGGTGGATAATGAAGAGAGAATGGCGCGAATGTTTTTAAGAGGTTTGAAGCGTAGATATCGTCAACATCTTATTTCTCATAAACCGTGTTTTTATTCGGATGTTGTAAATAGGGCTCGATTAGTGGGAGCGATAACGAGTCAACGTAACTAAAAGAGAGCGGTACAAGCAAAATTATAATACCGAAAAAGTAGTCATCAAGCGGTGACAACAAGCGTGGAGGGAATCAACAGGCCAGATATGGTAACCACTTCGGTGGTAATCAGGGCCAAAATAATAAGAATGGACATTTCAAGAAAAGGAGATTCAACAATGATGGAAAGATGTCAGCACCAGCACCTGTTGTTAAGGAAGGAGAAGGACCACCTATCATATGCTTCAAATACGGAGGAGAGGGACACATAAGTCCGAATCAGGCCTACGCCATCCAAAGCATGTTATAATTGTGGAAGAGAAGGCCACTTAGCTCGATTTTGTCGTTTACCGAAGACGAATTCAACTAGGATGGAGGCACCAAAGGCTGTCCCAGACAAACCAGAGCCGGTAGTTTAAGAGAGAGCGTTTTTTTTTCTCGTGACGAGGAACCTGAATAAAATTATCACGGGTAAGTTAATCATAAGCTCTTGCGAAGTCTATACCGTGTTAGATACCGGTTCTACCCATTCTTTTATCTCTCTTGCTTGCGTTCAACGTTTAAATTTGACTCCGGAGAAGTTAGACTTTGACTTATTGGTTGAAACTTCGTTAGTAGGAGCCTTCGTTACCGCTACTATTTTTTTTAATCTTGTTGTTTCAAATAAACACTTTCACGCGTACTCCGTCGATCTTATCTCTTTGAAAATACTTGCCTTTGAGGTAATTTTTGAAAACGATTGATTAACTACTCATTATTCTTTTTGTAAGGTTGTTAGCTTTCATATTCCTAACCAACCTGTTATACGAATTCAAAGTAACCAAACCCTAAAGTTAATCACTGTTATATCAAGCCATAAGTAAAGAGCCCCGAACCTTTCGTTGTTGACTTCCTTGTGTGGAATGCAAAAGCCGGACTTTATTTCAGAGGCGACGCCATGATGAAGATGGCAAGTTTATAGGTATCATTGTGAGGTGTTATCTAGGTTAAAGGATAGAAGTCACAGTTCAGATCAATGTGACGTATTATCCAAGTCTTGGATGAGAGTAATGATTTTGAATGATATTTCTATCATTAATAAATTTCTTGACGTATTCTTGAAGATTTCCTAGCCTACCCTAGAGCGTGAAATCGAATTTTGTATTGACCCCAAAGATAAAAACCCATTTCTTAAACCCTCAAATATTTCTTCAACTAAATGAAGGTTTACGTGGTTTATGATGAAAGTCATAATAAAAGCATTGGAATAATGAAAATCATGGGTATATGAAGTATTAGTAAGTTTTATGATGAGTTATGTTGGTTGGTATGTGAAAACATGAAAGTTTCTTAGAAATCACAAAGAGTTGAAAATCAGATTTTGGTGAAAAACGTAATATGAAATTCAATTGACCATATCTCCTATTATATTTTGAATTTTTGACTATGGTCAAGTTCTAGAGTTAGATCTATGAGTTACCTAACTAATCCAAGTGGAATTACTGGAAAAGGTGTTGTAGATTTTTTGTGTGGACTGATTTTAGCAAATGAGGCCAAAGCTGTAAATTTTGAAAATGCTACTGCCCAGAAACTTTAAGGGACTGTTTCGGCCACTTAAATTATGAGAGAAAATTCTAGCCTTTTGGGACATGAAAGTATATGGTATAAAGTACCTCCTGTCCAAAAATGAGCTCATTCTCGACTTAAAATGAGCAAGTTATGACTATTTCAATATTTAGGTTTTTTCCGATTTAAAACGCTATAACCGGAGTTCTATAACTCCGATGACCATGAAATTAAAACTGGAAGCTCACGTTAACATGTGTAAGGTCCTGCCAAGATTTGGGAATTTTGGAGTTAAACTTGAGGTAGCTAATTTCTTAAGGAATTAAGTGGAAATTGATTTTAAAAAATAGTAAATGAATTTTAAAATTCCGAGAGAAAATATATTTTCATTATGGGACTATATTATGCTAAATTCCAGAAAAGAAATATTTTTGGGGCTGATTTGGTATTTTCATGAAAATAGTTTAATTACGAACATATGAGTTAAATATGTTATGTGAAGTAACAAAGTTGAAAATAGGATTTTATGGCTAGAGAATCCTATATAGAGTATATGCATATTTTTGATGAGGATTTGATAATTGGTGATGATATTTTATGAGTATGACATTTTGAATGATTAAATGCATTATATGGTAAAAGCGTAAACAATTAAGATAAATTGTTTATAAATTTAAGAAGTGATTAAAATATTGTTATAATATTAATGATATTAGATTATGAGATTATTAAGTGATTGAAAACATGGGGATATTCTTGAATCTGGATAAATTATATTATAAATATTTAATATTTATCCTTTATCTCATTTGATTGATTCTTTATATCATTATCCTCATGCTTATATTATGTTGAAAGTCATCTCATGGCTGTAGATGGACTTGGTATGATTATGACTGTGGATTGTTCAAGTATAATCATAGCTTAGTAAATGAATACACAATTATCTTTGGTAGTAGTGCATGGATAATTTGTGGTCGGATACTTAATGAATACACAATTATCTTTGGTAGTAGTGCATGGATAATTTGTGGTCGTGATCTTAATGAATACACAATTATCTTTGGTAGTAGTGCATGGATAATTTGTGGTCGTGATATTAATGAATACACAATTATCTTTGGTCAGTAGTGCATGGATAATTTGTGGTCGTGGATCTTAATGAATACACAATTATCTTCGCCGTAGTGCATGGATAATTTGTGGTCGTGGATCTTAATGAATACACAATTATCTTCGGTAGTAGTGCATGGATAATTTGTGGTCGTGATACTAATGAATACATGATTATCTTTGGTAGTAGTGCATGGATAATTCGTGGTCGTGATACTTAATGAATATCCTCGGCCCGTAGTGCGGGGATGATTCGATGATATGGATTAATTATTGAAATGAGTCTCAAAGAATGAAATATTAATTCATGGATGTGGTAAAAGTCATCTTCGTCAGTAGTAGTGCATTGATAGACTTGGTATGATTATGACCACGGATTATTCAAAGATAATCACGAATAGTAATTGAAAACACGAATATCCTTAGCCGATTAGTGCATGGATAATTCATGGTTGTGATACTATTGTCGAAGTCTCAGATTATTGGTTTTATGAGTTGTATATCTTTGGCTGTAGGCAAAGATGAATTGTTAATGAATATCTTTAGTGGGATTCCAAAAATGAATTTAATGTTTTCAACGATAAAGGTATTCAAGGTATCCTCACCTCTTTATCATATCAGTGCACGTACTTCTAATTTTGAGGGCTTAAATTCCATAAGGTGAGGGAGATTGTGAGACCCCAGATTTTATCAATAAAGATTTAAATTTTTGTTAAAATAATTTTTAATATTATGGTGTGAATTTGAGATAATATTATAGTTGTGGGTAGTATTTATAAATTTTGCAAAAGTATGCAAGTGGTTATATTATATTCGATTGGTTGGGAATATTCGGTTTAGCGGGGAATATTCGCATAACTACTCAATTATTGGTGGACCCTACAATGTAATTATTGTCGGATCGAGAAAACGACAAAAATATTTTATTGAAATAACTGGCGGAGTTTTACCGTAGTTCTTGTTGAACTACTCGGTAGTAAAAATACAGAATGAATGTCGTGTGGTTGCATAGTACCGGTATTGATTATTGATGCTTATGTGAGAAGTCACCGGTTTGATTCCATTATTGTCGATTAATAATATGAATTATTATAAGCGATAATGACGTTTGTTTTATTCGTATTATTAACGTAATAAAATGAAACATCTTTTTATATAAAATAATACTTTATTAAAGTTATTCTATAAATAATATATTATATTTTATTATGATATAGTGTTGCGATAGTGTTTTCAGAGCGTAGTATTGCATATAGTGTTTTGCATAGTAAAATGTTTTTATATAAATAGAATATATTATATTTTATTTAAAAGATTTTTCTTTAAATATGGACCGTCGATTAAAGTAAATCAATCTGGACCGCTCATGGATTAATTCTTATGCATTCCATTTTCCTATAAATGAAGCTCATTCCTTCATTATTTTCTTACTAATTCATTGAAACTCTAGAGAGAGAAATTATAGAGAAGGTTTATAAAGAGAAAATTATAGAAAGAAGAAGAGTGATTCGCTACTTCACTACTTCTATATTCGGTTCTTTTTACGGTAAGGGATATTATTCGTTTGTATTCACGAAGAGAACCTACGTTATTCCATTCATTATTATTCTCATTGAATAACTCCGTAAAAGTGGCATACCCTATACATGACATTTCATGCACGCCAGACATACCCTATACTTGGTGAAATTCTTATATTATTCCATTCTTATTTATTCATTGGAATAACTCGTATACTGTGATTTACCTATACTTGGTGACATTCTTCTATTATTCTCATTGGAACATCCGTCTGTGTGTTTTACACGGGACTGGTTTAAAATCTTTATTATTATTACGTTGGAACATCCATCGTCGTGTGTTTACAGGACTGGTTTAAAATCTTTATCATTCTCCGTTGGAATATCCTATCATGTGTTTTACACCGGATCCGGTTCCATCTTTATTATTCTCATTGGAACATCCCGCTTGTGAATTTCACGACTGGTTCCGTTATTATTATTCGTTGGAATAACTTTGCCTATGCAAAGTACCGCATGCATGGTGATTTCTTTGTTATTCCATTCTTTATTATACCCAGTTAGTTAAAACTTTGACTTCTATACTCCATGAAATTAGTAGAATATCCTTGATATTTGCATTTCATCCAAGATCTTTGCATGGAAATATTCTTCCGATCATTCTTGAATTTTACTCTACTAAACAAAGATCATGTTGACAATTTGGACGTTAATAATTCATGGATTAAATAATTCTTGAACTTGTTTTATTGAATTATTATGTCATTGTCATCATCCTCATGTTATATTATGTTATCTTCGCTTACGCATAGATAGATGAACTTAGTATGATTATGACTGTGGATCATTCAGTATAATCACGACTTGATATAAATGATGTGACAAAAGTACTCAGTGGCTTCGTAATGCGTTGATGGATAGTTTTTGGTATGATTATGACCGGGGGTGATTCAAGTATAGTCGTGACCATTGATAATTTGATGAAAATCCTTGACTGTGGTGGTACGTGGATGATTAGATGTGGTGGTTTATTTATTGTCGAGTCTCAATGATAAAATTGATGAAAACCTTTTAAAACCTAAAAGATAGTAGACTTTATTCTCTACTTGACTCTTTTAATGGATCGCTTATTCCATTCGCAGATTAAACCGGTTGTCTATTGTATTTTATCGGTTTAACATTGTTGAAGGCTAATGATAATTTATTCTCGCATTATCTTAGTCATAATATTTCTTCACAAAGCTAGTTGAGCTCACCCTTTCTTTCTTTATTCTCTTCGTGAAATGAGAACATAGCTGGGACGAGTCGGAGAACGAAGTAATGGTCCAGAGGATAGCATTAGTAGTCCTCACTATTCTGTGAAATAGTGTGATAATAGTTGTAATGAGGACTCCTTTTGAGTTTGTATAATATCTAGTAGACAATATTTGTATTCAAACTCACGGTTTATGTCGTATTGTATACCTGACGCTTAGGTTAGTAAGTTGTATTTGAATTTATGTACCATGTAAGTGGCGACCCAAGATGGGTGACGATACCTAATTTTAGGGGGCGCCACGATTACAGGTATTTATATGTATTGTGCGTGTAGTTGTTGTTTCAGTATTTCGCATTGGGATTTTCTTTCTATGTGTTCTTTGCCCTTTTGTGGTGAAACAATTTTATCAAGACATTGTGATGGGACTCTACACTCCATTAGTAAGGCATTTTCAGTATTGTAGTATTTGTATTACTTTTTTTTGGGGACTAAGATCTCAAGATCTCGATTCTCTTCTTCAGGTCTACACTTCTAAGTTTCAGAATCTTTTCTCCCGAATCAAGAATGGATTTTCTCTCTCTCCCCCCCCCTCCCCCCTTCCCCTTCCCCTTCCCCTTCCCCTCTCATTGTTGAATTACCAAGAATTTGTCGTTCATAATTGTAAATGGTTGCTTGCCTTTTAGCTTTTTAATGCAGATCCTAGCAACAACTAATTTTACACTTTGAACATAAGAATTAGACTACAAAAGAATAATCTACTCTCAAAAGATTGGATTTTAATTTTCTTATCAGTTAAATGTATTACCACATTGTTGATGTAATTTTGTGGAATATGTTGGATATTTTCATTATCTAAAGTATATAATAAATATATTATATGTTATAATATTAATGCATCTGGTATTGAAAGTTGGAGCTAATCTGCAGTAATATTTGAAGCGGAAGCCAAAAATTGGAGTTAGGATACGTTTCAAAAATACAGAACGATACGACCCAATTTATAGGATGCGACTTATTCCAGAAATGGGATACGACCCAATTTATAGGATACGTCATATCCCAATAATTGGGATACGACAAACCTATAAATAGATCAGAAATCCACCAAATTCAATACACTGAAAATTATTCAATCCTTCTCAATTCATTCAATCCTTCTCAAGTTAGGAAAATTATCATTTCCTTATTATAATTTTCTTATTTTATTTATAGTTTAGCACTAGATTTGTTCCTACACAACAAATTCTAGCATGATGATTAAAAATCTGGGCCTGTCTTATCTTGGGAGACTAATTCGCAGTAACTCTGTGTAGCAAAAGTAAGGGGCGAATATAGTCTTAAGGAAAGAGTGGTCAACCATTCGATTCAGGCAGAAATATTGTTGTTCTATATCTTACTACAAAAGGAAATTTTTAACAACAATCTTAAGACTATATTACCATGGAGGACAACAATTTAAAAAATAGCTTGAATCAAATTAACAAACTTGAAAAGTTTGATGGTTTATTCTTTAGACGTTGGAAAAGCAAAATGTATTTTTGCTTAGCAGCATTAAAAATCTCTCATGTGCTAAATGAAGAGAAAATTGAAGAAAAAGAAAATGAGACATCGGCAGAAATGAAGAATCGAATAAAATGGGAACAAGATGATTTTATGTGTAAAGGGTACATTTTAAATGCACTATCTAATTCGTTGTACGATGTGTATGAAGCCAAATTCATGGAAAAGACGGCAAGAGAATTATGGGAGAATCTCGACAACAAATACAAAATTGAGGACGCCGAAAATAAAAAATTTCTAGTAAGTTCATTATTTGATTATCAAATGATAGATAATAAATCTGTTATGCTGCAAGTACATGAACTTCAAATTATCATGAATCAAATTGTGTCGGAAGGCCATAGCCTTGACGAAGGGTTTCAAGTATCGACAATTATTTCAAAGTTACCATATTCATGGAAAGATTGTCGAAAGGAATTGAAACAAAAGAAAGATGCAATGACTATGCAAGAACTTATTAAATTTCTCCAAGTTGAAGAAAATTCTCGAAACTTGGATAAATTGGAAATAGAAAATAAAAGTGCTAAAGCTCTTGTCATAGAAAATGCATTTAAACCAAGGGGCAACAATAAAAGAAAGCGTGATGGTCAACATAACACTTCTGGAAATAAAAAACCGAGAGGTACTTGTTGGAAGTGTGGTAAGCCAGGACATTTCAAGAAATAATGTACTTTGTACTTGAAACAAAGGCAACAAAAGAATAACCAAGCAAATATGGTAGACAATGATGATATTGCTGCTATGATCATGGAGACTAACATGGTTGGAAATGACATGGAATGGTGGATCGATTCTGGAGCAACCAAGTATATTGCCAAGAATAAAGCAATATTTAAAGCCTATGAACCTATGAAGGATTGTCAAGAACTATTCATGGAAAATTCATCAAGTGCAAAAGTGATGGGCAAAGGCAAGGTGGATCTCAAGTTGACATCCGGGAAGACAATTACTCTTAATGATGTTCTTCATGTTCCAGAAATTAGGAAAAACCTTGTATCTGTTAGTCTTTTAAACAAACATGGCATAAAAGTCTTGTTTAACGCTAATTGTATTGTATTGTCTAAGGGTGGTATGTATGTTTAAAAGGATATGAATCTAATGGCATGTACAAACTAAATGTTATTAATGAAAATTCATCTTTTGCTTATATGATTTCTACTTTTAATGTTTGGCATGCTAGATTAGGACATGTAAATTATAAAAGTATACGTAGCATGAGTAATCTTAGTTTAATTCCTAAGATTAATTTTTCTGACTTAGAAAAATGTGTTATATGTGTTAAATCTAAAATTGCCAAGAAGCCTTTTAAAAAAGTAGAAAGAAATTCACAATTATTAGAATTAATTCATTCCGTATTTGTGAATTTGAGGCATATTAACTAGGGAGGTAAAAGATATTTTATAACATTTATAGATGATTGTTCTAGATACACTCAAGTTTATTTGTTAAGGACTAAAGATGAGGCTTTAGAAAAAATTTAAAATCTACAAGGTCAAGTTGAAAATCAATTAGATCAAAGAATTAAAATTCTTAGATCGAGGATAGAGGAGGAATACTTTCTTTATAATGATTTTGTGAGAATTATGGTATAATTCATCAAACTACAGACTCCTTATAGTCCTCAACAAAATGGAGTGGCGAATAAAAAATAGAACACTTGGAGAAATGATTAATACATTACTTCTTAATTTCGGTTTGCCTAAAAATTTATGGGGAAGCATTAATGATCGCTTGTTATATACTTAATCGATATACCCCATAAGAAAACTAATATTACACCTTATGAATTGTGGAAAAAGAGAACCCCTCTCGACCATTTAAGGGTGTGGGGATGTAGAACATTAGTAAGATTAATCGATCCTAAAAGTCCTAAACTTGGTGCTAAAGCAATCGAGTGTGCTTTTTATAGGCTATGGAATCCACAGATTACATTAGCCAAAATATAATTTTGGAATCTAGAGATGTTGAGTTCTTTGAGAATTCTTTCTTTCAGAAAAGGTCAAGAGAAGACACCGATAAAGAGGATCAAGAAATTGTTCATCGATGAAATGAAACTTACTACATCTACTGAAGAAATAGAACCAGGAAGAAGTAAAAGAACAAGGATAGAAAAATCCTATGGCCCTGATTTCTACATGTACCTAGTAGAAGGAAACAGGGATATTATTGTTTCTTCTAGTGTTTTTGTGACTGAACATGATTCTAATGATAGAGATCCATTGACTTTTAGAGAAGCTATGTCCTCTCAAGATTCAGGTTTTTGGCAAGAAGCCATAAATGATGAAATGGATTCTATCATGGGTAACAAGACTTGGGTCTTGGTGGATTTACCTCCTGGTAGTAAACCCATTGGCTATAAATGGATCTTTAAAAAAAATAAAAAAATCAGATGGATCCATTGATAAGTATAAAGCTAGGCTGGTAGCCAAAGGTTTTAAGCAAAAGGAAGGAATTGATTATTTTGATACATATGCTCCATTAGGTTATTAATTGCGTTAGACAAGATCAATTCATAAACTTGTTATACACCAAATGGATGTTAAAACTGCTTTTCTAAATGGTGATTTAGAAGAGGAAGTCTATATGGAACAACCAGAAGGGTTTGTTTTGAAAGGCCAGGAAAGGAAAGTTTGTAAACTTATTAAATCTTTATATGGCCTAAAACAAGCACCTAAGCAATGGGTATGAAAATTTGACCAAATGATTGTTTCAAATGGATTTAAAATAAATGAATCGGATAAATGTGTTTATTCTAAGTTTAATAAAAGTTTTGGAGTTATAATTTGTTTATATGTTGATGATATGCTTATATTTGGTACTAGTGGAAAAGTAGTATTGTAAACTAGAGCATTTTTTCTCTGCTATTTTTGATATGAAAGATATGGGGGAGGCTGATGTAATTTTAGGTATTAAAATTATGCGGTCTCAAGATACTATTTCTTTAACTCAGTCTCATTATATTGAGAAATTGTTAAAGAAGTTTAATCACGAGAATTGTAAGATAGCTTCTACCCCATATGATCATTCTCATTAAGTTATTTCCAAATAAAGGAAATAAAGATATCTCAATTAGAGTATGCAAGTGTAATTGGTAGTCTAATGTATGCAATGCAGTGTACTAGACCTGATAAAGCATTTGCAGTAGGAGTATTGAGTAGGTTTACTCATAATCCAGGCCAGGTTCATTGGGATGTAGTATCAAGGATACTTAAATATCTTAAAGGCACAATGAATTATGCATTATACTATACAAGATACCCAACTGTAGTAGAAGGGTACACGGATGCAAACTGGATAACATATTCGGATGAAATAAAGTCTACAAGTGGATGGATATTCACTTTAGGAGGAGGGGCAATTTCTTGGGGTTCCAAGAAACAAATCTTGATAACACATTCAACTATGGAATCTGAGTTTGTTGCATTATCAACTGCTGTAAAAGAAGCCGAATGGCTTAAGGATTTATTATTTGAGATACCACTTTGGCCCATACCAATGACAGCTATCTCAATATATTGTGATAATGAGGCAACATTATCACGGTCCTATAACAAGGTTTTTAACGGAAAGTCTAGACATATAAGTTTAAGACATAGTTATGTAAAGGAGCAAATCAATAAAGGGGTTGTTACCTTTAACTATTTTAAGTCAAAAGAAAATTTGGCAAATCCTTTTACAAAAGGCCTAAGCAAGGATGTAATATGTAAGACTTCCAGGGAGATGGGTTTAAAGCCTTTAAATGAAAGGTAATCTATAAGTGGAACCCAACTAAATACTAGAGTAACATCTGATATATTAGTTCAATGGAAAAATACTTATAGTAATAACCAGTTATACACTAGACAAGTATGAAGAAGAAATTCTTCAAAACCATCTCAAAGATAGTGTATGCTTGTCAGATGGAGAACAAAGAGGTAGGGTAAACCTTTAATGAATCTATGTCCAGGTTTGGAGGATTTGTGTCATACAAGTGCATCTAATTAGATTCACCTATGTAGTGAAATGAAGAAAGTGGGCGCTTCACGAGACATAAGGCTTATCTCTAAGTCACGTAAATCCAAGAGGTAAACACAAGGCCATAAATTTGTTGGGTCTCCTTAAACTATAAGAGATATAGTATATGTCTATAGAGCAAGATATCACTTTAAGATTTTTTAGTTCAAAGCTAACGCTACTAAAAATTTAGATATTTTGTGAAATAGACTATGTAAAGGTTCAAGTCGAAAGACACCTATTACTTATGTATACTATATTTAATAAGAGAAAGAAGAATGTCAAAGAAAAAGGATCGGAAGATTATGAAAATAGGGGAGGATTGTTGGATATTTTCATTATCTAAAGTATATAATAAATATATTATATGTTATAATATTAATGCATCGGTATTGAAAGTTGGAGCCAACGGTAATATTTGGCGGAAGCCAAAATTGGAGTTGGATACGTTTCAAAAATACAGAACGACATATCCCATAATTGGGATACGACCCAATTTATAGGATGCGACTTATTCTAGAAATGGGATATGACCCAATTTATAGGATACGTCATATCCGATACGACAAACCTATAAATAGATCAGGAATCCACCCAAATTCAATAATCGAAAATTATTCAATCCTTCTCAAGTTAGGAAAATTATCATTTCCTTATTATAATTTTTTTCTTTTATTTATAGTTTAGCACTAGATTTGTTCTACACAACAAATTCTAAGATGATTAAAATCCGGGTACTGTTTTCTCTTGGAAGACTAATTCGCGAGAACTCTGTGTAGTAAAAAAGTAAGGCTTAATATAGTCTTAAGGAAAAGTGGTCAACCATTCGATTCGAAGTGAAATATTATTGTTTTATATCTTACTACAAAAGGAAATTTTTACAACAGAATATGTATTGCACACAGCTCTTTTCCCAAAGTATTATTTCAAACTAGTCATGGTAAAACTCTTTGCAGAATTGAGAAATAAGATCTCATCATTTATATCTACCTTTTTCTTTCCTTATCCTAGAATGTTTAGGCAAGATATTTAGCATTTACTATGTCTCACCTTTTTTCCCTAATCTAATGAGAATGAAGTGAATGCCTTTGATATCCTCTGGGTAGACCTATAGTGGTAGGAAAATTCCTCTCGGATGTACCGATAGTCTTGAGAAATGTTTAAGGTAATTGAGGATCAAAATCTTCTTTCTTATGCAATTTCACATTTCTTGAACTAAAGTATTTGATATGCTATTTTGTTTAACATACAACGACACATGTTCCTTCGTGTTTGCAGAACCTGTCCAACCAGTTATACCTATTTAGACCATGCAACTTGTCATGGATAATGTATGATTTGTTTTATGCCTGATTCTATCGTGCTTGCTTGGTGTTCAGTGCAATTTTATTTTTTTTCTTGTGTAAGAGTTAATCAAATGAGGAAGATAGCTTAGGGGAAATACTTGTAGAGAACTATGAAAGTAGTTGATAAGAAAATAAAGAATAAAAAGTTGATTATTTTATAAATAATGTGTGCATTGAAATCTATTATCTGAAAATCTGTCATATAAACCTATTATCTTGGAACCTTGATATATCACAATGATAAGAGAACTTGAGTTGAATTTTGTGCTAATGTAGTTTTTCCTTGATCGCAAATACAATTCAAAGTGCCACTTGTTTTGATATATGTCTAAACTTTTACAACTGAATAGACTGATGGGACACATGCAAATTTCTCCTTTGGATTTGTTATTATGGTATTTCACTATTTCTTATTCCAATTTTTAATGCATTTTTGTTCTGATAAATAAGCTGTGCGACAATTCAATTCTTCCAGATTGCATGTGCCTTTGGGCTCTATATATGGTGTACGAGGAGCTGATCCTGCTGATCCAGTAGTTTTCAAGTCCAAAAGTATCTCAACAATCCAGACCACAAAAAGCATGACCGGCTCCGAGAATCTAAACTTGGTGGGGAATCAACGTCATCAATACATGATGCAAATGATGCAACGACTGGAGAGAAACCTATGGATAAAGACATGAAGAACATGGATACAACAACAGAAGATCATACTACTAAGATTGAAAAGATGGGTGCCCTATCTCGACAATCATCCTGTTTTGTCGCCTTGTTGGCGTTTTCTCCTTGTGCTTTATATGTAACTGCTCAAATCTACATGATGAAACTTCCAACAACAAACAAGTGAAGATGGCATGTTCTACTGCAGTTTGTGTGAAGTTGAGGTGTGTAGATACATTTCACATGAAGAGCGATGTTCACATTCTTCTAATTATTTATGAGATGTTTACTGTATTCTGATGCAATGCTAGGTACTAGAATGATATTCCTCTGTCCGGCTATATATGTGAACATTTGAAGTAACATTGAGATTAGTTCAAAAGAATCAAACATGCCTATGGTCAGCTAGTGCACCCCCACTTTAAGGTTCTTTCATTTTGAAATACATAATGTGAAAATCTTGAATAGGTTAAAACTTAGATGACAAAAAAGATATGAAAACAACTAAACCTGGACAAAGGGTGTATATCTTTTTGCAAATGAACTGTTATACATTCAGAAGTAGTTCTATCAATGATATCTTGGATCTGTTTTAGCAGCGCTTTTTCTAGAGTGTTATATGATTCATATGATTACTTTCAGGTTTTCAAGTACAGCAAGCACTGTAGAGTCTGTGACAAATGTAATGCACCAATTTGATCACCATTGCAGGGTATTTCAAAATCTAAATCTAAAAAAGATTAAAAATCTAAATATAGTGCAGGTTTCCGTAAAAAGTTTTGTCAAGAAACTAATCCCTTTTCATTTTGTTTTCTGATAGTGGCTCAACAACTGTATAGGAAAAAAGAACTATCGGAAGTTTTTCACACTCATGCTTTCTGCACTTCTGCTGGTAAGGAAATAGTTAATTATTAACTCAGAATGTTTTAAGAGGAAAGTTATGGCATTGGTAATTGGTTTCCTTATTATAATTTTTTTCCTTACACAACTTTCCTTCAGCTTGTGACAGATTTTAGACCACAAATCTGATAAAACATTGTTACTCCTCTTTTCAACTCTGGATGATGCATATGTTTGATATATTCCCACAATTGAAAAACAGAAATTATTCTTACCGCTTTAAAGAGTCTGGGATTTGTATCAAAACTCCTAGTTAATATTATCACCGAGGATGAAAGGTATTTCTCGTCAAAAGAATGAGCTATCCTGACCCTATCATTCACTTACAATTATTACCTTGGTTTTGGGAACAGCGTTAGACCGAACTCTACTGCTGCAACACCTTTCATTATATAGTCATCTTTGCCCAGATTAGATTAAAGATTCTTGAGCCATCCCCGATTAGATAAAATTCTTCACAGATGAAATGCCAGAATTTAATAATAAGCTTCGAGGATAAGCATTTATTTTCAAGTCATTGACAGGTCTATAAATGGTTTGTGCACCTTGGACTTGAGATTGCAGCTTATACTTCATTGGTCAACTGGAATCCTTGTTCTGATCTGCTGCTTTCTTGAGCACAAGAGATTCTCTGTAGATATTGCCAGCAAGTTAGGAAGCAGTTTCTCTGTCATGCCCTATGTTATTGTAGTGGTGAGCGTCAATTACTTTTTTATATCCCTTAAAATATCTCTTGTTTGATTTCCCTGGGTGAAATTGTATAAAAGTTTCATCTTTTGATGTTCCAATGCATGCAAGCCAATGGAAAAAACTGTCCCTGCTATGAATGATTAACAAATTAAATTATGCATGACAGGCAATCTGCACCATTTTGGCAATGATTGCAACTCTGCCAATTGTTCAGCTTTTCTTCTTTCATGTTCTACTCATAAAGAAGGTTAGCGTGCCTATTTATGTGTATAGTAAACTGTGATCTAGTTTTGATGGTTCCAGTATTCCATTCCATTTATCTAGCTATCATAAGATTTTGTGATGCTTTTTATTTGGTTGACATGTTGTGTACAATACACTATACTGATAGTGTTGATGCTTGGCTGACAGGATTAAAAAACTATAAAATCATATGTAATCAACTAATAATGTTGATTTGTATGGATGATAGGGTATTAGCACTTATGATTACATCATAGCTTTGAGGAACAAGAACAACAAGGAGTTGGAGGACAGCAAAGTCCTCAGATGTCACAAGCCAGCTCCTCACTGGGTTAAGCAGTGCAAGCTCATATAACACCTTTCAAAGAGGAGTCTGGTGTACACCACCACGGCTATTTATTGAAAATCAGGTATGATTTACTTCCGTGAAGACACTGATCCACTGCTGAGTTGTTCATTGCACATTTTATTTGCACTTAAAAGTTAAAAGCAATATAGCACATATAGTGTACTAAGCGGCTCCAATCCTCTGCCATTGATCGTTTGGTTAAAATTTTCCTAAGCGGTACCGAACCGAGTCAGTTGCATTTGTCAAACAATTCCATTTGTTTGAGAGATAATATTCCAGATTTAGCTAATCTAAAATTATGATTCTTTTTATACTGTGTCACAGAAGGAATGTGTCATTTTACATATGAATTCTTCTGGCACATACCAAGGAAGTAGTTATAAAAAAAAAAAAACAGGCCAAGTCAAATATCTCAATTTTCGTGTAATGATGATGGTATCATTACTATCATAAGTAGCACTTTGGTTCAGACTAATAATGGCAGTAACAGTGGTAGTGGTTATCTGACCAACGTTAGTTAACTTTTCAACTTTAAATGGTTAGTATCTACTTTTGATATGGTGTTAAAGTCATTGGGTTTGGTATAAAATTGCTTAAGTTTTGAATTTCTTGCAGTTTGATGTAGTTCCTCCAGACACTGGCTCTGTTAGTTCACTAGGAAAGAAGACGGGGGCAGAGTTTCCGATGAAGATAAAGAACCCCGCACCTGTAAAGATAAGCCCATGGGCATTAGCCCGCTTAAATGCAGAAGATGTTTCAAAGGCTGCTGCAGAGGCAAGGAAAAAATCTAAAATCTTGCAGCCTGTGGTGAGAAAGGATGCCCCTTACGGGCTTGATAGGTACAACAGCTTTGGTAGCAGTGACCACAACATGTACACTAGGCCTGATTATAATAGAAAACGAGGAAGTAAACGAGTTCGGCTCCCTGTCGAGCTACCTGTTGAACCCTTGTTCAAAGTTTCAACTGATAATGCTGAAAGCAACATCACGGAGATGTCAACCAGTTTGGCTCCTCTTCAGCTTGAAGCACGGAGTGCTTTCAGAACAAGCCTAACCATGTCAAATTCAACTGGAATTGTAGCGTCTTCTCCTGAGAGCAGTTTAGACTCACCGGATCCTCATCCATTCAGGGTCCCTTCATCAGAAGCTGAACAGGCTAAGAGACTGACAGGACCATCTTCTGGAGTGCCAGCTCAACTGGGAATCCCATTATCTAGATCAACTAGTGATGGATATGAAGAATCTGGTGGGGAAGATTCAAGATAGTGACCGAGTTCCTTCCAGGACCGTGCAAAGATCTGCAAATTGGAGTAACCCTCTCGAGTTCTGTTCCTAGACTTAAGGGGCCTGGTTCATCTGGCCATAGTAACAACAGAAAGCTCTGAACAAGGGATGTTTTATGAAAAAGTCACTTTGGGTTCACAAAGGGTAAAAGTTCTTGATAGTTTTTATTTGTTTTGTCACAAATTCTCGAGGATCAGATAACCATCTTTATCTTGGTAAGATTGCATTGCTTTTGTTGGCTCTCTCTCGAATTAATCTTGCATGAAGAACATACAAGAAGGTTCAATATTTGCCCATAAAAAACATTGTTTTATTTGTGTGTTTTTGCAAGTTTCCCCACTTTTAGAACAGATCAGAAAGGTGAAAATGCTTCAGCTGGCAGAAAAAGTGAATGTTCCTTCATTGATGGATGTCAATTAAACTGGCATTTTGGTTATGAGAGAGGCCTAAATGGAAATCCATCATAAACTTGTGTAAAACTCACTTTATGAACTGTGGTTCGAGCTCTGAAAATATCTTTTGGAACAAAAGTAAATTAATTTGGTGATGAAACATTGATGCTCTTGTGATTCTCTCTACAATGTTTTTTTCCATTATTGGTTGAACTTAAGTTGAGCAAATTCGACGACAAAGATTGATGATGTTCATGACAATTTTTTCATACTTTATAAAAGCAAGAAAGACTTGCTTTGTCAATCCAAAGCTACCCTCCCCAAAAAGAGCTCCCTAATCCCTCGGCCCTAACACACGAGTACCATTGTCTTTCTTTGTAAAAATAGGAATTTTTTTCTGACAGAGGAAGCATTAGATTAAAATCTATGAATTCTTCCTTTGGCTAATATAATTGGAGCCGCATGACATGAGAGTTAACATGGTCTTGCTGCTCTACTTAATCTAGAACAATTTTTTTGTGGCAAGGGGAAATAAATGGTTCGAAGAAGTGAGGATGACGAAAAACTCTATAGATGCAATTATAAATGATCATCAGCATATGTAACGAGATGCAATCTAGGGAAACTGTTGATCAGAAAACCCATGTACAAGATTCCAATTACTCTGAGAACTGACATACCTTTTCTGACCTACAGTGTTCATCCTTTTTCACAAGTATATTATCAGGAAATTGTTGGAAAAAAAAACTTATGTACAATATTCCAATTACTCTGAAAACTGACATACCTTTTCTGACCTGTAGTGTTCATCCTTTTGTTTTTACAAGTATATTATGGAAGTGAATAGACAAAGACAGCCTCTTTATCTAATAATGAACATAATCATAATGGTAAGTGGAAATCTTTCTTTATATTTCTTATGTCCCTTTTCAATTGCCATAACCAATTTGTTTCAGCAGGTGGATTTATGTCCAAAGCTTTCATGGATTATTTAGCAGAGGATAGTGAATGCCATTTAAAGATCATTAATCTCGTGACATAATAATGTATTCTGCATTTCCACAGTTCCACTTGAGTTCTAATTTTACAACTTTACACCTTTTAGTATATATATATATATATATATATATATACACACAGACTTCTTTAATTCAAATTGGTAATAAATTGTATAACGAAAAATATTAGTATTACAGTACGCCTCCAATAAAAGGAAGAAATGGGGTATTACTAAGATTTCTGATATTAACACATCCTCATTTCAAATGCTCCCAGCAGCAAAAACTCTCATTCCAATTCCAATCGAGGCAAAACTAAACCACACTTTTTAAAGCTTTGAAAAGATTATAAGACTTTTATTCTCCACATTAGAAATAGTGTAGTCACACTGTCGACATCAATATAATTTTTACAATGAGATTGAAAACAACATTACACAAACAAACAGTATCCTAGGAAACTATAAATACATTAACAAGCCACTAACCTCAGGCACATCAAGATCAAGTTTGGACAACAGTAACAATATGAGGAACCTTGTCATTGTCGAAAGGCAAGCTAACATACTCACGAGCAAATTCCTCTGCAATATCAAAAGCCAATTCACCATGTAAAGCCTTGCAATACATATACAACACTGTATTTGCCGAAAAATTGACAAGCATGAACAACGTCACAAAACTCGAATTTGACACTGTCAGCAGAATAAACGCCCCACTCCTCCACAAATCAAAACCACCCGAAAAATTCACCATTGGTGCAGAACTTAACAATAATGGAAACACAACTGTGATAGAAAGAAACAGAAGCAAGCACAGCGAAACCAATCTCATCCCCTTCACTAACTTTGCACTACGCCATAACGGCGCAAAACCCCATTTTGATTCTGCCACAACAATCACATAAGCCAAACCACAATGCACTTGGAATGAAATTAACACCAAGACTAAAGCAATCACGACCACCAATTATAACAATCTGATTCATATTCAACATTAAACCCTAAAATGCCAGCACCTTTAGTAAGAAAATAATGTAAACCAAATATGAAAAGAAAGGTAATCACAGAAGCCACAATTTGGGTGATTCAAATATCTACAAAGAATTTTGGGTGATTCAAATTTCTACAGTTAAATTTACTTAGGCTTTCTTTTGAAATACTTATCATCTCTTAACTCATTCGTTATCTGAAAGAAGTTATGGATTTTACAAAATCAAGTAATAAACTAATTTTCCGAAAATCCCATATTTTGTTCTCCATTTCGACAAATCTTGATAAAACACCTCATCATTAATTCCTTCACTTATAAATACATAAATAAATCCATCATTTATATCCACATCAAATAAATATTTTCTTATCATATAAATCATTAACTAATTATTCACAAATAATATTACTGTAATCACAATAATGACAAACCATGCAGTTTAAAGGGAGAGAGGGCTTTCAATAAGAATTTCTCCTTATCGCACGCAATTAGGTGACCAAACTCTCCTTGTAGCGTAACTTTCTAGACATCGCTAATAAGGTTATCTAATAATATTATTCAAATAATATGAATTATTGATCCGATAATGAGAAATATTGTGCGGTGATAATTATTGAAACAACAATAATATAAAATATCAACGCAAAGAATTATTGAATCAATAAAATAAAATATCAACGAAGAATTACTTTAAAATTATTGAGTAGTGCTTTCACGTAAGAATCAATAATTCAAAATCTTCGTAATATCAAATGCACTACATGCAACAACGCCAGATTACTTTATTTTACCAACCGTATTCCAACGATTGTTAAGCAGAACGATTACGTCGTTATTTATAAAACTTAATTTTGTCGTTTTCATCCATCCGGCGCTATTCTCAGCATGGGCCCATGAATATCGCTGTCGCATTTAATATTCCCCGACCGGAAAGAATATTCCACGACCAAAACTAATATCTCAAATAATAATGAATACTTTATACCCCTTGCGTATTTTGAAAAAAAAATTTCATATATCACCTTAACTTTAACTTTTATCAATTTAACCATTTATTGAATAGAAAAATTGAATACTTTTATTTCATAAAATTCGGTCTTACAAATACGGTTAGTATCGTGAGCTTAGGATATGATCCTCTGGCTAAGATGTGAGACTAGAACTCAGGAGGGAGAGATAGGAATTCCTTCGCTAGTAGTATGACTCTACCTAAGTTTATTTGGTATTTGATTGGTCTGGCCGAGTATAGTGATAATATGTTGCATGTCAAGTAACCCTTATTTTGTGGCGCGTGTTTGAAAATGGCATCCCAGAATGTTGAGAATAAAGAATGGAGCACGAGGAGACTGTTGATTCTCCATGATCAATAATCGTGGACAATGTGCTGACGGGATGGCGATAATCCTCCGTAAAACAACAACACCGATCAATTGACGAATCCACCAGACGTTTTATGAGTTTTTAGAATTCATGCAACATCAGCGGAAGCGACTTCTCTCCAAAACGTAGGTGGAAAACACGGAAAACTCGGTGCCACCGCATTAAACAATTCAAGGAGCTGGGACCACCGGAGTTTAAGGGAAAGCCAAAACCACTTCCGCGGAAGCATGGATAAAGCAGATTACCAAGATATTTGATGTCTTGGGATGCTCAGGAAGCAAAAGGTTACCTTACGCCGCCTTTTACGTTGCGGAGGAGGAGATTCTTGGTGAGAATCGGGAATCTCCAGAAACGACTCAACTCACAGATCAAGATATCTCTGGGAGAAGTTCCAGAGTCGTTTCAACGACAAATACTTTCCGAAAGTATTCACATGAAGGAGGTGGAGTTTATCAAGTTGAACAAAACAATATGGCCGAAGGTCATGATACGAGGCAAAATTTAATGAGTTATCACGATTCACGTCCCCACTTGGTGGATAATGAAGAGAGAATGGCGCGAATGTTTTTAAGAGGTTTGAAGTCGAGATACGTCAACATCTTATTTCATAAACCGTGGTGTTCAGATTCAGGATGTTGTAAATAGGGCTCGATTAGTGGAGGCGCGATAACGAGTCAACGCAACTAAAAGAGAGAGTAAACAAAATTATAATACCAATGAGGTAGTAGTCATCAAGTGGTGACAACAAGCGTGGAGGAATCAACAAAGCCGGATATGGTAACCACCGGTGGTAATCGGGTCAAAGCAATAAGAATAGACATTTCAAGAAAAGGAGATTCAACAATGATGGAAAGACGCCAAGACCAAAGACCCGTTGTTAAGGAAGGAGAAAGACCACCTATCATATGCTTCAAATGCGAGGAGAGGGACACATCGATCCGAATCGCGCCATGCGCCGTCAAAGCGTGTTATAATTGTGGAAGATAAGGTCACTTAGCTCTATTTTGTCCTTTCATCAAGACAAATTCAACTAGGATTGAGGTACCAAAGGTTGTCTCCAGCACAAACCAAAGTGGTAGTTTAAGAGAGAAGCGTTTTTTCGTGATTTGAGAACCCGAATAAAATTATCACGGTAAGTTAATCATAAGCTCTTTGCGAAGTCTATACCGTGTTAAATACCAGTTCTACCCACTCTTTTATTTCACCTAGTTGTGTTCAACGCTTAAATTTGACTCGAAGAAGTTAAACTTTGACTTATGGTTGAAACTTCGTTAGTAGGAGCCTTCGTATCTGCTACTATTTTTAAATCTTGTTTGATTCAAATAAACATTTTCACGCTACCGTCGATCTTATCTTTTAAAAATATTTGCCTTTGATGTGATTTTAGGAATCAATTGGTTAACTACTCATCATGCTTTTCAGAAGGTTGTTAGCTTTTATATTCATAACCAACTTGTTGTGTAATTCAAGTAACAAACTACTAAAGTCAATTATTGTCATATCAAGCCATAGGTAAAGAGCCCTAACCTTTCGTTGTTGACTTCCTTGTGGAATGCACCAAGCCGACTTTCTTCAGAGGCGACGCCGTGAATGACGATGACAAGTTGATAGGTATCATTGTGAGGTGCTATCTAGGTTAAATGATAAGTCACGGTTGGTATCAATGTAACGACTATCCAAGTCTTGGATAAGAGTAGCGCTTTTGAATGATATTTCTATCATTAATAAATTTCTTGACGATTCTTGAAGATTTCCTAGCCTACCCTAGAGCGTGAAATCGAATTTTGTATTGACCCAAAGATAAAAACTCATTTCTTAAACCTCAAATATTTCTTCAACTAAAAGGATCTGTTTACGAGGATTATGATAAAAGTCATAATAAAAGCATTGGACTAATGAAAATCATGGGTATATGAAGTATTAGTAAGTGTTATGATGAGTTATGTGGTTATTATGTGAAAACATGATAGTTTCTTAGAAATCACAAAGGGTTGAAAAATCAGATTTTGGTAAAAACGTAACATGAAATTCAATTGACCATATCTCCTATTATATTTTGAATTTTTGAGTGTGGTCAAGTCCTAGAGTTAGATCTATGAGTTTTGTAGCTTATCCAAGTGGAATCACTCGAAAAAGGTGCTGTAGATTTCGTGGACTGAATTTAGCAAAAGAGTCCAAAGCGCAAATTACAAAATGCTACGCCCAGAAACTTTTATGGGGCTTTTTCGGCCACTAAATTTATGTGAAAAATTCTGGCCTTTTGGGGCATGAAAATATATGTTATAAAGTACCTCCTGTCCAAAAAATGAGCTCATTCGACTTAAAATGAACAAAGTTATGACCATTTCAATATTTAGGTTTTTTTGATTTAAAAAATGCTATAACCTGGAGTTCTATAACTCCGATGACCATGAAATTTAAACTGAGGCTCACATTAACATGTGTAAGGTCCTGCCAAGATTTGGGAATTTTGGAGTTAAACTTGAGGTAGCTAATTTCTAAGGAATTAATTAGAAATTGATTTTTGAAAAATAGTAAATGAATTTTAAAATTTTGAGAAAAAATATATTTTCATTATGGGACTATATTATGCTAAATCTCAGAAAAGAAATATTTTTGGGACTGATTTGGTTTTTTTTCATGAAAATAGTTTATTATGTAACATATGAGTTAAATATGTTATGTAAAAGTAACAAAGTTGAAAATAGGATTTTATGGCAGAGAATCCTATATAGAGTATATGTATATATTTTTTGATGAGGGATTTGATAATTGGTGATGATATCTTATGAGTATGGCATTTTGAATGATTAAATGCATTATATGGTAAAGTGTAAACAATTGAGATAAATTGTTTATAAATTTAGAAATGATTAAAATATTGTTATAATATTAATGATATTAGATTATGAGATTATTAAGTGATTGATAACATGGGGATATTCTTGAACCTGGATAAATTATATTATAAATGTTTAATATTTATCCTTTATCTCATTTGATTGATTCTTTATATCATTATCCTCATGCTTATATGGTGTTAAAAGTCATCTCGTGACTTACGTGAATAGATGGACTTGGTATGATTATGAATGTGGATTGTTCTAGATAATCATAACCGTAATTGAAAAACACTTATTATCTTTCAGTCGTAGTGCATGGATAATTTGTGGTCGTGATACTAATAAATACACGATTATCTTTCGTAGTGTAAATGGTATGGATAATTTGTGGTCGCGATACTTAATGAATACACGATTATCTTTGGTAGTAGTGCATGGATAATTTGTGGTCGTGATACTAATGAATACACGATTATCTTTGGTCGTAGTGCATGGATAATTTGTGGTCACGATATTAATGAATACACGATTATCTTTCGTCAGAAATATGGATAATTCGCGGGTCGTGGATAACTTAATGAATATCATTGGCTCAGTAGTGCGTGGATGATTCGATGATATGGATTAATTATTGAGCCGAGTCTCAAGAATGAAATATTAATTCATGGATGTGGTAAAAGTCATCTTCGTCAGAAGTGCATTGATAGACTTGGTATGATTATGACTCAAGGATTATTCGAATAATCATGATCAGATTGAAAACACGAATATCCTCGCCAAGAAGGTAATGGATAATTCGTGGTCGTGATACTTATTAAGTTCGCGCCTCAAAGATTATTGGTTTTATTAAATATATCTTTGGCCCTGTAGCACAAAGATGAATTGTTAATGAATATCTTTAGTGGGATCAGAAGATGAATTTAATATTTTTTTACGATAAAGGTATTCAAGGTATCCTCACCTCTTTATCATATCGTGCACGCACTTCTAATTTCGAGGGCAAAAATTTCATAAGAAGGGAGGTTGTAAGACCCCAAATTTTTATAAATAAAGATGAATTTTCTATAAATATTATTTTGAATATTATGGAATAAATTTGATATAATGTTATAGTTGTGGGTAATATTTATAAATTTTGCAAAGTAAAGCAAGTTGTTATAAAATATTCGCTTGGTGGGGAATATTCTTTTGCTTCAGGGAATATTAGACGACGGCTTCAATCGATGGTGGACCCCATAACTAAGTATTGTCGTAGTTAGAAAACCACAAAATTATCTTTCTATAAAAATAACTCATGAGATGTTACCGTTAAAACTATTGAACTACCCAGAGTTGGTAAAGTACAAGAATACGCTGTGGTCAGCATAGTAGCACACCAGATTGATTATTGATGCTTTACGTGAGAAGTCACCACCTATGCTCAATTATTACTACAAGAATTCACGATCATATCTCTTATATTATTGATTCAATTATTGTCACAAGATTATCATCAGATAATATGTTATAGTATTAAATTATTAATCGAGACGACAAGTTATAAATGATTAATAATTGTTGAAAGATTAAATATGTGTTGATTAAAAATAAATGATTTGTGGTAATATTTATTCAATCCTCGATGTATATAAAGAGTCTGCTATGAGACGCTGTGTGGTAAGTTTGATTATTTTTTATGGGGGTCCATATGCCATCATCTAAGAGTACTTCATCAATAATAGTATTTACCTTTGTGAATAGTAATTACTTTTGTGAATAGTAATTACCTTCTTCAATAGTATTTTACCTTCGTAATAGTAATTACCTTTTGTGAATAGTAATTACCTTTGTGAATAGTAATTACCTTTCGTCAATAGTAATTACCTTCGCCAATAGTAATTACCCTTCGCAAAAATAGTAGTTGTCCTTTCAATATTACCAAGAGTTAATCGCTTCTTCTGTTCCAAGGGTTAATTATTCCCTTCAAGAAATAGTAGTTGTTCTTCAATATTACCAAGAGTCATTTTGATTCTTCGTTTATACACCAAGAGCCACCCTCGCTTTTTCTATAAATAAAAGCTCATTCCTTCATTATTTATTACTTAATTCATTGAAACTACAGAGAGAAACTATAGAGAGAAAGAAGAAAAGATTCTCGCTACTTCACTTTTCCAATATTCATTCTTCTAAGGTAAGGGATATTATTTGTTGTAATTCTGTAAGGGTGTTATTCTTTCTTATTCATGAAGAGAACTTCGTTATTCCATTCTTTATTATTCGTTGAATAACTCAGATATGCTGCAGATACCCTATACTTGGTGAAATCCTCTCGTTATTCTATTCTTTATTATTCGTTGGAATAACTTTGATACGCCGACATACCCTATACTTGGTGAAATCCCTTTGTTATTCCATTCTTTATTATTCTTGTTGAATAACTCAGATATGCTGTGACACCCTATACATAATCAGATAATGGTTTACCCTATACTTGGTGACATTCTTTATTATTCGTTGGAACATCCCGTCATGTGTTTTACAGGACTGGGTTCCGCTTTTATTATTATTCTCGTTGGAACATCCGCTCGTGTGTTTTACACCGGACACGGTTCCGCTCTTTATCATTCTCGCTGGAATATCCTATCGCGTGTGTTTTACACCGGATCTCGTTCCATCTTTATTATTCTGTTGAACATCCCGCTTGCGGTGAATTTCACCCGACCGTTCGTTATTATTATTCTCATTGAATAACTGTTTATGGCAAGTACCACATGCATGGTGATTTCTTTGTTATTCCATTCTTTATTATACCCATTGGTTAAAACTTTGACTTCTATACTCCATGAAATTAGTAGAATATTCTCGATATTTGCGTTTCATCCAAAGATCTTTCATGGAAATATTCTTCGATCATTCTTGAATTTTACTCTACAAAGCAAAGATCATGTTGACAATTTGGACGTTATTAGTTCCCGAATAAATTAATTCGTGAACTTGTTTTATTGAATTATTATGTCATTGTCATCATCCTCATGTTATATTATGTTATCTTTCGCTTACGCAGATAGATGAATTTAGTATGATTATGACTGAGGATCATTCTAAGATAATCACGGTTTGTTATAAATGATGTGATAAAAGTCCTCAAAGTGGCACGTAATGCAATGATGGATAGTTTTTGGTATGATTATGACTGGGGGTGATTCAAGATAGTCATGACCATTGATAATTTGATGAAAATCTTGATTGCGGGTATACGGAGGATTAGATATTGTGGTTTATTCATTAAACCGAGTCTTAGTGATAAAATTTATGAAAACCTTTAAAACCTAAAAGATAGTAGATTTTATTTTCTACTGACTCTTTTAATGGATTGATATTCACGCAGCTTAAACCGGTTGTTTAATATTGTATTTTATCGGTTTAACATTGTTGAAGACTATTGATAATTTATTCTCGCATTATCTTAGTTATAATATTTCTTCGGGCTAGTTGAGCTCACCCTTTCTTTCACCGTTTCTTCAGAAATGAGAATATAGTCGGGACAAGTTTCTGGGAACTGAGTAATGGTCCAGTGAGGATAGCATTAGTAGTCCCTCACTATTCCGTGAAATAGTGTGATAATAATTGTAATGAGGACTTTTGAGTTTGTATAATATCTAGTAGACAATATTTGTATTCAAACTCACGCTTTATGTCGTATTGTCATACCTATGCTTATATTAGTAAAGTTGTATTTAAATTTCAGACCATGTAAGTGGTGACCCAAGATGGGTGGACGATACCTAATTTTGAGGCGCTATAAAAAGACTATATCAAGGAATCAAAACCGATGGACTATAATTTGACTATAATTTTTAATATATTTAAATAGGAGAGATGTTGATGAGGAAGAAGGAGAAGGAGATGGTGAGAAGGAAAAAGGATTCGAAGAAGGAGAAGGAGGAAACAAGCGACCAAGAAGATGAGAAGGTCTAATAAAAAAAAGTAACAAATAAAATTAAAAATTTATAAATATGCAATCAACTATTTCAACCTTTAACAATTATATAAGTATTTTGTTAATAATAATTTATATTTTATTATATTTGATTTTTATTTTTATTGATAATATTTCTTTAATTTATTTTTTAGATGGAAAATTATGGTCCTCCTATGTATTATATTATTTTTTTTTATTATATTTGAGTTTTTTTGAATTTATTGATTATTTTAATCTTTTTATATTATAGTCTGGGATAAATCAATGTGATAGTCCAAATCTGCTTTGGAAGGATCGAAGACTAAAAGACATCTCAGACTAAATATAATCCAACAGATAATCCATCTGCTGGAGATGCTCTAACTGCACATTTTCCTCCCAACTCCCAAGTAAAAAACTGTATCAAGTCAATTAATAAATTGTAAAAATTTGAGAGACATGATGAAATGTTTTAAACATAATTGAAGGTAAACTTATTTTTCGATATTACAAATATTTATTTAGACTAAAATTTTAGGAGGACTAATTTCCAAACCTTGATCGGTTGATCCATTTAGAAATGTATAATAATGTTTATTTATTTTTGCAATGTTCTTCACGGTGTTATCATTTTATTTGTGTAGTGCAATCGATCACCATCACCTACTCTGTTGCAACTTGAGATGGGCTAATGTGCATTGATTGGAAGTTATCACCTAAACTGCTAAACCAAGATGTTTCTGCTAGTGAAGCCAGTTTCTTTGATCACCATCAGCAGAACAATAGGTTCAGCAGATGAACAAGATTGTTAACATGTAAAAAGATGCGTCCAAAAAAGGAAGAAATATACGAATGTGAAACTTAAAAATAGCAGGACTTGTCTAAGTAATCAAGGCTAGAAGAGTACAACTCAGTCTGAAGCTTCATACAAAAGCATATACCAGCACAACCATCAACAGAGCAGACTTGATGTTAAACAGGAACTACGAGTTGATTACTAAACTAGGATCAACTTTCACCAAATTAGGAATGTCCTGCTTCTTTTTCAGAATGTTGATCACTATGAACAAATAATAACTGCATGTCATCTACAATTTGTACATGCCATCATGAGTTAGGGTTATGTTTAACCAAAATAGTTAGCTCTTGACTGACAATTCAATGTATTAAGAAGAATAATAAGTTCCTTCTACTGCGACTTTAGGCTGGCTACATGTCTCTCCGTACTTTATTCCATATAGGTTACTAAACACAACTGGTTTGGAAAATCTTCCTACAACCAGGTTAGCTCAAACAACCAAGTAAACCCAATGAAAATTATCATAACAGAGAAGGTTTTGAAGAATTAAATGGAAGAAGATCATAAGCAGAAAACTTCTTAAAGAAACAACTTAAAACTATTTTATTTGCAAACTCGACAAGTAACTAATAAGGCCTAGAATAATTACCTGGAAGCAAATGACAAACATAAAGACCTCTGACCGAATCAAAATATACTATTATATTTTATTTTGACAAGTATACTCAACTATATTTGGTTTTCAACAAACTGCGCAAGTTACTATTTCATCTTGTTCCCAGGCTACCATTAAACAATGAGTATAATCTAACTTTTGTAAATACTTTTTCGTCTATTAAGCTCACATGCACAAACACGCTCCTAGAAGAACATCATATTCAGCTTCTTTTTCTTCATTGGAAAAATTGCCTTAAACTATATGAGATCATATTTGGTTGGCTTCCAAGGGCCAAATCTTACAAGTACTGCCAGAAACATATATGAGATCAAACAAGAGTGAAATAGCTTTCATTAATTTGTATTGCTATCATATAATAAAATGCTACAGGGTATTGAACTGAGATGTCTAAAATTCTTCCCAAAAATAAAAAATAAAAAATTCCATCAATGTTGCATTTACCAAGCTTTTGGATGCATCCTTCAGTTGCCATTTGCAGACCAAAGTAAAAGCTGCGAAATGTAGAATGATCTTTAAGTTGAACACCATGTTCAGAACTATAAAAAAATTTCCCCCAAGCCATAATACCTTAAATGGAAAAGGTACCAATCAATACACTTATCCACTCCCCATTGACGAGCTAAAAGCAAAATGTTAGCAATAAAATGCCAACTTTTCATTGTGGATCCCAACTTCTTGTTGTATAAGTTATTTGGGTATTAAGTCAACTAATAATATGATATTACTGAACTTCTGATGACACAGGGGAAATAGTCAAGGCCTCTAAAACTGGTTGACATTCTTCGACTGAAGATTCCAAACTGTAAGATTTGCAACTGAAGTAAAAAACTGTACTCATCATGGTATCAATAAGCACCACAAATGAATACATAAGCACCAAAAGTGGCCCTTCCCATATCCTTGAAGACCCATCTCCATAGCTTAGTGTCTTCACTCTATGCTCAAACAAACCCTCCACAAATGACGTCCCAATTGTAGAACCAAGAAATATCAAGAGACCAACTTGAGTCTGGCCCCTAATAAGTACACTCGACCTCAGCAATGCCTGAGGCCCCGATACATCCTCCAATACTGAGATGACAATAGCAATATCACAAATTATAATAGAATTCGCTAAACAGACCGAGAAGACAAGGCCCACTATAATTGCGCAGTACACATTCAAATCCGCTGAAAACCCAATTAAAGAAAACAAGCTGCTCACAGAAACAAGAAGCACAAGGAACAATGTGAGGCAACCGACAATCACCGTGCAAACCCACAGATAAGTCGAAACAATCCTTTTCCAAATCTTGGTAATTATAACATAACATTTGGATGCATCAAACTTTTTTCTGGAATACGTACAATCAACTGAGTAAACAACCGCAGCTTTAGACATCAACAGAAATGTGATGAACAAAGGGAAGCACATTGCAGTCGAAATAGCCATTTCGGAGAATTTTTGGCAGGACTGTCTGACAAAAGGCTTTAGAGGAAGTCCACTAGACTTAACAACCAACAGAAGTCTAATCGTAATTCTCTTCACAATCTGCTGATCCACCAACATATTAGACAACAGAACGGCAGAAACAGGGCAAATGAGCACAGCTGCTATTGCCAAAAATCCCGATAGATTATACCGAAGAATTCGCACGGTTTCCCTCAAAATTTCCAATGCACTCTTAGAGGCAAATTGGTGATTAGATCGAGTAGTATGATGATCAGATAATGATAATGACTCCTCCAAATCAAGAGCTTGAATATCTGAATCTTCATTTCTCCCTTTATTATTCAATGCTATTGAGTTGAGTCTAGGACTTGGTCCGCTAGAAGCCTCCATTACTTTATCAAAAGAATAACGAAATGCAATAAAAAGAAATACAGAAACACAATAATTTGCATAAGATTAGACCCTAACTGGCCTAATTAGCCTAAAAAATCTTCAAAATCCTAGTAATCCTTCAATTAATCAATGTTGATCAGATCCGAACTGAGTATAATTTATACACATACCTCTGTAAATGAAATCAGAATGGCGATCTAAAAGAGGCTTCTATATGGATCTGAAAATGTGAACGGTCGGAGCTGTCACGAAAATGGTAAGTAGCAGCAGGGTGGAGGGAGAGGGGCACGTGACCTTGAAGAGGGGAATTCACGTGAGACTGGAGCCACTCCTCATGGCCGAGATTCGGAAGGGTAATAATAATATTAATATAATTGAACCGACGACTGGAGAAATGATTAATGAAGAAACAACGATTTATTAGAAGGCTGTGCGACTTTTTTTTTTTCTTTTTTTTTTTTTTAAGAGTGAGTGGAGTGAGAGATATGACTTGAATGAAAAGACGCTGTAGCATAATAAATTATTATATAAATATTTTATAAATTATTAATATTATATATTTTATTTCAATTTAATAAATTATTTTAATATAATTTTTCGCCTCACATAAAAAAGTTGAGATTATATTAAAATAATTGAATGTGATATATTTTATCTCAAAGATATATCGATCAACAAATTATTTGAACGTAATATATTCTATTTCAACTTTTTATATAAGCCAAAGACTACATTAAAATAATTTATTAATCAATATATTAATGTGGAATATCCGAAAATGTCATATGAAAGTAATTTGTAAAATATTTCAGATAATAATTTGTGTAAGTTATATTTTTACGATCTTATACCGGGGTATTGGGCTAATGATTTAAGAACATCGTTGGAGACATTAAACTATTTATAAACGTTTACAAACAAATTGACGCGATACATCCACATCAAGATATTACGCGAATCCTGAAAGATACCTGCATCAACCGTTATAAAATATTTATAAAATAATTTGTGTCTCTATCACCGCTCATGATTTAAACAGAGACCATCTTCCTCCCATCTCGCCGTTTATCCCTCCCTATCTTCAACTTTCTCTCCAAGAAATCTCATCCATGGCAACCCCAGCTCAAACCCTAAACCTCTCTGGAGTACTTTCTGAAACTAAGCGGATAATAAAAGCTCACTCCCGCCACTTCCTCGCCCTATCCGTTATCTTCCTCCTCCCTATCTCTTTCTCTCATCATTTACCCAACACTCAATCCACTCTTTTTCATCAACCAAACCCCACCAACACCCAAAATTCTCCTACGCCTCCCTGCCCAAAACCCACCTCCAAAACCCTAATCGTCCCCATCGTCTTCACTATCTCTATTGCCCTTCTCTCCGTCTGTGCCGTTGGCACAATCACCTACAACAGCACGTACCATGGATTCTACGGTAGACCCGTTAAAATCGGGTCGGCGATCAAATCCCTGTTGCGCTCATTTATCCCTCTTGTTTCCACAGCACTCGCTGCCCAAATTGTGGCTTCTGTGATTACCTTTCTTTTCATATTTGGTTTACATTATTTTCTTACTAAAGGTGCTGGCATTTTAGGGTTTAATGTTGAATATGAATCAGATTGTTATAATTGGTGGTCGTGATTGCTTTAGTCTTGGTGTTAATTTCATTCCAAGTGCATTGTGGTTTGGCTTATGTGATTGTTGTGGCAGAATCAAAATGGGGTTTTGCGCCGTTATGGCGTAGTGCAAAGTTAGTGAAGGGGATGAGATTGGTTTCTGCTGTGCTTGCTTCTGTTTCTTTCTATCACAGTTGTGTTTCCATTATTGTTAAGTTCTGCACCAATGGTGAATTTTTCGGTGGTTTTGATTTGTGGAGGAGTGGGGCGTTTATTCTGCTGACAGTGTCAAATTCGAAGTTTTGTGACGTTGTTCATGCTTGTCAATTTTTCGGCAAATACAGTGTTGTATATGTATTGCAAGGCTTTACATGAGTGAATTGGCTTTTGATATTGCAGAGGAATTTGCTCGTGAGTATGTTAGCTTGCCTTTCGACAATGACAAGGTTCCTCATATTGTTACTGTTGTCCAAACTTGATCTTGATGTGCCTGAGGTTAGTGGCTTGTTAATGTATTTATAGTTTCCTAGGATACTGTTTGTTTGTGTAATGTTGTTTTCAATCTCATTGTAAAAAATTATATTGATGTCGACAGTGTGACTACACTATTTCTAATGTGGAGAATAAAAGTCTTATAATCTTTTCAAAGCTTTAAAAGTGTGGTTTAGTTTTGCCTCGATTGGAATTGGAATGAGAGTTTTTGCTGCTGGGAGCATTTGAAATGAGGATGTGTTAATATCAGAAATCTTAGTAATACCCCCATTTCTTCCTTTTTATTGAGTAAGTACTGTAATACTAATATTTTTCGTTATACAATTTATTACCAATTTGAATTAAAGAAGTCTTGTGTGTGTATATATATATATATATATATATATACTAAAAGGTGTAAAGTTGTAAAATTAGAACTCAAGTGGAACTGTGGAAATGCAGAATACATTATTATGTCACGAGATTAATGATCTTTAAATGGCATTCACTATCCTCTGCTAAATAATCCATGAAAGCTTTGGACATAAATCCACCTGCTGAAACAAATTGGTTATGGCAATTGAAAAGGGACATAAGAAATATAAAAGAAAGATTTCCACTTACCATTATGATTATGTTCATTATTAGATAAAGAGGCTGTCTTTTGTCTATTCACTTCCATAATATACTTGTAAAACAAAAGGATGAACACTACAGGTCAGAAAAAGGTATGTCAGTTTTCAGAGTAATTGGAATATTGTACATAAAGTTTTTTTTCCAACAATTTCCTGATAATATACTTGTGAAAAGGATGAACACTGTAGGTCAGAAAAGGTATGTCAGTTCTCAGAGTAATTGGAATCTTGTACATGGGTTTCTGATCAACAGTTTCCTAGATTGCATCTCGTTACATATGCTGATGATCATTTATAATTGCATCTATAGAGTTTTCGTCATCCTCACTTCTTCGAACCATTTATTTCCCCTTGCCACAAAAAAATTGTTCTAGATTAAGTAGAGCAGCAAGACCATGTTAACTCTCATGTCATGCGGCTCCAATTATATTTAGCCAAAGGAAGAATTCATAGATTTTAATCTAATGCTTCCTCTGTCAGAAAAAAAAATTCTATTTTTACAAAGAAAGACAATGGTACTCGTGTGTTAGGGCCGAGGATTAGGGAGCTCTTTTTGGGAGGGTAGCTTTGGATTGACAAAGCAAGTCTTTCTTGCTTTTTATAAAGTATGAAAAATTGTCATGAACATCATCAATCTTTGTCGTCGAATTTGCTCAACTTAAGTTCAACCAATAATGGGAAAAACATTGTAGAGAGAATCACAAGAGCATCAATGTTTCATCACCAAATTAATTTACTTTTTGTTCAAAGATATTTTCAGAGCTCGAACCACAGTTCATAAAGTGAGTTTTACAAGTTTATGATGGATTTCCATTTAGGCTCTCTTCATAACCAAATGCCAGTTTAATTGACATCCATCAATGAAGGAACATTCACTTTTTCTGCCAGCTGAAGCATTTTTCACCTTTCTGATCTGTTCTAAAAGTGGGGAAACTTGCAAAAAACACACAAATAAAACAATGTTTTACAGTGGGCAAATATTGAACCTTCTTGTATGTTCTTCATGCAAGATTAATTCCGAGAGAGCCAACAAAAGCAATGCAATCTTACCAAGATAAAGATGGTTATCTGATCCTCGAGAATTTGTGACAAAACAAATAAAAACTATCAAGAACTTTTACCCTTTGTGAACCCAAAGTGACTTTTTCATAAAACATCCCTTGTTCAGAGCTTTCTGTTGTTACTATGGCCAGATGAACCAGGCCCTTAAGTCTAGGAACAGAACTCGAGAGGGTTACTCCAATTTGCAGATCTTTGCACGGGTCCTGGAAGGAACTCGGTCACTATCTTGAATCTTCCCCACCAGATTCTTCATATCCATCACTAGTTGATCTAGATAATGGGATTCCCAGTTGAGCTGGCACTCCAGAAGATGGTCCTGTCAGTCTCTTAGCCTGTTCAGCTTCTGATGAAGGGACCCTGAATGGATGAGGATCCGTGGAGTCTAAACTGCTCTCAGGAGAAGACGCTACAATTCCAGTTGAATTTGACATGGTTGCAGTTTTTGTTCTGAAAGCACTCCGTGCTTCAAGCTGAAGAGGAGCCAAACTGGTTGACATCTCCGTGATGTTGCTTTCAGCATTATCAGTTGAAACTTTGAACAAGGGTTCAACAGGTAGCTCGGCGAGGAGCCGAACTCGTTTACTTCCTCGTTTTCTATTATAATCAGGCCTAGTGTACATGTTGTGGTCACTGCTACCAAAGCTGTTGTACCTATCAAACCCGTAAGGGGCATCCTTTCTCACCACAGGCTGCAAGATTTTAGATTTTTCCTTGCCTCTGCAGCAGCCTTTGAAACATCTTCTGCATTTAAGCGGGCTAATGCCCATGGGCTTATCTTTACAGGTGCGGGGTTCTTTATCTTCATCGGAAACTCTGCCCCGCCTTCTTTCCTAGTGAACTAACAGAGCCAGTGTCTGGAGGAACTACATCAAACTGCAAGAAATTCAAAACTTAAGCAATTTTATACCAAACCCAATGACTTTAACACACCATATCAAAAGTAGATACTAACCATTTAAAGTTGAAAAGTTAACTAACGTTGGTCAGATAACCACTACCACTGTTACTGCCATTATTAGTCTGAACCAAAGTGCTACTTATGATTAGTAATGATACCATCATCATTACCGCTAAAATTGAGATATTTGACTTGGCCTGTTTTTTTTTTATAACTACTTCCTTGGTATGTGCCAGAAGAATTCATATGTAAAATGACACATTCCTTCTGTGACACAGTATAAAAAAGAATCATAATTTTAGATTAGCTAAATCTGAATATTATCTCTCAAACAAATGGAATTGTTTGACAAAATGCAACTGACTCGATTCGGTACCGCTTAGGGAAAATTTTAACAAACGATCAATGGCAGAGGATTGGAGCCGCTTAGTACACTATATGTGCTATATTGCTTTTAACTTTAAGTGCAAATAAAATGTGCAATGAACAACTCAGCAGTGGATCAGTGTCTTCACCGAAGTAAATCATACCTGATTTTCAATAAATAGCCGTGGTGGTGTACACAGACTCCTCTTTGAAAGGTGTTATATGAGCTTGCACTGCTTAACCCAGTGAGGGAGCTGGCTTGTGACATCTGAGGACTTTGCTGTCCTCCAACTCCTTGTTGTTCTTGTTCCCTCAAAGCTATGATGTAATCATAAGTGCTAATACCCTATCATCCATACAAATCAACATTATTAGTTGATTACATATGATTTATAGTTTTTAATCCTGTCAGCCAAGCATCAACACTATCAGTATAGTATTGTACACAACATGTCAACCAAATTAAAAAGCATCACAAAATCTTATGATAGCTAGATAAATGGAATGGAATACTGGAACCATCAAAACTAGATCACAGTTTACTATACACATAAATAGAACGCTAACCTTCTTTATGAGTAGAACATGAAAGAAGAAAAGCTGAACAATTGGCAGAGTTGCAATCATTGCCAAATGGTGCAGATTGCCTGTCATGCATAATTTAATTTGTTAATCATTCATAGCAGGGACAGTTTTTTCCATTGGCTTGCATGCATTGGAACATCAAAGATGAAACTTTTATACAATTTCACCCAGGAAATCAAACAAGAGATATTTTAAGGGATATAAAAAGTAATTGACGCCACCACTACAATAACATAGGGCATGACAGAGAAACTGCTTCCTAACTTGCTGGCAATATCTACAGAGAATCTCTTGTGCTCAAGAAAGCAGCAGATCAGAACAAGGATTCCAGTTGACCAATGAAGTATAAGCTGCAATCTCAAGTCCAAGGTGCACAAACCATTTATAGACCTGTCAATGACTTGAAAATAAATGCTTATCCTAAAACTTATTATTAAATTCTGGCATTTCATCTGTGAAGAATTTTATCTAATCGAGGATGGCTCAAGAATCTTTAATCTAATCTGGGCAAAGATGACTATATAATGAAAAGGTGTTGCAGCAGTAGAGTTCGGTCTAACGCTGTTCCCAAAAACCAAGGTAATAATTGTAAGTGAATGATAGGGTCAGGATAGCTCATTCTTTTGACGGAGAAATACCTTTCATCCTCGAGTGATAATATTAACTAGGAGTTTTGATACAAATCCCAGACTCTTTAAAGCGGTAAGAATAATTTCTGTTTTTCAATTATGGAATATATCAAACATATGCATCATCCAGAGTTGAAAAGAGGAGTAACAATGTTTTATCAGATTTGTGGTCTAAAATCTGTCACAAGCTGAAGGAAAGTTGTGTAAGAAAAAAAATTATAATAAGGAAACCAATTACCAATGCCATAACTTTCCTCTTAAAACATTCTGAGTTAATAATTAACTATTTCCTTACCAGCAGAAGTGCAG
>CM035171.1:131707211-131770358 GCA_020205615.1 Panax quinquefolius | reverse complement strand
AAAACAAAAGGAAAACTTTTTATTTAATTTATTTTATGAATATTAATATTGGCAAAAATACATTTAAACATATTTTTAATAATAAATTTATTTTACTAATAAAATTGTTATAAACATTTTCTTAACACAAATAATTGATTTCTTCAACTTTATAATATTTGCAAACAAGAATATTTTCCGTATTACAACTAAAAGACTTTAAAGTTTACGAACTTTAAGAATATATTTTACTTTATGTTTATTTTAAATTTATTAAGTATTTAATTTAGTAGTAATAGTATCATAATAAAATTGAGATGGTAAATTTGGAAAATATGTCAATTATATATATTTGGAAGATAAATGATTTTTATTTATTTTGGAATGTAACAATTTATCCTCTTGACAAATGAGACCATCACTTATCTCTCTATTTATATATACTAGACGTTGCAATTAAAAGTCATTTTGTTTATTTGATTTGGAACGAAACTAAAATTCATTTCACTATTAGTACTCCTTTAATTAGTCCCTCCCTCCGTTAATATTAATCATCAAAATCGAAATATTTACGTCATCTTTGTTATATGCGGAGTAGTAAGTAGTACTACTAAACAAAGTAGTAGAGGCCTCGGATACGCCGGTGATGGGTGATCATTTCAAAGTGTAGAACCACAGAATAGAAGAACAAACACCAGGAAGATTGCGACTAATTTAGCCACTCTCATCTCATCTCTTTCTTTGTGCTCTTCGAAGCTGTTAATTTCCCTAGTTTTGCTGCGTCACATCACACACTTGTAGTAATATTTATTTATTCCAGTAATGGTAAAGAATTGGTGCATGTAATTAAAATATCAACCTTCCTTTTAACAAATATAAATAGTCCATACGATAGATCGTGCTAACCTACCCCCCCAACCCCTAATTCCTAAATAATCATATTATAAACTTCATGACATTATATTGTAATTAGTGTGTAACCAAGCTTCGTCCATATCGATATTTTTAATCTTCATCGAAGATGACAAATTAATTAAGGCAGAGTAATTCGACACTTCTAGCTAGCCGAACTATACACGGATATATAGAACAAAGAGGTTGGAATTAACAAGTACTAAATACTGTTGGCAGCATGCATCTCCTTAACTACGTACTCTTATCAAGTACGTACGTAGTGGACATATATATCTGGTACGTACTACTTATATATAAGTGCATGTACACTCAGTTCACAAGCAAGCGAAAAAAGAGGCCATTGCTATAATATATATAATAATCATATTGATGGGGAAGAGAAAGGGTACTGGTGAAGAGACAGAAGATGGTGCTAATGGGGATATGAATTGGGATCAAGCATTTGTTGGAGCGCGACAAGCTAGAAAACGTACCTAGGGGTGCGCCAACGACCCTCAGGACGATGGGTAGCCGAGATCAAAGATACCATACAAAAGATAAGAGTGTAGTTAGGCACATTTGATACGGCTGAGGAAGCTGCTAGAGCTTACAATGAGGCGGCTTGCTTGCTCCGCGGATCCAATACTCGTACAAACTTTTGGCCTCCTTCCCCTTCTTCTACTTCCAAACCAGCACTTCCTTCAAAGATCACCAATCTTCTCCTCCGTAGGATGAGAGCAAGAAATAATGCTTCTGATTCCGCGGCTGCAGCCTCCTCCTCTTCAGAAACAAGAGAATTAGACGATAGTCAATTTGATAACTTGTTTAACACCATTGATACGGCCACTAATACTAATGAAAGTACTAGTGACATTATTGCTACTACTACTGATGTACTCACCGCTACAACCACAAGTGATTACATGGCTTCCTGTATTGAATCAAATCTTGGTGGTAAAGAATGTATAAGTGGGGATGGAGAACTCGACTGGTTTAATGTCGATCCATTGTTGAATGATGATAGTTATACCGAAGAGGAGGGAGCGCACAAAGTGGATAGAGCTGATGAAGAAAGTGATTTGGGGGTAATGGATTTTCAGTTTGTGGATACTGTTGGAGCAAGTAGTTTATGTTACTCGGCATTTGAGATTGCAGAACAGATTGGGGAGTCGATAGAACAGGAGAATTATGGAGATAATCCGTCAATGCTCACAGAAGCAATGAAGAGGATCAAGTATGAACGTAACTTTTCAGCTTCTCTTTACGCGGTGAATGGGATATCCGAGTGGTTGAGGGTGAATGATCATGGAAAAGGGAGATCAGAACAGTCATCCAACCTTATTATCAATGTTAACAAGAGTACTGATCAAGACTCAAAAAACAACGAGCCAATGCTGGAGCAAGAAATTAAATGGTAGTGAACCAATAACAAATTTTGAGTCGATCATTTAGCAAACGAATTGTCTCTTTAATTGGGGGTCTCTTGATCTCCCTCCTATGTACTAGTAGTATGTTATTTAGCGGCCGGATAAAGGCTATTGAATTGCAGTCTTAATTTCTAGAGTCAGGGAATTAGTAGAGGTGTACTTTTAGTTTTCTCACCGACCAAAGAATTCTTGCTTTTTCAATATTTTATACTCCTATATATTACTCAGAAGTATAGTACATACATACTACTTCCAATTCTCAGTTGGAGAGAACACCATTTGGAGTAGTATTTACACTGCCAATTATATATTCTAAGATTAAAAAATAATAATATATAATAAATGGAAAAATTTGTTCTGGGGATCCGTACGTACAGTTTATAACTTATGAAACATAAACATGATAAGAGAGGCAGACTGATAAAACTAAAGTACCATTGTTAGAATCAAACATGAATTACAGTGAGCCCTTCCAACCGTTTTGCCTACTAACCTTCTCCAAGCATACCCTCATAGAAAGATCAACTTAGTACGTACGTAACAGAAGAGATAAAACAAAAGATACATAGTTTTCATCAAAATACAAGAAACAGTGTGAATTTGAAGTTAGTTAGCATTTCAACATATACCTCATCCCATGTCTGCACTATAACTCGTCATTGAACGTACTAAAATGAAACATGGGATGAGGTATATGTTGAAATGCTAACGTACAAAAGATATATAGTTTTCATCAAAATACAAGAAACAGTGTGAATTTGTATATATAGCTGTCTAATTCTAATTAGTTGGTTAAACTTTTCTTTACCTCTTGGTAGGTAAATGTATGTAAACTCAGAATCGAATCAAATGGTTCAGGCACTTGAGACCTAAGCTAACTGATTAAGCCACATGCCAAGTAGCTCAAAAAGTTAGCTTAAGAATGTTTTTGTCCAAATGCAAATGCTTAATAAAGAGTTAATAATAGTAATAAATAAAGAGAATACCGATGACTAAAAGGAATGATATGATGTTGTCCAACTCTAAAATGGACGCAGTTAGCATGAATTTCCTTAACCGAGACCATCGGTCAGTTAAGTCCTATAGTGCCAACACCTCATTGCATCAAAAATTAATGAGCAAGATTCAATTGGGGCGCGTTTGATAAATTTAATTAGAATTATTTGGATGCAGTAATCGGCACAAAGGGGCTTCTAATTTTTATTTTAAATAGACGCGTTTTTTTAAAAGCGATTTTTTTAAAGGCGCAAACCACCAGTTTTAAGCATCATTGGTTGGGATTTTTTTTATTAAGCAACTTTGAAAAGAAGAAAGTCGGGTAAGTTAAGAGGAGAGAAAGAGTAAACGCCAAATTTTAATTGGACGTTTGATTATTTATTTTTATTTTTTAAAGCAAAGATATCGTAATGAAGATAGAGAAAGTAAACGCCACTTGAATTGGACGTTTGAAACATTATTTTTTTTAAATGAGTTTATCACTTGAATTGGCGTTGAAACCCTTTTATTGACAAAATTAAAAATAAAAAGGGTTTCAACGCCAATTCAATGCTGCTCAACTCTCTCTCTCTCTCTCAAATTTACTTTCTCACATTTTTTTTAAATGTAAGTCACTCCAATTCAAAATCCAAGCCAATTTTTAACCCACTCCACTCTTGTTTGCAAAATTTTTATTTAATCTTTAAGATTAAAAATCTCAATCAATCACGTGTTTGTTTAAGATGAGATATAACTTAAAATAATATCATATTATTTGAAAGATTAAATAATTTCACCATTTAGACAATTATACTGAGATCATATTCTCAGTAGTGTTGAGTATAAATAAATATAATAGAATACATCGGTCATTAAAATTTATTTTTAAAAAGAAGAAGAAGAATTAGATAAATGTTAAGTTTGTCCACAAAATTTTAATCTCAAATTATATTCGCACTCAAATAGTCCCCGAGTCCAATTTTTAAAACTAACAAAAGTCAAACATGCCCTACCTCCGTCCCATTCTCCCATCACTTGAATTGAGTTAAGCCCGTAGCCGACTTCTGTTCTCTCTTCTTTCCGAATTTTATGTTTCTCCACCTCCAGTGTGGTCTAGAACCTGTAGGCCAAGTGTTGGGAGCAATGGGCATTTTAATGTTTTTGGGCCCAAAGTAACTTCACCACCAAGTCCAGGTTACATAAAGGATCGCCCCAATTGGTATTCGACCCGCTCAACACGGGCCAATAGCTTATCCTCAATAAATACAAAAGAAAATATAAACAATCCATCTTTGATCGGGGTTTTACAATGTCATCAATAAAGTAAACTTCAGTAAGATCATTCTGCTGGTATTTGGAGCAGCTCTCGTATTCCTTCACAAACCTGCACGGCATCCCAACAAAATGAATGTCACAAGAAGGGTCATATGTCCAGGTCTATTCATCCATCATGGTTCGCCATTAAACATCCAAATTTAACAACTTCAAAATGTTGACATGACTATCTAATATAATATTCATCACTGATCAGATCCCTTCAACATTTTAAATACTGAATACATTACACCAGTATTATTAAACTTTTAAGGAAGAACAGCATGTCTTGGCTTCGATCATCACCTTTAAGTACAAGTGGCAATCTTTCCTAGATCCACCTCTAAAGAAGATGTTTGTGGGATTGAGGAACCTAGAAAAAGGGAGATGCATGCTTCTTCTTTTTTTTTTTTTTTGGGGGGGGGGATGATCAGAAAGTAAACATACCGCCTTGGTCTGGGCTTTGATTGATGCAATCAGGCTAGTATACTCCTCTATTTGCCTGCAGGGTAGGATCCAGCAGAAATCAAATCATAAATATTTTATGAAAGAGGAATAAGGAACATAACTAAGAGTTCAGAGGAGAAGAAAGGAGCAATTGCTTGGTTTGCACAAGTTTGACATACATGTGCTAATGGGCAATCAATGTCATAACACGCTAACGCATTTCCCAATTACAGCTTGGTTAGACAAGTGCAATAGAAGGGTGAAAACAAGAAGTGGGATTAACCTGGTTAACTTTTCTTCTCTTGCCGATATATAGTTTAATGCTTCAGGCCAAGTGAATTCTACATGAAATCCAAGTCCAACATCTACAAAATGCGTCTTGTATCCGCCTGTAAACATGCAGAAACACGCCACAACCATTAATAATTGTCAATTCAAGGTAAAAAGGAAAGAAAGGAAACAACCACTAATGACGAAACCAACTTCTCACAAAATAGCAAGACGGATATAAATAATACACCAAGGAAGAATTAGTACGACTGCTAGCCAGGGAAAAAAATTACTATAGGGAGTTCTTCTACAGCATATAAAAGCTTGGGTGGTAAGCACAACATATAAATTTCTACAACATGGAAGTAAGAAGTAAGAACACGCCTGAAATGGATTGGAAGAATATAGACAACGGATTACATAACTATAGAACCATTATCCTTAATTCCAAGTAGAAGGGGTGAAGAAGCTAAATAAGATAAAGCAATGCAGACAATTAAGATTACTGGCTACTGATGCCCATATCTTTAATAACTAGTATATGCTTGTTTATAGCAAAGCAACAACACCAGAACTAGGAAAGTTAAAATGTTTAATACATACACATCAGCTTGCACATAAACTTCAGAACCAAGATTGACCAATGTCCTCAGACTGGTTACGCTATTCTTCTCCAAATTCTCTATATTTCTTTTAAGGTCGGAGCTACAAGTGTTCATGGTCAAGTAAAAGCAGTTACAAACAGAAACTTTCAATTATTTTAACAACTTCATAAGAGAAATCAAAGAGAAATTTTTATACATGGAAATATAAATAAATAGTAAAAGGAAGGATACAATGTTTTTTGTTGCTCAAAGATATTGTCCCTGCAAAATAAATGAAAAGCAATTAGGTTGCATAACAGACAAACTAAAAGAAAGTCTCAAGAGTTCTTAAGCCCAACTCAACAAATCAGTCAAGAAATGCTACTATTAGGAAAGGTCAGATATGCACATATTCTTGCTGCTTCGTCATTATTGACTTCTCTTTAAGAGCTTGTTAAGTCAATCTGTGCTTACTGCTTAGCGATACTTTTTTGAGACAGACTATTCTTCTCTAGAAACACAGAAATGGGAAACATGCACAAAATGATTCAGAAAAGCCGTTTTCAAGAATCCAGGATACGAAATATTGGGGAAAGGTTAAGTTTTTATCTTATGTTTAAAATATATACATTAATGTCAGAAAAATATATACATTATTATATATCTTGTTATGTAATTCCATTAAAGAAAATATATACATGTATATAATCACACATATATTGAAGAAATAAAGGGAAACACTTAAAGAGCATAACAAAATCACTTGAATTATATAGTCTGAAATTCGAGAGTTTACACAACGCGTCCAAATTAAAAGAAAAGAATAAAGTAAGAAACTGATATTCACTTCTTCGAGACGGTTCCCAAGAGAGTCAAATGGGCTAGGAGTGGTTTCTGCGCGTCAAGATTCTAACATACGCTAATCAATTTGCTATCTGTTAACTTTCCATTATTTATCATAAGACCAGGCAGTAACCAAGCAGACCATAAGCAAACACACAATTAGCATCCTACAGGCCACACATAAAGGCAGCTGCAACAATGATTCACTGCATATTAGATAACTGCAAAAGAGATGAGTAATATTTCCACTCAGGCGGATTTTTTAATTGCCTCCGCAATAGGTAAATACAGTTTGAGGTGGCAATAAGTAAAGTTCAGTAAGAATCACTGAGTCAAACTCATACCGTTCGCCTATGGCTCGTACAAGATCAGGTTTTAGGCGAAGATCAACAAATTCCTCAAATCTTTGGATTTTTTCTTGCTGAAACTTATCCATGTCAGGACTACCACATGAGGTAATCAAATGAGAAAATACAGACCAACCACTCATCAAAGGAACGTAATATACATATATAAAAGTAAAAGTAAGAAGGTTATAAACTCATTGAAACTAAAGCATTAGGGATTAAATCATTAAAAAACTAGTAAAATAGCCAAATTTTATATCATACTACCAGATGAACCTAATAATTCTAAAGAGGAGTGTTATTGCACTACTTCTTGACGTATCTGGACTTTGTGCAGGTGATATTATCTTTAGGTATATTCATACCTAGGGATGTTCATCAGTAAGAAGCAGTACGGATTGGCTAATACCATATCAAACGGGTATAACCCAGTACCAGTTAAGAGTTGGTTTTTATTTAATTTTTCCTAAAATTCCCAAAATTTTCCATTGTATTTATGGACAACATGTTTATGCAAATTGATATATTTTGTGCATATCTGGACAACCTTATGTTCTGGATAGAAGTTTAGTATGCTAAAAGGCAGAAAATCGCAACAGAGAGCCCTACAAGGCAACAATAGCATAACCTTGATTCTACGAAGTATAATAATTGAAAGAAAAAAGTTTAGGTAACAAAACAAGTAGTAGTAAACATGAGAAGCGAGTATGAACATACCTTGTATAGTTCTCTCTCTCCACTAGAGCGGTCAATACTCAGAATTCAAGAACTTCTTCCCTCGATATGCAATATACAATAAATCCTTCCTTTTACTTTATACTTATATGACTTTTAAAATATAATCGACACATATTAAGAAATCACACATAGTAAAATATAATCCTTTTTTTTTTATTATCTCTGAGTTAATTAATAATTACTCTTCCTCATTCCTATTAATTACTTTATTTTTAATAAAAAAAACATTCTTTTATATACATATAAAACATCTTATATTATAAAAAGGGAAAATGAGTATACACAGTTTTGTAATTATTTTTTACACAATTAGTCGCATTATCTGCTAAGACAAATTATACCATGAGAAAATTCAATAGGAGGAAACATAAAATAAATAAATAATTAATATATATTAATTATTTTTTTATACACATTTATTCAATTGACAAAAAACAAATAAAATATTTTCTATTTTGGCCTTTTTTGAGTTATTTTGAAAATATTTAAAATGTCAAGTTCATTTGAATTTTTTTTCAAAAAATACAATTTAATTATGAATATTATAAATTTTATTAATTACAATATTTGTTATATTTCATTAAATCACATCAGAACTTAAAATTTAAAAATATTTTAAATTGACTTTAGTCAAAATTATTCTTATGTTTTGGAACATATGGACTTTATTATATAAGAGCATTTCCAAGGTCTGGAATCACAAATCTGAAGACTATATTTAGTGCAAGAACACATATCTCGCTCCAAAGGATGGACTAAATATAGTCCATCCAATTTTTAGCGACAAAGCAAAAAGTGTAAAGACCAGAACTTTTTATAAATAAAGATGAATTTTCTATAAATATTATTTTTGAATATTATGGAATAAATTTGATATAATGTTATAGTTGGGTAATATTTATAAATTTTGCAAAGTAAGCAAAGTTGTTATAAAATATTCGTTTGGTGGGAATATTCTTTTTTGGGGGAATATTAAATACGACTACTCAATCGATGGTGGACCCACAGCGGAAGTATTGTCGTAGTTAAAACAACAAAATTATCTTTCTATAAAAATAACTACGGGAGGTGTTCTGAATTAAAACTATCGAACTACCCGTTGGTAAAAACAAGAATACGCGCATTAGTCAAGATAAGAGCACGCGGATTGATTATTGATGCTTACGTTGAAGTCACCTCATTATGCCCAATTATTACTACAAGAATTGCCGTGATCATATCTCTTATATTATTGATTCAATTATTGTCACGTATCATCTCATATAATGTGTTATAGTATTAAATTATTAATCGAGACGACAAGTTATAAATGATTAATAATTGTTGAAAGATTAAATATGTGTTGATTAAAATAAATGATTTGTGGTAATATTTATTCAATCCTTGATGTATATAAAGTGTAAGACCCCAACTTATTATTAATGAAATTTAATTTTTCTATTTATTATTTTAAAATAGTAAGGGTTGATTTGATTAATGTGGATAGTTAGGGGTAAAATCACGCAAATACTTCAAAATAAGCAAGTGGTTATAAAATATTCATTGTTGCTTGTGGGAATATTCGTTTGGTCGTGGAATATTAGATCATTTCGGGGGAATATTAAATCACAAGTATGACAACCATATGGGCCCCATAACTTGGAAAGCGATTGGATGAAGAAAGCACAAATATAAGTTGGTTAAAATAACCAGCGTAGTTATTCTGCAATTATCTTGTTAAAATACTCCGTGGTTAAAACACAAGAAGATACCGATATTGCACCAATTATTGATTCTTACGTGAAGGCACTACTCGATAATGGTTACTGATAATTCTTGTTCAAAGATTTTATTTTATTGAGTTAATAATTCTTTGCGTTTGATATTTTATATTGTTGTTGCTTTGATAATTGTCATTACATGTTGTTTTTCATTATCGAAGCAATAATTCATATTATCCGAATAATATTATTAGATAACATTATTGGCGAATGTCTAGAAAGTTACATACAGGAGAGGTTTGAAGTCACCTAATTGCGGCAAAGAAGGAGAAATTCTTATCGAAAGCCCCTCTCTGAGAATATGCGGTTGTCAATATTGTGATTCTGTAATATTATTTGTGAATAATTAATTATTGATTCATATGATGAGGAAAATATTGATTTTATGTGGATATAGATGGAGAAAAATTTTAATGTGACAATTGTTGAAAATTGAAATTTTATCTTTTTCTCGATAAGATAATTCATTTAAATGTATTATTATATTTTAATAATATAATAATGGTGATATTTTTTACAACGAATGTAGGATATATGAGTATACGAGGAGGAAGAGTATTTTTGTCATAATAAATATTTAAAACATGTTAAACATGTTCGGTGGACCCCATTTATCGAATTGAAATTTGATTATAGCTTTATCGTAAAATCCCTCGTTTGTGGATTTAGGTCAATTTTGTTTTGGAATTTGGAAAAACTTTCTTCTGTAAAGTTGTAGAGAATTGAATTTCCTATAAAAACTCATGAGATTCGAATTTTCTGATAGAAGGGCTATTTATTATGAATTATTGAAGTTAGAAACAAAATAATTGATTTTTGAAAGTTTAAAATATTTTAAATAATAAAACGTTTTTGCTTGTTTTGTGGGCTACAACATGTGCATAATGAGCTGAGATCAGATCTAGGAAGGTTAGGCGTAGAAATCTTAATATATATATATTAATATTTTATTAAATTTTTCTAACTTTGGTGTTACAAGCATTTTCCTATAAATAGGGTGCTTAGGTTAGAATTGAAAATCACACCGTAAGCTGAAGTTTTTCTCTCTATATTATCGAAAGCGTATTCTTGTGAGTATTTTGAGTATACTTTGAGTATTGTTAGCGGTGCAAGTTTCCTTGACACTTTATACGGTAGATTCCAAATTTAGAAGTCTTAATCTTTCGAGTAAGGGATGTTATTTTCTTCTCAAATGATATTATTTCTTCAATATCATTATCTTTGAAATATTGGTTGGAACTTTTTATCAAATTTGGAACTTTTTTCGTAATCGATTATTTTATTCATGAGTTACTATTCACAAGTTATTATTCATGAGTTATTATTCACGAGTTATTATTCACGAGTACTATTCATGAAGCGTGAAGATGTTTTTGGGAAATTTCTATCTTTTGGTGTCGAGAGTTACTATTCACGTATCGGCACTATTCATACCTAAAAATAAAATTTCTTCTTTTGTCCAAAATATCTATTCGGATACTAAGCTTTGATTGTATCCATGTTTTGATCATTCTTGAATTTTACACCACTATGATTATTTTTGAGGTATTTTTAGGCGTGGATAAAACAAAGTCACGAATCCTTAATCCTTAATCCTTGTCATTTTGTTTCCTTTGGATTCGTTTCTTTTAAAATATTTTTCATAATCCTCGTCTTAAATGATGATATTATTGAATATCTTTGGCACGTAGTGCAAAGATGAATGATTTTCGAAGAATATCTTTCGCCCGTAGTCAAAAGATGAGCATGTGTGTTTAGATGAACATGATTAATTGATGAATATCTTTGGCTCAGTAGTGCAAAGATGAATATTTGATTCAGGATGTATATTGATTGATGTTACTGGGGGATAAAGATAGATGATGAACTTTTAAATTCATACATAGAAGATAGTAGTTTGCATTCTCTACTTAACTCCTCTAAATGAATTATTATTTCATTGTAATATTGATTTAAAATTTGTTGTCTATTGTATTCTATTAGATTTTTCCTGTTGAAGACTAAGGATAATTTGTTGTATATTATCTTAGTCATAATATTCTTTTTGGGCTAGTTGAGCTCACCCTTTTCCTTTTTGTTCCATTTTTTCTTCTCGGGAGGCGAGAATATAAGCGAGTGCAGTCGGGTATGGAATGAAGGTTCTAGAAAAGAGTTGTTTAGTAGTCCTCACCATTTTGTACAATAATGTATCAATAAATGTGATGAGGATTTATTTGATATAGATATTGTCTAAGATAATATTTGTATTTAAACTCACGATTTTATTGTTGTAATAATAAAGTTGTAGTTGTTTACGTGCATCTATATTGACAACTCAGAATGGGTGATGTATACCTATTTTGGGGGCGTCACATAAAGAGTCTGTTATGAGACGTTTGTGGTAAGTTTGATTATTTTATGGGGGGGTCCATATGTCATCATCTAAGAGTACCTTCGTCAATAGTATTTACCTTTGTGAATAGTAATTACCTTTGTGAATAGTAATTACCTTCGTCAATAGTATTTACCTTCGTCAATAGTAATTACCTTTGTGAATAGTAATTACCTTTGTGAATAGTAATTACCTTCGTCAATAGTAATTACCTTCGTCAATAGTAATTACTTTCGTCAATAGTAATTACCCCTTCACAAATAGTAGTTGTTTTTCAATATTACCAAGAGTTAAGCGCTTTCTTCGGTGTTCCAAGGTTAATTACCCTTCATGAATAGTAGTTGTCTCTTCAATATTACCAAGAGTCGTTTTGACCCCTTCGTTAACTCAAGAGCCACCCTCGGTTTTCTATAAATAGAAAGCTCATTCCTTCATTATTTATTACGAATTCATCAAACTATAGAGAGTAAACTATAGAGAGAAAGAAGAAAAGTATTCATTCTTCACTTTTCCAATATTCAGGTTCTTCTAAGGTAAGGGATATTATTTGTTGTACCTATAAGGGGTGTTATTCTTTCTTATTCATGAAGAGAACTTCGTTATTCCATTCTTTATTATTCATTGGAATAACTCGTGATATCTGTGGCATACCCTATACTTGGTGAAATCCTCTGTTATTCCATTCTTTATTATTACGTTGGAATAACTTGTATCTGTGACATACCCTATACTTGGTGAAATCCTTTGTTATTCCATTCTTTATTATTACTGTTGGAATAACTCAGATACGCGCATACCCTATACATAATCTGTGATACGTGGTTTACCCTATACTTGGTGACATTCTTCTATTATTCATTGGAACATCCACGCTCGTGTGTTTTACAGGACTGGTTAAAATCTTTATTATTATTCTCGTTGGAACATCACTGCTCGTGTGTTTTCTGCGGACTGGTTAAAATCTTTATCATTCTCATTTGGAATATCCTATCTGCGTGTGTTTACACCGGATCTCGCTCCATCTTTATTATTCATTTGGAACATCACGCTTGCGGTGTAATTTCACCGACCAGTTGGTTCGTTATTATTATTACATTGGAATAACTTTGTTTTTCGCGAAGTACCACATGCATGGTGATTTCCTTTGTTATTCCATTCTTTATTATACCCAGTTGGTTAAAACTTTGACTTTATACTCCATGAAATTAGTAGAATATTCTTGATATTTGCGTTTCATCCAAAGATCTTTCATGGAAATATTCTTCGATCATTCTTAAATTTTACTCTACAAAGCAAAGATCATGTTGACAATTTGGACGTTATTAGTTCCTTAATAAATTAATTCGTGAACTTGTTTTATTGAATTATTATATCATTGTCATCATCCTCATGTTATATTATGTTATCTTTGGCTTACGTGCATAGATGAATTTAGTATGATTATGACCAGGGATCATTCGGTATAATCATGGCTTGTTATAAATGATGTGATAAAAGTCCTCGGTGGCTGTAATGCGGTGATGGATAGTTTTGGTATGATTATGACCGTGGGTGATTCTAAAGATAGTCGTGACTATTGATAATTTGATGAAAATCCTTGACTGTGGTACATGGATGATTAGATATTGTGGTTTATTCATTAAACCGAGTCTTAGTGATAAAAATTTATGAAAACCTTTAAAACCTAAAAGATAGTAGACTTTTATTTTCTACTTGACTCTTTTAATGGATCAGATATTCGCTACTGATTAAACCGGTTGTCTATTGTATTTATCGTTTAACATTGTTGAAGACTATTGATAATTTATTCTCGCATTATCTTAGTTATAATATTTCATCTCTTGGGCTGAGTTGAGCTCACCCTTTTCTTTTCACCGTTTTCTTGAGAAAATGAGAATATAGTGGGGACGAGTCGAGAAGCGGAGTAATGGTCCGAGAGGATAGCATTAGTAGTCCTCACTATTCTCTGAAATAGTGTGATAATAATTGTAATGAGGACTCCTTTTGAGTTTGTATAATATCTAGTAGACAATATTTGTATTCAAACTCATAGTTTATGTCGTATTGTACACGACAGTTATATTAGTAAGTTGTATTTAAATTCTGTACCATGTAAGTGGCGACCCAAGATGGGTGATGTATACCTAATTTTTGGGGGCGTTTGTAACGACCCCAAAATAGGTCCATTCCATCCAACCCATTCTGAGTCGCCAAATATATGGTACGAAAACAACTACAACTTTATTACAACAATTGTCGTGCAAAATACAACAACACATATCTTTGTGAGTTTGGATACAAATATATACCAACTGTAGCACGTCATCACAATGACACCTTACATAAAGGTATAGTCAAAAACTGCATTTTAGAAATTAGAATCTTTGGGAAGTGCTCAAGGAAACCTTCGCATACATGGGAGGCCATGCTTTTAGGTTATGGTAGATATCATATAGCCATTGAATTATCCTTGGTTGTTAATAGACCCCAAAGAAAAGCGAGAAGATTACTATCGTATTCTTCCCAACGGCGAGTCTTCTCTTGACATATCATTATCTCCATCTGCCTCTAATTGGGTATTATACTCCAAACAAACACCAAGATTATATAAGTAGTGCTTGTAAATATACTCGACAAGTGGATGAGCACAACCATGTCTTATGATAACACGAGTTTGTATGTCAATAGACATCTTGTATGATAGTGACAAAACACCCTTCCAAAGTTGGGTTATTAGCCTCACCCTATTTAATTCACCAAAAATAACTATTAAATGATGTATAAAATACAAACACACTAAAGCCCTCAATAAAATTATTTTCATACTCTTTAGGGAGAACCTCAACAACTATAGATCACCGATTCTATTCCCTTGTTATCCCATTCGCCAACCCAACTACACTTTTATTACACGAAAGGAATTGTGAAACAAAAAGGGTGAAAACAACTAAATTTCAAGAAAGAATATTATGACTAAAGATAAATAAATTATCAATAGTCTTCATCAATAATGAATCGTAGATTTAGAACATATGGTAGATGATAAAACTTTTCAACCATAGTTGCAATGAACGAGCAATCCATTAAAAGAGTCGAATAATTATAAAGTCAATTGTCTTCTCCACGTTAAAAGTCCACCAACAATATTTTATCCTGTAACATCAATCAACAGTTCCTTTCCACAATCATATGAATAACTCATAATTATAATTGTGATTCTAAATTCCTCTTCGCATCCAAGCGAAGATAATTTTCATCACTTTGTCTTTACCGAAAACATCAAAGATCATGGTTATACCAAATCACAGTTCTGTTCATAATCATACTAATAAATTCATCTATTTGCACCACGGGCCAAAGATATTCATCAACAAGAGACTACTGTGCTAAAGATATTCAACAATGGTCATCTTTGCATTACGAGCCAAAGATATTCATCAATAATTCATCTTTGCACTACAAAGCTAAAGATATTCAACAACAGTCATCTTTGCATTACGAGCCAATGATATTCATCAATAATTCATCTTTGCACTTCAAAGCTAAAGATATTCAACAACATGGTCATCTTTGCACACGAGCCAAAGATATTCATCAATAATTCATCTTTGCACCTTCTGGTAAAGATATTCAACAACAGTCATCTTTGCATTCACGAGCCAAAGATATTCATCAATAATTCATCTTTGCACGTGCTAAAGATATTCAACAACAACAGTCATCTTTGCATTACGAGCCAAAGATATTCATATATCAAAGAAATACATAATCATTTGAGGAAGTTATATAACAATAATTATAACCATGTTGATCAATTCACTTTTGCACTTAAGCTAAAAATATTCAATTGTAAATTCAATGGTCATGATCATACGGTACCAACAATTCAACTTTAGCACTCTCGGCCAAAGAGAACCTATGGTCACGATCATACCAATAATCTACCCATCTTTACACTCAAGTCAAAGAGAAATATCATCATTAGGGTTATAAGAATGTTATATAAAAACAATATAATCAAAACATGGTTTTAATTTCAAGAGTAAGATTCATAAATCAATGATAATTTGGTCAGAAAAAGAAACCAATTTTATTGTGAATAGTACCCGTGAATAGTAACTCGTGAATAGTAACTCGTGAATAGTAACTCATGAATAAGAACTCGTGAATAGTACTCACGATTCGATATAGTACCGTTAGTATCGTAAATAATGTCATATCGTAAATATTATTATATACATGAATAAGTGTCGGTATACATGAATAGTCTTAGATATCGTGAATAGTAACCCCGACTCAAAAGATAGAAATTCCACAAAAAAAACATCTTCACGCTTCATGAATAGTACTCGTGAATAGTAACTCGTGAATAGTAACTCATGAATAGTAACTCATGAATAGTAACCCCGAGCATGAAAAAGTTCCAAATTTGATAAAAGTTCCAACCGATATTTCAAAGATAATGATATTGAAGAAATAATATCATTACGAAAAAAATAATATCCTTACTACCCCTTACCTCAAAGAATCAAGATTTCTTGAAGAAAAGGTGGGATGATGACCTTGAATGAAACTTGTATCTTGATGAAAGAACTCACCAAGTATCTAAATACTCACAAAATACACTCGATAATCTAGAGAGAAAAAGAGAGAAAACTTATGAATTCTGGTGTGATTTTCAATTCTAACTTAGCCCTCTATTTATAGGAAAATGTTAGCACGCCGAAGAAGACTTGACCTGCTACCTGATGGCTTTACCTGCTACTATTCCACCCACCAAAAATCAGCCATCTTCCCCAACAACCAAGAGTGGGGTCCACTCAATTCTAGAATTTTCCACCAAAACCTAATTTCCGAATCAGTTACCTCTTAAAATTCATAACAAATCATACGTTCTTTTTTAACGGTTCAAAATTTGTGGACATATACTCAACTCATATATGTATAACATATCCAAAAATCACAACGATCCAACGGTCGGATCAAAATTTATAACTCACGCAATATAGTGAAGAACAACGATTTTTCGGACTATTAGTCCTTGGACGATTTCATTCAAAATTTCACCACGAAATATCTACAAAGAATTTTGGGTGATTCAAATTTCTACAGTTAGCTTACTTCTAGGGCTTTCTTTTGATATGGCTCATCTCTTAACTCATTATACACAAAGAGTTATGGATTTTACAAAATCAAGTAATAAACTAATTTTTCTCGAAAATCCCATATTTTGTTCTCCATTTCGACAAATCTTGATAAAACACCTCATCATTAATTCCTTCACTTATAAATACATAAATAAATCCATCATTTATATCCACATCAAATAAATATTTTCTTATCATATAAATCATTAACTAATTATTCACAAATAATATTACGAATCACTGATAATAATGACGAACCGGTTCTAGAAAGAGGGGCTTTCAATAAGAATTTCTCCTTCTTCATGGCGCAATTAGGTGACCAAACCTCTCCTTAGACAGAACTTTCTAGACATTGCCAATAGTGCTATCTAATAATATTATTCAAATAATATGAATTATTGATCCGATAATGAGAAATATCATGCGAGTTGATAATTATTGAAACAACAATAATATAAAATATCAATATGACAATTATTGAATCAATAAAATAAAATATTGAATAGTAATTACTTTAAAAATTATTGAGTAGTGCCTTCTTACGTAAGAATCAATAATTCAAAAATATTTGTGTAATATCGCGTAGTGTTCTCTTTGTGCAACAACGCCAGATTACTTTATTTTACCAATAAGGTATTCAGCGGTGTTATCAGAACGATTACGTCGTTATTTATAAAAACTTAATTTTGTCGTTTTTCTTCATCCGACAGGTTATTCATTATGGGGCCCACAAAATAGGCTGCGTAAATGCACGAATATTCCCAACACGTAAAGAATATTCCACGACCAAACGAATATTCTCCGACAATAATGAATACTTTATACCCACTTGCGTATTTTGAAAAAAAAATTTCATATATCACCCCTTTAACTTTAACTTTTATCAATTTAACCATTTCTTGAATAGAAAAATTGAATACTTTTATTTCATAAAATTTCGGTCTTCTGACGTTACATAGGTTGGTAGCGAGCTTAGGGATATGATCCCGGCTAAGATGTGAGACTAGAACTAGGAGGGAGAGATAGGGAATTCTTCGCTAGTATGACCTACCTAAGTTTATTTGGTATTTGATTGGTCGATCGGGAGTATAGTGATAATATGTTGCACGTCAAGTAACCCTTATTTTGTGGCGGTGTTTGAAAATGGCATCCGAGAATGTTGAGAATAAGAATGGAGCATGTGAGGCTGTTGATTCTCCACGGATCAATAATCGGGGACAATGTGCAACACGGGATGGCGATAATCCTCCGTAAACAACAACACCGATCAATCGACGAACGACCAGACGTTTAATGTGTTTTTAGAATTCATGCAACATCAAAGGAAAGCGACTTCTCTCCAAAACGTAGGTGGAAACACGAAAAACTCTCGGGTCACCGCATTAAACAATTCAATTTGGGACCACGGGAGTTTAAGGGAGAGCCAAAACCACTTCAGGCGGAAGCATGGATAAAAGCAGATTACAAGATATTTGATGTCTTGGGATGCTCGAGAGCAAAAGGTTCCCTTTTGCGCTTTTTATGTCAGCGGAGAGGCAGACATCTTGGTGGGAATCCAGAAACGTACTCAACCTCGTTTGTCTTTGTAGATATCTTGGGAGAAGTTCCAGAGTCGTTCAACGACAAATACTTTCTCGAAAGTATTCGCCACATGAAGGAGGTGGAGTTTATCAAGTTGGAACAAAACAATATGGACCGTGTCGCAATACGAGGCAAAATTTGCGGAGTTATCACGATTCGCCCCACTTGGTGGATAATGAAGAAGAGAATGGCGCGAATGTTTTTAAGAGGTTTGAAGCGGGAGATACGTCAACATCTTATTTCTCATAAAGCGTGTTTGTATTCGGGATGTTATAAATAGGGCTCGATTAGTGGGAGCGCGATAACGAGTCAACGCAACTAAAAGAGAGAAGAAATTGGCAAAATTATAATACCAAATGGAGAGTAGTCATCGAAGTGGTGACAACAAGCGTGGAGGAATCAACGAGGCCGGATATGGTAACCACCGGTGGTAATCGTGGTCAAAGCAATAAGAATAGACATTTCAAGAAAAGGAGATTCAACAATGATGGAAAGACGTCGGCACCAAAGACCGTTGTTAAGGAAGGAGAAAGACCACCTATCATATGCTTCAAATGCGGAGAGAGGGACACATCGATCGAATCGCGCCTACGCCATCTTTCCAAAGCATGTTATAATTGTGGAAGATAAGGTCACTTAGCTCTATTTTGTCCTTTAGAAGACAAATTCAACTAGGATTGAGGCACCAAAGGTTGTCCTGCATAAACCAAAAATTTGGTAGTTTAAGAGAGTTTTTTCTCGTGACGAGGAACTGAATAAAATTATCACGGGTAAGTTAATCATAAGCTCTTGCGAAGTCTATACCGTGTTAAATACCGATTCTACCCACTCTTTTATTTCACCTAGTTGTGTTCAACGCGTTTAAATTTGACTCAGAGAAGTTAAACTTTGACTTATTGGTTGAAACTTCGTTAGTAGGAGCCTTCGTTCGCTTCTTATTTTTAAATCTTGTTTTGATTCAAATAAACATTTTCACGTTAATTCGTCGATCTTATCTTTTAAAAATATTTGCCTTTGATGTGATTTTAAGAATCAATTGGTTAACTACTCATCATGCTTTTCGTGAAGGTTGTTAGCTTTTATATTCATAACCAACTTGTTGTGCGTAATTCAAGTAACCAAACTACTAAAGTCAATTATTGTCATATCAAGCCATAAGTAAAGAGCCCCGAACCTTTCGTTGTTGACTTCCTTGTGTGGAATGCACCGAAGCGGACTTTTCGTCAGAAGCGACGCCGTGAATGAATAGCGATGACAAGTTGATAGAGTATCATTATGAGGTCTTATCTAGGTTAAAGGATAGAAGTCGCAGTTGGTATCAACGTAACGTACTTATCCAAGTCTTGGATAAAGTAGCGAGTTTTGAATGATATTTCTATCATTAATAAATTTCTTGACGTATTCTTGAAGATTTCTAGCCTACCCTAGAGCGTGAAATCAATTTTGTATTGACCTCAAAGACAAAAACTCATTTCTTAAACCCTCAAATATTTCTTCAACTAAAAGGATCTCGCATTTACGAGGATTATGATAAAAGTCATAATAAAAGCATTGGACTAATGAAAATCATGGGTATATGAAGTATTAGTAAGTGTTATGATGAGTTATGTGGTTATTATGTGAAAACATGATAGTTTCTTAGAAATCACAAAGGGTTGAAAATCGATTTTGGTAAAAACGTAACATGAAATTCAATTGACCATATCTCCTATTATATTTTGAATTTTTGAGTGTGGTCAAGTCCTAGAGTTAGATCTATGAGTTTTGTAGCTTATCCAAAGTGGAATCCTTTGAAAAGGTCTCTTTGTAGATTTTCGTGTGGACCTGAATTTAGCAAAAGAGTCCAAAGCTGCAAATTACAAAAACGCTAACGCCCCAGAAACTTTAAGGGCTTTTTTTCGGCCACTAAATTTATGTAAAAAATTCTGGCCTTTTGGGGCATGAAAATATATGTTATAAAGTACCTCCTGTCCAAAAATGAGCTCATTCGACTTAAAATGAACAAGTTATGACCATTTCAATATTTAGGTTTTTTGATTGAAAAATGCTATAACCTGAGTTCTATAACTCAGATGACCATGAAATTTAAATGGAGGCTCACATTAACATGTGTAAGGTCCTGCCAAGATTTGGGAATTTTGGAGTTAAACTTGAGGTAGCTAATTTCTTAAGGAATTAATTAGAAATTGATTTTGAAAAATAGTAAATGAATTTTAAAAATTTTGAGAAAATATATTTTCATTATGGGACTATATTATGCTAAATCTCAGAAAAGAAATATTTTGGGACTGATTTGGTTTTTTTCATGAAAATAGTTTAATTACGAAATATACGAGTTAAATATGTTATGTAAAGTAACAAAGTTGAAAATAGGATTTTATGGCTAGAATCCTATATAGAGTATATGCATATTTTTTGATGAGGATTTGATAATTGGTGATGATATCTTATGAGTATGGCATTTTTGAATGATTAAATGCATTATATGGTAAAGTGTAAACAATTGAGATAAATTGTTTATAAATTTAAGAAGTGATTAAAATATTGTTATAATATTAATGATATTAGATTATGAGATTATTAAGTGATTGATAACATGGGGATATTCTTGAATCTCGGATAAATTATATTATAAATGTTTAATATTTATCCTTTATCTCATTTGATTGATTCTTTATATCATTATCCTCATGCTTATATGGTGTTAAAAGTCATACGTGACTTACGTGAATAGATGGACTTGGTATGATTATGAGCGAGTTGTTCGGTATAATCATAACCGTAATTGAAAACACGATTATCTTTGGTAGTAGTGCATGGATAATTTGTGGTCGTGATACTAATAAATACACGATTATCTTTGGTAGTAGAATAGCATGGATAATTTGTGGTCGTGATACTAATGAATACACGATTATCTTTGGCCGTAGTGCATGGATAATTTGTGGTCGTGATACTAATGAATACACGATTATCTTTTGGTCGTAGTGCATGGATAATTTGTGGTCATGATATTAATGAATACACGATTATCTTTGGGCGTAGTGCATGGATAATTCGTGGTCGTGATACTAATGAATATCATTGGGTTCGTAGTGCGGGGATGATTCGATGATATGGATTAATTATTGAGTGAGTCTCGTGAATGAAATATTAATTCATGGATGTGGTAAAAGTCATCTTCGTAGTAGTGCATTGATAGACTTGGTATGATTATGACCAAGGATTATTCGGAATAATCACGTAGTAGATTGAAAACACGAATATCCTTGGCGATTGGTGCATGGATAATTCGTGGTCGTGATACTTATTAAGTGCGTCTCAACATTATTGGTTTTTCTGAGTTGTATATCTTTGGCTGTAGTACAAAAGATGAATTGTTAATGAATATCTTTGGTAGGATTCACGAAGATGAATTTAATATTTTTTTACGATAAAGGTATTCAAGGTATCCTCACCTCTTTATCATATCGTGCACGTACCACTAATTTCGAGGGCAAAATTTCATAAGAAGGGAGGTTGTAAGACCCCACTTTTATAAATAAAGATGAATTTTCTATAAATATTATTTTTGAATATTATGGAATAAATTTGATATAATGTTATAGTTGTGGGTAATATTTATAAATTTTGCAAAGTAAGCAAGTTGTTATAAAATATTCGTTTGGTGGGAATATTCTTTTTGTAGGGGAATATTCGATACGACTACTCAATCGATGGTGGACCCTTAAGCGGAAGTATTGTCGTAGTTAGAAAAGCGACAAAATTATCTTTCTATAAAAATAATAAGCGGAGATGTTACCGTTAAAACTATGAACTACCCGGTGGTAAAAGTACAAGAATACGCGTGGTTGCGTAAGAAGCACTACGGTATTGATTATTGATCTTTACGTGAGAAGTCACTCATTTATGCTCAATTATTGCTACACAAGAATCACGCTGATCATATCTCTTATATTATTGATTCAATTATTGTCACAAGATCATCTCAGTATAATATGTTATAGTATTAAATTATTAATTGAGACGACAAGTTATAAATGATTAATAATTGTTGAAAGATTAAATATGTGTTGATTAAAAATAAATGATTTGTGGTAATATTTATTCAATCCTTGATGTATATAAAGAGTCTCAAGCATATGAGACGTTTGTGGTAAGTTTGATTATTTTATGGGGGGTCCATATGCCATCATCTAAGAGTACCTTCGTCGAAAAGTATTTACCTTTGTGAATAGTAATTACCTTTGTGAATAGTAATTACCTTAATCGATAGTATTTACCTTCGTCAATAGTAATTACCTTTGTGAATAGTAATTACCTTTGTGAATAGTAATTACCTTCGTCGATAGTAATTACCTTCGCCGATAGTAATTACCCTTTCATGAATAGTAGTTGTCCTTTCAATATTACCAAGAGTTAAGCGCCTCTTGATTGTTCCAAGGGTTAATTACCCCTTCATGCAAATAGTAGTTATCTCTTGATATTACCAAGAGTCATTTTGACCCTTCGTTAAGCACACTCAAGAGTCACCCTCAGTTTTTTCTATAAATAGAAAGCTCATTCCTTCATTATTTATTACTTAATTCATTGAAACTACAGAGAGAGAACTATATAGAGAAAGAAGAAAATTCTCGCTACTTCACTTTCCAATATTCAGTTCTTCTAAGGTAAGGGATATTATTTGTTAATTCGTAAGGGGTGTTATTCTTTCTTATTCATGAAGAGAACTACGTTATTCCATTCTTTATTATACGTTGGAATAACTCATGATCTGTGCCACATACCCTATACTTGGTGAAATCCTCTCGTTATTCTATTCTTTATTATTACATTGGAATAACTTTGATGTCTGTGACATACCCTATACTTGGTGAAATCCTTTGTTATTCCATTCTTTATTATTCGGTTGGAATAACTTTGTACGCCAGATACCCTATACATAATGTGATACGTGGTTTACCCTATACTTGGTGACATTCTTTTATTATTCTCGTTGGAACATCCATACATGTGTTTTACAATGGGACCGGTTCCGCTCTTTATTATTATTCTGTTGGAACATCTCGCTGCATGTGTTTTACAGGACCGGTTAAAATCTTTATCATTACATTGGAATATCCTATACGTGTGTTTTACACGAGATCTCGTTCCATCTTTATTATTCATTGGAACATCCCGCGATTGTGAATTTCACCTGACACAGTTCTCATTATTATTATTACATTGGAATAACTTTGCTTATGCTAAGTACCACACGCATGGTGATTTCCTTTGTTATTCCATTCTTTATTATACCCAGTTGGTTAAAACTTTGACTTCTATACTCCATGAAATTAGTAGAATATTTTTTGATATTTGCGTTTCATCCAAGATCTTTTCATGGAAATATTCTTCCGATCATTCTTGAATTTTACTCTACAAAGCAAAGATCATGTTGACAATTTGGACGTTATTAGTTCCCGAATAAATTAATTCGTGAACTTGTTTTATTGAATTATTATGTCATTGTCATCATCCCTCATGTTATATTATGTTATCTTTGGCTTACGTGCGTAGATGAATTTAGTATGATTATGACCGAGGATTATTCGGTATAATCACGGCTTGTTATAAATGATGTGATAAAAGTCCTCGATTTATTCGTAATGCAAATGATGGATAGTTTTTGGTATGATTATGACTGGGGGTGATTCAAATTATAGTCGTGACCATTGATAATTTGATGAAAATCCTTGAATCGTGGTACATGGATGATTAGATATTGTGGTTTATTCATTAAACCGAGTCTTAGTGATAAAATTTATGAAAACCTTTTAAAACCTAAAAGATAGTAGATTTTATTTTCTACTGACTCTTTTTAATGGATCAGATATTCATTGCGCATTAAACTTGGTTGTCTATTGTATTTTATCGGTTTAACATTGTTGAAGACTATTGATAATTTATTCTCGCATTATCTTAGTTATAATATTTCTTATTGGGCTAGTTGAGCTCACCCTTTCTTTTTTCGTTTCTCTTGTGAAATGAGAATATAATTTGGGACAAGTCGGGGAGCGGAGTAATGGTCCGAGGATAAGATTAGTAGTCCTCACTATTCAGCGTGAAATAGTGTGATAATAATTGTAATGAGGACTCCTTTTGAGTTTGTATAATATCTAGTAGACAATATTTGTATTCAAACTCACGATTTACGTCGTATTGCATACCTGATGATTATATTAGTAAGTTGTATTTAAATTACATACTATGTAAGTGGTGACCCAAGATGGGTGACGATACCTAATTTTGGGGGCGTTACAAAAAAGACTATATCAAGGAATCAAAGCGATGGACTATAATTTGGACTATAATTTTAATATATTTAAATAGGAGAGATGTTGATGAGGAAGAAGGAGAAGGGAGATGGTGAGGAAGGAAAAGGGATTCGAAGAAGGAGAAGGAGGAAACAAGTTTAATCAAGAAGATGAGAAGGTCTAATAAAAAAGTAACAAATAAAATTAAAAATTTTATAAATATGCAATCAACTATTTCAACCTTTAACAATTATATAAGTATTTTGTTAATAATAATTTATATTTTATTATATTTGATTTTATTTTTATTGATAATATTTCTTTAATTTATTTTTAGATGGAAAATTATGGTCCTCCTATGTATTATATTATTTTTTTTTATTATATTTGAGTTTTTTTGAATTTATTGATTATTTTAATCTTTTTATATTATAGTCTACGGGATAGTCCACATGATAGTCCATTTGCTGGAAGGATCGAAGACTAAAAGACATCTGTAGACTAAATATAATCCAGCAGATAATCCATCTGCTGGAGATTCTCTAACTGCTCATTTTCCTCCCAACTCCCAAGTAAAAAACTGTATCAAGTCAATTAATAAATTGTAAAAATTTGAGAGACATGATGAAATGTTTTAAACATAATTGAAGGTAAACTTATTTTTCGATATTACAAATATTTATTTAGACTAAAATTTTAGGAGGACTAATTTCCAAACCTTGATCGGTTGATCCATTTAGAAATGTATAATAATGTTTATTTATTTTTGCAATGTTCTTCACGGTGTTATCATTTTATTTGTGTAGTGCAATCGATCACCATCACCTACTCTGTTGCAACTTGAGATGGGCTAATGTGCATTGATTGGAAGTTATCACCTAAACTGCTAAACCAAGATGTTTCTGCTAGTGAAGCCAGTTTCTTTGATCACCATCAGCAGAACAATAGGTTCAGCAGATGAACAAGATTGTTAACATGTAAAAAGATGCGTCCAAAAAGGAAGAAATATACGAATGTGAAACTTAAAAATAGCAGGACTTGTCTAAGTAATCAAGGCTAGAAGAGTACAACTCAGTCTGAAGCTTCATACAAAAGCATATACCAGCACAACCATCAACAGAGCAGACTTGATGTTAAACAGGAACTACGAGTTGATTACTAAACTAGGATCAACTTTCACCAAATTAGGAATGTCCTGCTTCTTTTTCAGAATGTTGATCACTATGAACAAATAATAACTGCATGTCATCTACAATTTGTACATGCCATCATGAGTTAGGGTTATGTTTAACCAAAATAGTTAGCTCTTGACTGACAATTCAATGTATTAAGAAGAATAATAAGTTCCTTCTACTGCGACTTTAGGCTGGCTACATGTCTCTCCGTACTTTATTCCATATAGGTAACTAAACACAACTGGTTTGGAAAATCTTCCTACAACCAGGTTAGCTCAAGCAACCAAGTAAACCCAATGAAAATTATCATAACAGAGAAGGTTTTGAAGAATTAAATGGAAGAAGATCATAAGCAGAAAAACTTCTTAAAGAAACAACTTAAAACTATTTTATTTGCAAACTCGACAAGTAACTAATAAGGCCTAGAATAATTACCTGGAAGCAAATCACAAACATAAAGACCTCTGACCGAATCAAAATATACTATTATATTTTATTTTTGACAAGTATACTCAACTATATTTGGTTTTCAACAAACTGCGCAAGTTACTATTTCATCTTGTTCCCAGGCTACCATTAAACAATGAGTATAATCTAACTTTTGTAAATACTTTTCGTCTATTAAGCTCACATGCACAAACACGCTCCTAGAAGAACATCATATTCAGCTTCTTTTTCTTCATTGGAAAAATTGCCTTAAACTATATGAGATCATATTTGGTTGGCTTCCAAGGGCCAAATCTTACAAGTACTGCCAGAAACATATATGAGATCAAACAAGAGTGAAATAGCTTTCATTAATTTGTATTGCTATCATATAATAAAATGCTACAGGTATTGAACTGAGATGTCTAAAATTCTTCCCAAAAATAAAAAATTAAAAATTCCATCAATGTTGCATTTACCAAGCTTTTGGATGCATCCTTCAGTTGCCATTTGCAGACCAAAGTAAAAGCTGCGAAATGTAGAATGATCTTTAAGTTGAACACCATGTTCAGAACTATAAAAAAATTTCCCCCAAGCCATAATACCTTAAATGGAAAAGGTACCAATCAATACACTTATCCACTCCCCATTGACGAGCTAAAAGCAAAATGTTAGCAATAAAATGCCAACTTTTCATTGTGGATCCCAACTTGTTGTATAAGTTATTTGGGTATTAAGTCAACTAATAATATGATATTACTGAACTCTGATGACACAGGGAAATAGTCAAGGCCTCTAAAACTGGTTGACATTCTTCGACTGAAGATTCCAAACTGTAAGATTTGCAACTGAAGTAAAAAACTGTACTCATCATGGTATCAATAAGCACCACAAATGAATACATAAGCACCAAAGTGGCCCTTCCCATATCCTTGAAGACCCATCTCCATAGCTTAGTGTCTTCACTCTATGCTCAAACAAACCCTCCACAAATGACGTCCCAATTGTAGAACCAAGAAATATCAAGAGACCAACTTGAGTCTGGCCCTAATAGTACACTCGACCTCAGCAATGCCTGAGGCCCCGATACATCCTCCAATACTGAGATGACAATAGCAATATCACAAATTATAATAGAATTCGCTAAACAGACCGAGAAGACAAGGCCCACTATAATTGCGCAGTACACATTCAAATCCGCTGAAAACCCAATTAAAGAAAACAAGCTGCTCACAGAAACAAGAAGCACAAGGAACAATGTGAGGCAACCGACAATCACCGTGCAAACCCACAGATAAGTCGAAACAATCCTTTTCCAAATCTTGGTAATTATAACATAACATTTGGATGCATCAAACTTTTTTCTGGAATACGTACAATCAACTGAGTAAACAACCGCAGCTTTAGACATCAACAGAAATGTGATGAACAAAGGAAGCACATTGCAGTCGAAATAGCCATTTCGGAGAATTTTGGCAGGACTGTCTGACAAAAAAGGCTTTAGAGGAAGTCCACTAGACTTAACAACCAACAGAAGTCTAATCGTAATTCTCTTCACAATCTGCTGATCCACCAACATATTAGACAACAGAACGGCAGAAACAGGGCAAATGAGCACAGCTGCTATTGCCAAAAATCCCGATAGATTATACCGAAGAATTCGCACGGTTTCCCTCAAAATTTCCAATGCACTCTTAGAGGCAAATTGGTGATTAGATCGAGTAGTATGATGATCAGATAATGATAATGACTCCTCCAAATCAAGAGCTTGAATATCTGAATCTTCATTTCTCCCTTTATTATTCAATGCTATTGAGTTGAGTCTAGGACTTGGTCCGCTAGAAGCCTCCATTACTTTATCAAAAGAATAACGAAATGCAATAAAAAGAAATACAGAAACACAATAATTTGCATAAGATTAGACCCTAACTGGCCTAATTAGCCTAAAAATCTTCAAAATCCTAGTAATCCTTCAATTAATCAATGTTGATCAGATCCGAACTGAGTATAATTTATACACATACCTCTGTAAATGAAATCAGAATGGCGATCTAAAAGAGGCTTCTATATGGATCTGAAAATGTGAACGGTCGGAGCTGTCACGAAAATGGTAAGTAGCAGCAGGGTGGAGGGAGAGGGGCACGTGACCTTGAAGAGGGGAATTCACGTGAGACTGGAGCCACTCCTCATGGCCGAGATTCGGAGGGGTAATAATAATATTAATATAATTGAACCGACGACTGGAGAAATGATTAATGAAGAAGACAACGATTTATTAGAAGGCTGTGCGACTTTTTTTTTCTTTCCTTTTTTTTTTAAGAGTGAGTGAGTGAGAGATATGACTTCGAATGGTACGCTAGAGACACAAATTATTATATAAATATTTTATAAATTATTAATATTATATATTTTATTTCAGCCAATAAATTATTTTAATATAATTTTCGGTCTCACATAAAAAAGTTGAGACTATATTAAAATAATTTGAATGTGATATATTTTATCTCAGCATATATTGATCAATAAATTATTTGAACGTAACATACTCTATTTCAACTTTTTATATAAGGCCAAAGACTACATTAAAATAATTTATTAATCAATATATTAATGTGGAATATCTGAATATGTCATATGAGTAATTTGTAAAATATTTGTATAATAATTTGTGTAAGTTATATTTTTTACGACATTTAATTTGAGTCATTTGGCATTTAATGATTTAAGAATATCGCCAGAGACATTAAACTATTTTATAAACATTTCTAAACAACCGACGACGATACATCTTTCATCAAAGATATTATGTGGGCAGGTATCACATCATTTGTTTATAAAATATTTATAAAATAATTTATGTCTCTATCACCGCTCATGATTTAAACAGAGACCATCTTCCTCCCATCTCGCCGTTTATCCCTCCCTATCTTCAACTTTCTCTCTCCAAGAAATCTCATCCATGGCAACCCCAGCTCAAACCCTAAACCTCTCTGGAGTACTTTCTGAAACTAAGCGGATAATAAAAGCTCACTCCCGCCACTTCCTCGCCCTATCCGTTATCTTCCTCCTCCCTATCTCTTTCTCTCTCATCATTTACCCAACACTCCAATCCACTCTTTTTCATCAACCAAACCCCACCAACACCAAAATTCTCCTACGCCTCCCTGCCCAAAACCTACCCTCCAAAACCCTAATCGTCCCCATCGTCTTCACTATCTCTATTGCCCTTCTCTCCGTCTGTGCCGTTGGCACAATCACCTACAGCACGTACCATGGATTCTACGGTAGACCCGTTAAAATCGGGTCGGCGATCAAATCCCTGTTGCGCTCATTTATCCCTCTTGTTTCCACAGCACTCGCTGCCCAAATTGTGGCTTCTGTGATTACCTTTCTTTTCATATTTGGTTTACATTATTTTCTTACTAAAGGTGCTGGCATTTTAGGGTTTAATGTTGAATATGAATCAGATTGTTATAATTGGTGGTCGTGATTGCTTTAGTCTTGGTGTTAATTTCATTCCAAGTGCATTGTGGTTTGGCTTATGTGATTGTTGTGGCAGAATCAAAATGGGGTTTTGCGCCGTTATGGCGTAGTGCAAAGTTAGTGAAGGGATGAGATTGGTTTCGCTGTGCTTGCTTCTGTTTCTTTCTATCACAGTTGTGTTTCCATTATTGTTAAGTTCTGCACCAATGGTGAATTTTTCGGGTGGTTTTGATTTGTGGAGGAGTGGGGCGTTTATTCTGCTGACAGTGTCAAATTCGAGTTTTGTGACGTTGTTCATGCTTGTCAATTTTTCGGCAAATACAGTGTTGTATATGTATTGCAAGGCTTTACATGGTGAATTGGCTTTTGATATTGCAGAGGAATTTGCTCGTGAGTATGTTAGCTTGCCTTTCGACAATGACAAGGTTCCTCATATTGTTACTGTTGTCCAAACTTGATCTTGATGTGCCTGAGGTTAGTGGCTTGTTAATGTATTTATAGTTTCCTAGGATACTGTTTGTTTGTGTAATGTTGTTTTTCAATCTCATTGTAAAAATTATATTGATGTCGACAGTGTGACTACACTATTTCTAATGTGGAGAATAAAAGTCTTATAATCTTTTCAAAGCTTTAAAAGTGTGGTTTAGTTTTGCCTCGATTGGAATTGGAATGAGAGTTTTTGCTGCTGGGAGCATTTGAAATGAGGATGTGTTAATATCAGAAATCTTAGTAATACCCCATTTCTTCCTTTTATTGGAGGCGTACTGTAATACTAATATTTTTCGTTATACAATTTATTACCAATTTGAATTAAAGAAGTCTTGTGTGTGTGTGTATATATATATATATATACTAAAAGGTGTAAAGTTGTAAAATTAGAACTCAAGTGGAACTGTGGAAATGCAGAATACATTATTATGTCACGAGATTAATGATCTTTAAATGGCATTCACTATCCTCTGCTAAATAATCCATGAAAGCTTTGGACATAAATCCACCTGCTGAAACAAATTGGTTATGGCAATTGAAAAGGGACATAAGAAATATAAAAGAAAGATTTCCACTTACCATTATGATTATGTTCATTATTAGATAAAGAGGCTGTCTTTGTCTATTCACTTCCATAATATACTTGTAAAAACAAAAGGATGAACACTACAGGTCAGAAAAGGTATGTCAGTTTTCAGAGTAATTGGAATATTGTACATAAGTTTTTTTTTCCAACAATTTCCTGATAATATACTTGTGAAAAAGGATGAACACTGTAGGTCAGAAAAGGTATGTCAGTTCTCAGAGTAATTGGAATCTTGTACATGGGTTTTCTGATCAACAGTTTCCTAGATTGCATCTCGTTACATATGCTGATGATCATTTATAATTGCATCTATAGAGTTTTTCGTCATCCTCACTTCTTCGAACCATTTATTTCCCCTTGCCACAAAAAAAATTGTTCTAGATTAAGTAGAGCAGCAAGACCATGTTAACTCTCATGTCATGCGGCTCCAATTATATTTAGCCAAAGGAAGAATTCATAGATTTTAATCTAATGCTTCCTCTGTCAGAAAAAAAATTCCTATTTTTTACAAAGAAAGACAATGGTACTCGTGTGTTAGGGCCGAGGGATTAGGGAGCTCTTTTTGGGGAGGGTAGCTTTGGATTGACAAAGCAAGTCTTTCATGCTTTTATAAAGTATGAAAAAATTGTCATGAACATCATCAATCTTTGTCGTCGAATTTGCTCAACTTAAGTTCAACCAATAATGGGAAAAACATTGTAGAGAGAATCACAAGAGCATCAATGTTTCATCACCAAATTAATTTACTTTTGTTCCAAAAGATATTTTCAGAGCTCGAACCACAGTTCATAAAGTGAGTTTTACACAAGTTTATGATGGATTTCCATTTAGGCCTCTCTTCATAACCAAAATGCCAGTTTAATTGACATCCATCAATGAAGGAACATTCACTTTTTCTGCCAGCTGAAGCATTTTCACCTTTCTGATCTGTTCTAAAAGTGGGGAAACTTGCAAAAAACACACAAATAAAACAATGTTTTCGTGGGCAAATATTGAACCTTCTTGTATGTTCTTCATGCAAGATTAATTCCGAGAGAGCCAACAAAAGCAATGCAATCTTACCAAGATAAAGATGGTTATCTGATCCTCGAGAATTTGTGACAAAACAAATAAAAACTATCAAGAACTTTTACCCTTTGTGAACCCAAAGTGACTTTTTCATAAAACATCCCTTGTTCAGAGCTTTCTGTTGTTACTATGGCCAGATGAACCAGGCCCCTTAAGTCTAGGAACAGAACTCGAGAGGGTTACTCCAATTTGCAGATCTTTGCACGGTCCTGGAAGGAACTCGGTCACTATCTTGAATCTTCCCCACCAGATTCTTCATATCCATCACTAGTTGATCTAGATAATGGGATTCCCAGTTGAGCTGGCACTCCAGAAGATGGTCCTGTCAGTCTCCTAGCCTGTTCAGCTTCTGATGAAGGGACCCTGAATGGATGAGGATCCGGTGAGTCTAAACTGCTCTCAGGAGAAGACGCTACAATTCCAGTTGAATTTGACATGGTTAGGCTTGTTCTGAAAGCACTCCGTGCTTCAAGCTGAAGAGGAGCCAAACTGGTTGACATCTCCGTGATGTTGCTTTCAGCATTATCAGTTGAAACTTTGAACAAGGGTTCAACAGGTAGCTCGGCAGGGAGCCGAACTCGTTTACTTCCTCGTTTTCTATTATAATCAGGCCTAGTGTACATGTTGTGGTCACTGCTACCAAAGCTGTTGTACCTATCAAGCCCGTAAGGGGCATCCTTTCTCACCACAGGCTGCAAGATTTTAGATTTTTTCCTTGCCTCTGCAGCAGCCTTTGAAACATCTTCTGCATTTAAGCGGGCTAATGCCCATGGGCTTATCTTTACAGGTGCGGGGTTCTTTATCTTCATCGGAAACTCTGCCCCCGTCTTCTTTCCTAGTGAACTAACAGAGCCAGTGTCTGGAGGAACTACATCAAACTGCAAGAAATTCAAAACTTAAGCAATTTTATACCAAACCCAATGACTTTAACACACCATATCAAAAGTAGATACTAACCATTTAAAGTTGAAAAGTTAACTAACGTTGGTCAGATAACCACTACCACTGTTACTGCCATTATTAGTCTGAACCAAAGTGCTACTTATGATAGTAATGATACCATCATCATTACACGAAAATTGAGATATTTGACTTGGCCTGTTTTTTTTTTATAACTACTTCCTTGGTATGTGCCAGAAGAATTCATATGTAAAATGACACATTCCTTCTGTGACACAGTATAAAAGAATCATAATTTTAGATTAGCTAAATCTGGAATATTATCTCTCAAACAAATGGAATTGTTTGACAAAATGCAACTGACTCGGTTCGGTACCGCTAGGGAAAATTTTAACCAAACGATCAATGGCAGAGGATTGGAGCCGCTTAGTATACTATATGTGCTATATTGCTTTTAACTTTTAAGTGCAAATAAAATGTGCAATGAACAACTCAGCAGTGGATCAGTGTCTTCACCGGAAGTAAATCATACCTGATTTTCAATAAATAGCCGTGGTGGTGTACACCAGACTCCTCTTTGAAAGGTGTTATATGAGCTTGCACTGCTTAACCCAGTGAGGGAGCTGGCTTGTGACATCTGAGGACTTTGCTGTCCTCCAACTCCTTGTTGTTCTTGTTCCCTCAAAGCTATGATGTAATCATAAGTGCTAATACCCTATCATCCATACAAATCAACATTATTAGTTGATTACATATGATTTTATAGTTTTTAATCCTGTCAGCCAAGCATCAACACTATCAGTATAGTGTATTGTACACAACATGTCAACCAAATAAAAAGCATCACAAAATCTTATGATAGCTAGATAAATGGAATGGAATACTGGAACCATCAAAACTAGATCACAGTTTACTATACACATAAATAGAACGCTAACCTTCTTTATGAGTAGAACATGAAAGAAGAAAAGCTGAACAATTGGCAGAGTTGCAATCATTGCCAAAATGGTGCAGATTGCCTGTCATGCATAATTTAATTTGTTAATCATTCATAGCAGGGACAGTTTTTTCCATTGGCTTGCATGCATTGGAACATCAAAAGATGAAACTTTTATACAATTTCACCCAGGGAAATCAAACAAGAGATATTTTAAGGGATATAAAAAAGTAATTGACGCTCACCACTACAATAACATAGGGCATGACAGAGAAACTGCTTCCTAACTTGCTGGCAATATCTACAGAGAATCTCTTGTGCTCAAGAAAGCAGCAGATCAGAACAAGGATTCCAGTTGACCAATGAAGTATAAGCTGCAATCTCAAGTCCAAGGTGCACAAACCATTTATAGACCTGTCAATGACTTGAAAATAAATGCTTATCCTCGAAGCTTATTATTAAATTCTGGCATTTCATCTGTGAAGAATTTTATCTAATCGGGGATGGCTCAAGAATCTTTAATCTAATCTGGGCAAAGATGACTATATAATGAAAGGTGTTGCAGCAGTAGAGTTCGGTCTAACGCTGTTCCCAAAAACCAAGGTAATAATTGTAAGTGAATGATAGGGTCAGGATAGCTCATTCTTTTGACGGAGAAATACCTTTCATCCTCGAGTGATAATATTAACTAGGAGTTTTGATACAAATCCCAGACTCTTTAAAGCGGTAAGAATAATTTCTGTTTTTCAATTATGGGAATATATCAAACATATGCATCATCCAGAGTTGAAAAGAGGAGTAACAATGTTTTATCAGATTTGTGGTCTAAAATCTGTCACAAGCTGAAGGAAAGTTGTGTAAGGAAAAAAAATTATAATAAGGAAACCAATTACCAATGCCATAACTTTCCTCTTAAAACATTCTGAGTTAATAATTAACTATTTCCTTACCAGCAGAAGTGCAGAAAGCATGAGTGTGAAAAACTTCCGATAGTTCTTTTTTCCTATACAGTTGTTGAGCCACTATCAGAAAACAAAATGAAAAGGGATTAGTTTCTTGACAAAACTTTACGGAAACCTGCACTATATTTAGATTTTTTAATCTTTTTAGATTTAGATTTTGAAATACCCTGCAATGGTGATCAAATTGGTCGACACATTTGTCACAGACTCTACAGTGCTTGCTGTACTTGAAAACCTGAAAGTAATCATATGAATCATATAACACTCTAGAAAAAGCGCTGCTAAAACAGATCCAAGATATCATTGATAGAACTACTTCTGAATGTATAACAGTTCATTTGCAAAAAGATATACACCCTTTGTCCAGGTTTAGTTGTTTTCATATCTTTTTGTCATCTAAGTTTTTAACCTATTCAAGATTTTCACATTATGTATTTCAAAATGAAAGAACCTTAAAGTGGGGGTGCACTAGCTGACCATAGGCATGTTTGATTCTTTTGAACTAATCTCAATGTTACTTCAAATGTTCACATATATAGCCGGACAGAGGGAATATCATTCTAGTACCTAGCATTGCATCAGAATACAGTAAACATCTCATAAATAATTAGAAGAATGTGAACATCGCTCTTCATGTGAAATGTATCTACACACCTCAACTTCACACAAACTGCAGTAGAACATGCCATCTTCACTTGTTTGTTGTTCGGAAGTTTCATCATGTAGATTTGAGCAGTTACATATAAAAGCACAAGGAGAAAACGCCAACAAGGCGACAAAACAGGATGATTGTCGAGATAGGGCACCCATCTTTTCAATCTTAGTAGTATGATCTTCTGTTGTTGTATCCATGTTCTTCATGTCTTTATCCATAGGTTTCTCTCCAGTCGTTGCATCATTTGCATCATGTATTGATGACGTTGATTCCCCACCAAGTTTAGATTCTCGGAGCCGGTCATGCTTTTTGTGGTCTGGATTGTTGAGATACTTTTTGGACTTGAAAACTACTGGATCAGCAGGATCAGCTCCCGTACACCATATATAGAGCCCAAAGGCACATGCAATCTGGAAGAATTGAATTGTCGCACAGCTTATTTATCAGAACAAAAATGCATTAAAAATTGGAATAAGAAATAGTGAAATACCATAATAACAAATCCAAAGGAGAAATTTGCATGTGTCCCATCAGTCTATTCAGTTGTAAAAGTTTAGACATATATCAAAACAAGTGGCACTTTGAATTGTATTTGCGATCAAGGAAAAACTACATTAGCACAAAATTCAACTCAAGTTCTCTCATCATTGTGATATATCAAGGTTCCAAGATAATAGGTTTATATGACAGATTTTCAGATAATAGATTTCAATGCACACATTATTTATAAAATAATCAACTTTTTATTCTTTATTTTCTTATCAACTACTTTCATAGTTCTCTACAAGTATTTCCCCTAAGCTATCTTCCTCATTTGATTAACTCTTACACAAGAAAGAAAATAAAATTGCACTGAACACCAAGCAAGCACGATAGAATCAGGCATAAAACAAATCATACATTATCCATGACAAGTTGCATGGTCTAAATAGGTATAACTGGTTGGACAGGTTCTGCAAACACGAAGGAACATGTGTCGTTGTATGTTAAACAAAATAGCATATCAAATACTTTAGTTCAAGAAATGTGAAATTGCATAAGAAAGAAGATTTTGATCCTCAATTACCTTAAACATTTCTCAAGACTATCGGTACATCCGAGAGGAATTTTCCTACCACTATAGGTCTACCCAGAGGATATCAAAGGCATTCACTTCATTCTCATTAGATTAGGGAAAAAGGTGAGACATAGTAAATGCTAAATATCTTGCCTAAACATTCTAGGATAAGGAAAGAAAAGGTAGATATAAATGATGAGATCTTATTTCTCAATTCTGCAAAGAGTTTTACCATGACTAGTTTGAAATAATACTTTGGGAAAAGAGCTGTGTGCAATACATATTCTGTTGTAAAATTTTCTTTTGTAGTAAGAGATATAAAACAATAATATTTCGTCTGCGAATTGAATGGTTGACCACTCTTTCCTTAAGACTATATTCGCCTTTATTTTTGCTACATGTAGTTATCGCTAATTAGTCTTCCAAGATAAAGACAAGCCTGAGATTTTAATCATGCATTTAGAATTTGTTGTGTAGGAACAAATCTAGTGCTAAACTATAAATAAAAGAAGAAAATGATAATAAGGAAATGATAATTTTTCCTAACTTGAGAAGGATTGAATAATTTTCAGTGTGTTGAATTTGGTGGATTCCTGATCTATTTATAGGTTTGTCGTATCCCAATTATTGGGATATGACGTATCCTATAAATTGGGTCATATCCCATTTCTGGAATAAGTCACATCCTATAAATTGGGTCGTATCCCAATTATGGGATATGTCGTTCTGTATTTTTGAAACGTATCCCAACTCCAATTTTGGCTTCCGCCAAATATTACCGTTGGCTCCAACTTTCAATACCGATGCATTAATATTATAACATATAATATATTTATTATATACTTTAGATAATGAAAATATCCAACAATCCTCCCCTATTTTCATAATCTTCCGATCCTTTTTCTTTGACATTCTTCTTTCTCTTATTAAATATAGTATACATAAGTAATAGGTGTCTTTCGACTTGAACCTTTACATAGTCTATTTCACAAAATATCTAAATTTTTAGTAGCGTTAGCTTTGAACTAAAAAATCTTAAAGTGATATCTTGCTCTATAGACATATACTATATCTCTTATAGTTTAAGGAGACCCAACAAATTTATGGCCTTGTGTTTACCTCTTGGATTTCGTGACTTAGAGATAAGCCTTATGTCTCGCAGAAGCGGCCCACTTTCTTCACTTACATAGGTGAATCTAATTAGATGCACTTGTATGACCTGCATCCTCCAAACTGGACATAGATTCATTAAAGGTTTACCCTACCCTCTTTGTTCTCCATACAAGCATACACTATCTTTGAGATGGTTTTGAAGAATTTCTTCTTCATACTTGTCTAGTGTATAACTGGTTATTACTATAAGTATTTTTCCATTGAACTAATATATCAGATGTTACTCTAGTATTTAGTTGGGTTCCACTTATAGATTACCTTTCATTTAAAGGCTTTAAACCCATCTCCCTGGAAGTCTTACATATTACATCCTTGCTTAGGCCTTTTGTAAAAGGATTTGCCAAATTTTCTTTTGACTTAAAATAGTTAAAGGTAACAACCCCTTTATTGATTTGCTCCTTTACATAACTATGTCTTAAACTTATATGTCTAGACTTTCCGTTAAAAACCTTGTTATAGGACCGTGATAATGTTGCCTCATTATCACAATATATTGAGATAGCTGTCATTGGTATGGGCCAAAGTGGTATCTCAAATAATAAATCCTTAAGCCATTCGGCTTCTTTTACAGCAGTTGATAATGCAACAAACTCAGATTCCATAGTTGAATGTGTTATCAAGGTTTGTTTCTTGGAACCCCAAGAAATTGCCCCTCCTCCTAAAGTGAATATCCATCCACTTGTAGACTTTATTTCATCCGAATATGTTATCCAGTTTGCATCCGTGTACCCTTCTACTACAGTTGGGTATCTTGTATAGCATAATGCATAATTCATTGTGCCTTTAAGATATTTAAGTATCCTTGATACTACATCCCAATGAACCTGGCCTGGATTATGAGTAAACCTACTCAATACTCCTACTGCAAATGCTTTATCAGGTCTAGTACACTGCATTGCATACATTAGACTACCAATTACACTTGCATACTCTAATTGAGATATGCTATTTCCTTTATTTGGAAATAACTTAACAGAATGATCATATGGGGTAGAAGCTATCTTACAATTCTCGTGATTAAACTTCTTTAACAATTTCTCAATATAATGAGACTGAGTTAAAGAAATAGTATCTTGAGACCGCGTAATTTTAATACCTAAAATTACATCAGCCTCCCCCATATCTTTCATATCAAAAGTAGCAGACAAAAATGCTTTAGTTTCTAATACTACTTTTTCACTAGTACCAAATATAAGCATATCATCAACATATAAACAAATTATAACTCCAAAACTTTTATTAAACTTAGAATAAACACATTTATCCGATTCATTTATTTTAAATCCATTTGAAACAATCATTTGGTCAAATTTTTCATGCCACTGCTTAGGTGCTTGTTTTAGGCCATATAAAGATTTAATAAGTTTACAAACTTTCCTTTCCTGGCCTTTCAAAACAAACCCTTCTGGTTGTTCCATATAGACTTCCTCTTCTAAATCACCATTTAGAAAAGCAGTTTTAACATCCATTTGGTGTATAACAAGTTTATGAATTGATGCTAATGCAATTAATAACCTAATGGAGCATATGTATCAAAATAATCAATTCCTTCCTTTTGCTTAAAACCTTTGGCTACCAAATTTAGCTTTATACTTATCAATGGATCCATCCGATTTTTTTTATTTTTTTAAAGATCCATTTATAGCCAATGGTTTACTACTGTGAGGTAAATCCACCAAGACCCAAGTCTTGTTACCATGATAGAATCCATTTCATCATTTATGGCTTCTCGCCAAAACACGAATCTTGAGAGGACATAGCTTCTCTAAAAGTCAATGGATCTCTATCATTAGAATCATGTTCAGTCACAAAAACACTAGAAGAAACAATAATATCCCTGTTTCCTTCTACTAGGTACATGTAGAAATCAGGGCCATAGGATTTTTCTATCCTTGTTCTTTTACTTCTTCTTGGTTCTATTTCTTCAGTAGATGTAGTAAGTTTCATTTCATCGATGAACAATTTCTTGATCCTCTTTATCAGTGTCTTCTCTTGACCTTTTCCTAAAGAAAGAATTCTCAAAGAACTCAACATCTCTAGATTCCAAAATTATATTTTGGCTAACAGAATCTGTGGATTCCATAGCCTATAAAAGCACACTCGATTGCTTTAGCACCAAGTTTAGGCCTTTTAGGATCAGTTAATCTTACTAATGTTCTACATCCCCACACCCTTAAATGGTCAAGAGAGGGTTTTCTCTTTTTCCACAATTCATAAGGTGTAATATTAGTTTTCTTATGGGGTATACGATTAAGTATATAACAAGCAGTCATTAATGCTTCCCCCCATAAATTTTTAGGCAAACCAGAATTAAGAAGTAATGTATTAATCATTTCTCCAAGTGTTCTATTTTTCGTTCTGCCACTCCATTTTGTTGAGGACTATAAGGAGCTGTAGTTTGATGAATTATACCATAATTCTCACAAAAATCATTATAAGAGAAGTATTCCCCTCCTCTATCTGATCTAAGAATTTTAATTCTTTGATCTAATTGATTTTCAACTTCACCAGTAGATTTTAAATTTTCTAAAGCCTCATCTTTAGTCCTTAACAAATAAACTTGAGTGTATCTAGAACAATCATCTATAAATGTTATAAAATATCTTTTACCTCCCCTAGTTAATATGCCCTCAAATTCACAAATACCAGAATGAATTAATTCTAATAATTGTGAATTTCTTTCTACTTTTTAAAAGGCTTCTTGGCAATTTTAGATTTAACACATATAACACATTTTTCTAAGTCGGAAAAATTAATCTTAGAATTAAACTAAGATTACTCATGCTACGATACTTTTATAATTTATATGTCCTAATCTAGCACGCCAAACATTAAAAGTAGAAATCATATAAGCAAAAGATGAATTTTCATTAATAACATTTAGTTTGTACATGCCATTAGATTCATATCCTTTTAAACATACATATACCACCCTTAGACAATACAATACAATTAGCGTTAAACAAGACTTTTATGCCATGTTTGTTTAAAAGACTAATGAGACACAAGGTTTTTCCTAATTTCTGGAACATGAAGAACATCATTAAGAGTAATTGTCTTCCCGGATGTCAACTTGAGATCCACCTTGCCTTTGCCCATCACTTTTGCACTTGATGAATTTTCCATGAATAGTTCTTGACAATCCTTCATAGGTTCATAAAGCTTTAAATATTGCTTTATTCTTGGCAATATACTTGGTTGCTCGTAATCGATCCACCATTCCATGTCATTTCCAACCATGTTAGTCTCCATGATCATAGCAGCAATATCATCATTGTCTACCATATTTGCTTGGTTATTCTTTTGTTGCCTTTGTTTCAAGTACAAAGTACATTATTTCTTGAAATGTCTTGGCTTACCACACTTCCAACAAGTACCTCTCGGTTTTTTATTTCCAGAAGTGTTATGTTGACCATCACGCTTTTTTTTATTGTTGCCCTTGGTTTAAATGCATTTTCATGACAAAGAGCTTTAGCACTTTTATTTTCTATTTCAATTTATCCAAGTTTGAGAATTTTCTTCAACTTGGAGAAATTTAATAAGTTCTTCGCATAGTCATTGCATCTTCTTTTGTTTCAATTCCTTTCGACAATCTTTCCATGAATATGGTAACTTTGAAATAATTGTCGATACTTGAAACCCTTAAATCAAGGCTATGGCCTTCCGACACAATTTGATTCATGATAATTTGAAGTTCATGTACTTGCAGCATAACAGATTTATTATCTATCATTTGATAATCAAATAATGAACTTACTAGAAATTTTTTATTTTCGGCGTCCTCAATTTTGTATTGTTGTCGAGATTCTCCCATAATTCTCTTGTAGTCTTTTCCATGAATTTGGCTTCATACACATCGCATAAAACTAATTAGATAAGGCATTTAAAATGTACCCTTTACACATAAAATCATCTTGTTCCATTTTATTCGATTCTTCATTTCGCAGATGATGTCTCATTTTCTTTTCTTCAATTTTCTCTTCATTTAGCACATGAGAGATTTTAATCGTCTTTCTAAGCAAAAATACATTTTGCTTTTCCAACGTCTAAAGAATAAACCATCAAACTTTTCAAGTTTGTTAATTTGATTCAAGCTATTTTTAAATTGTTGTCCTCCATGGTAATATAGTCTTAAGATTGTTGTAAAAATTTCCTTTTGTAGTAAGATATGTAACAACAATATTTCTACTGAATCGAATGGTTGATGACCTCTTTCCTTAAGACTATATTCGCCTTTACTTTTGCTACACAGAGTTACTGCGAATTAGTCTCCCAAGATAAGATAGGCCCTGATTTTAATCTGTACTAGAATTTGTTGTGTAGGAACAAATCTAGTGCTAAACTATAAATAAAAGAAGAAAATTATAATAAGGAAATGATAATTTTCCTAACTTGAGAAGGATTGAATGAATTGAGAAGGATTGAATAATTTTCAGTGTGTTGAATTTGGTGGTATCTCAATTATTGGGATATGACGTATCCTATAAATTGGGTCGTATCCCATTTCTGGAATAAGTCGCATCCTATAAATTGGGTCGTATCGTTCTGTATTTTTGAAACGTATCCCAACTCCAATTTTTGGCTTCCGCCAAATATTACCGTTGGCTCCAACTTTCAATACCGATGCATTAATATTATAACATATAATATATTTATTATATACTTTAGATAATGAAAATATCCAACATATTCCACAAAATTACATCAACAATGTGGTAATACATTTAACTGATAAGAAAATTAAAATCCAATCTTTTGAGAGTAGATTATTCTTTTGTAGTCTAATTCTTATGTTCAAAGTGTAAAATTAGTTGTTGCTAGGATCTGCATTAAAAAGCTAAAAGGCAAGCAACCATTTACAACTGCAACGACAAATTCTTGGTAATTCAACAATGAGAGGGGGAAGGGGGAAGGGGGAAGGGGGAAGGGGGAGGGGGAGAGAGAGAGAGGGAAAATCCCATTCTTGATTCAGGAGAAAAGATTCAGAAACTTAGAAGTGTAGACACAAGAAGAGAATCAGATCTTGAGATCTTCGTCCCCGAAAAAAAAGTAATACAAATACTACAATACGAAAATGCCTTACTAATGGAGTGTAGAGTCCCATCACAATGTACTGATAAAATTGTTTCACCACAAAAGGGGCAAAGAACACATAGAAAGAAAATCCCAATGCCGTAAATACGTAAACAAAGAATTCACTACGCACAATACATATAAATACCCAATGTGGACGCCCCAAAATTAGGTATACGCCACCCATCTTGGGTCGCCACTTACATGGTACATAAATTCAAATACAACTTACTAACCTAACTGTAGGTGTACAATACGACATAAATCGTGAGTTTGAATACAAATATTATCTACTAGATATTATACAAACTCAAAAGGAGTCCTCATTACAACTATTATCACACTATTTCACGGAATAGTGAGGACTACTAATGCTATCCTCTCGGACCATTACTTCGTTCTCCGACTCGTCCGCCTATGTTCTCATTTCAAGAGAATAACGGTGAAAGAAAAGGTGAGCTCAACTAGCCCAAAGAAGAAATATTATGACTAAGATAATGCGTAATAAATTATCATTAGCCTTCAATGATGTTAAACCGATAAAATACAATAGACAACCGGTTTAAGCTGCGCAATGAATAAGCAATCCATTAAAAGAGTCAAGTAGAGAATAAAGTCTACTATCTTTTAGGTTTTAAAAGGTTTTCATCAATTTTTATCACGAGACTCACAATAAATAAACCACCACATCTAATCATCCCCTGTACTACGGTCAAGGATTTTCATCAAATTATCAATGGTCATGACTATACCGAATCATCCCCTCGGTCATAATCATACCAAAACTATCCATCACCGCATTACATAACCCATCGAGTACTTTTGTCACATCATTTATATCAAGTCATGATTATCTTAAATGATCCTCGGTCATAATCATACTAAGTTCATCTACGCACGTAAGCCAAAGATAACATAATATAACATGAGGATGATGACAATGACATAATAATTCAATAAAACAAGTTCAAGAATTATTTAATCCATGAATTATTAACGTCAAATTGTCAACACGATAATTTGTTTCGTGAGAGTAAAATTCAAGAATGATCGGAAGAATATTTCCATGTAAAGATATTGGATGAAATGCAAATATCAAGGATATTATACTAATTTCATGGAGTATAAGTCAAAGTTTTAACTTATTTGGGTATAATAAAGAATGGAATAACAAAAGAAATCACCATGCATGCGGTACTTTGCATAGACAAAGTTATTCCAATGAGAATAATAATAACGGAACCGGTCGTGAAATTCACACCGGCTGTGATGTTCCAACAGAATAATAAAGATGGAACCGGATCGGTGTAAAACACACAGATAGGATATTCCAACAGAATGATAAAGAGCGGAATCAGTCCGATGTAAAAACACATGACATGGATGTTCCAATGTAATAATAATAAAGAGCGGAACCAGTCAGGTGTAAAAACACATGACAGGATGTTCCAATGTAATAATAGAAGAATGTCACCAAGTATAGGGTAAATCGGCGTATACAAAGTTATTCCAATGAGTAATAAATAAGAATGGAATAATATAAGAATTTCACCAAGTATAGGTATGCCGCGATCACAGTGTGTATAGGGTAGTATGCCACTTTTACAAAAGTTATTCCAACAGAATAATAATGAATGGAATAACAGAGGTTCTCTTCATGAATACAAACGAATAATATCCCTTACCGTAAAAGAACCAAATATAGAAGTAGTGAAGTAAAGCGAGAATACTCTTCTTCTTTCTATAATTTTCTCTTTATAGCTTCTCTCTATAATTTCTCTCTACAGAGTTTCAATGAATTAGTAAGAAAAATAATGAAGGAATGAGCTTATTTATAGGAAAATGGAATGCATAAAGCCTAATCCATTAACGGTCCAGATTGATTTACTTTAATCGACGGTCCATATTTAAAGAAAATCTTTTAAATAAAATATAATATATTCTATTTATATAAAAACATTTTACTATGCAAACACTATGCAATACTATGCAAAACACTACGCAACACTATGCATAATAAAATATAATATATTCTATTTATAGAATAACTTTAATAAAGTATTCTATTTTATATAAAAAGATGTTTCGTTTTATTACGTTAATAATATGAATAAAACAAAACGTCATTATCATTATAATAATTCATATTATTAATCGACAATAATGGAATCAAACCGGAGTGACTTCTCACATAAGCATCGATAATCAAACCTGGTGTGTGCTACTTATGCAACCCACACGACATCTTTATACTTTACTACCGAGTAGTTCAACAAGAACTACGGTAAAACTCCGCCGTTATTTCAATAAAATATTTTTGTCGTTTTCAATCCGGCAATAATTACGTTATGGGGTCCACCAATAATTGGTAGTTGTATTTGAATATTCCCGCTAAACCGAATATTCCCCGACCAATCGAATATAATATAACCACTTGCATACTTTTGCAAAATTTATAAATACTACCCACAACTATAATATTATCTCAAATTCACACCATAATATTAAAATTTATTTCGACAAAATTTAAATCTTTATTGATAAAAACTGGGTCTCACAATCTCCCCTCCTTATGGAATTTCGCCCTCAAAATTAGGGTGCGACACGATATGATAAAGAGGTGAGGATACCTTGAATACCTTTATCGTTGAAAACATTAAATTCATTTTGGAATCCTACCTAAAGATATTCATTAACAATTCATCTTTTGCACTACTGTGCCAAAGATATACAACTCAGAAACCAATAATATCGAGACTTCGACCTTAATAGTATCACAACCATGAATTATCCATACCATCTTGGCTAAGGATATTCGTGTTTTCAATTACGGTCATGATTATACCGAATAATCCGTGGTCATAATCATACCAAGTCTATCAATGCACTACTGACCAAAGATGACTTTTTACCACATCCATGAATTAATATTTCATTCATTGAGACTCAAATTTCAATAATTAATCCATATCATCGAATCATCCTCGCACTACTGTGCCAAGGATATTCATTAGTATCACGACCACCTAATTATCCATGCACTACTACCAAAGATAATCATGTATTCATTAGTATCACGACCACAAATTATCCATGCACTACTTACCAAAGATAATTGTGTATTCATTAGTATCACGACCACAAATTATCCATGCACTACTACCAAAGATAATTGTGTATTCATTAAGATCACGACCACAAATTATCCATGCACTACTACCAAAGATAATTGTGTATTCATAATCACGACCACAAATTATCCATGCACTACGGCCAAAGATAATTGTGTATTCATTAGTATCACGACCACAAATTATCCATGCACTACTACCAAAGATAATTGTGTATTCATTAAGATCACGACCACAAATTATCCATGACCACTACCAAAGATAATTGTGTATTCATTAGTATCACGACCACAAATTATCCATGCACTACTACCAAAGATAATTGTGTATTCATTTACTGATTATGATTATCTTAGAACAATCCTCAGTCATAATCATACCAAGTCCATCTACAGAGCCACGATGACTTTCAACATAATATAAGCATGAGGATAATGATATAAAGAATCAATCGAATGAGATAAAGGATAAATATTAAATATTTATAATATAATTTATCCAGATTCAAGAATATCCCCATGTTTTCAATCACTTAATAATCTCATAATCTAATATCATTAATATTATAACAATATTTTAATCACTTCTTAAATTTATAAACAATTTATCTTAATTGTTTACGCTTTACCATATAATGCATTTAATCATTCAAAATGTCATACTCATAAAATATCATCACCAATTATCAAATCCTCATCAAAAATATGCATATACTCTATATAGGATTCTACACCATAAAATCCTATTTTCAACTTTTTATACTTCACATAACATATTTAACTCATATGTTAAGTAACTAAACTATTTTCATGAAAATACCAAATCAGCCCCAAAAATATTTCTTTTCAGGGATTTAGCATAATATAGTCCCATAATGAAAATATATTTTTCTCGGAATTTTTAAAATTCATTTACTATTTTTAAAATCAATTTCCACTTAATTCCTTAAGAAATTAGCTACCTCAAGTTTAACTCCAAAAATTCCCAAATCTTGGCAGGACCTTACACATGTTAATGTGAGCTCCAGTTTAAATTTCATGGTCATCGGAGTTATAGAACTCTAGTTATAGCATTTTTAAATCTGAAAAACCTAAATATTGAAATGGTCATAACTTGTTCATTTTAAGTCAGAATGAGCTCATTTTTGGACAGGAGGTACTTTATAACATATATTTTCATGCCCCAAAAGGCCAGAATTTTTCACATAAATTTAGTGGCGAAAAAAAAAGCCCCTTAAAGTTTACTGGGCAGTAGCATTTTGTAATTTACAGCTTTGGACTCTTTTGCTAAATTCAGTCCACACAAAAATCTACAACACCTTTTCCCAGTAATTCCACTTGGATTAGTTACAAAACTCATAGATCTAACTCTAGGACTTGACCACACTCAAAATTCAAAATATAATAGGAGATATGGTCAATTGAATTTCATGTTACGTTTTCACCAAAATCGATTTTCAACTCTTTGTGATTTCTAAGAAACTTTCATGTTTTCACATACCAACCAACATAACTCATCATAAAACTTACTAATACTTCATATACCCATGATTTTCATTATTCCAATGCTTTTATTATGACTTTCATCATAAACCACGTAAACTATTCATTTAGTTGAAGAAATATTTGAGGGTTTAAGAAATGGGTTTTTTTATCTTGAGGTTATACAAAATTCGATTTCACGCCTAGGGTAGGCTAGGAAATCTTCAAGAATACGTCAAGAAATTTATTAATGATAGAAATATCATTCAAAATCTATTACTCTCTTTATCCAAGACTTGGATAGACGTCACATTGATCTAACTGTGACTTCTATCCCTTAACCTAGATAGCACCTCACAATGATACCTATAAACTTGCCATCTTGGTCATGGCGTCGCCTACAGAAAGTCCGGCGGTGTGCATTCCACACAAGGAAGTCAACAACGAAAGGTTCGGGCTCTTTACTTATGGCTTGATATAATGGTGATTAACTTTAGGGTTTGGTTACTTTGAATTCAGTATAACAAAGTTGGTTAGAATATGAAAGCTAACAACCTTACAAAAAGAATAATAATGAGTAGTTAATCAATCGTTTTCAAAAATTACCTCAAAGGCAAGTATTTTCAAAGAGATAAGATCGACGAGTAACGTGAAAGTGTTTATTTGAAACAACAAGATTAAAAAAAATAGAAGCGTATGTAAGGCTCCTACTAACGAAGTTTCAACCAATAAGTCAAAGTCTAACTTCTCCAGAGTCAAATTTAAACGTTGAACGCAAGCAAGAGAGATAAAAGAATGGGTAGAACCCAGATCTAACACTGCAGTATAGACTTCGCAAGAGCTTATGATTAACTTACCCGTGATAATTTTATTCGGGTTCCTCGTCACGAAAAAAAACGCTCTCTTAAACCATCGGCCTGGTTTGTCAGGGATGACCTTTGGTGCCTCCATCCTAGTTGAATTCGTCTTTCAGAAACGACAAAATCGAGCTAAGTGGCCTTCTTCCACAATTATAACATGCTTTGATGGCATGGCGCAGATTCGGACCGATGTGTCCCTCTCTCCGCATTTGAAGCATATGATAGGTGGTCCTTCTCCTTCCTTAACAACGAGTCTTCAGTCCGACATCTTTCCATCATTGTTGAATCTCCTTTTCTTGAAATGTCCATTCTTATTATTTTGGCCCCGATTACCACCAAGTGGTTACCATATCCGCTTCATTGATTCCTCCACGCTTGTTGTCACCGCTCGATGACTACTTTTCACCGGTATTATAATTTTTGCCACGCGCTCTCTTTTAGTTCGTTGACTCGTTATCGCGCTCCACTAATCGAGCCCTATTTACAACATCCGAATAAAAACACGGTTTATGAGAAATAAGATGTTGACGTATCTCCGGCTTCAAACCTCTTAAAACATTCGCGCCATTCTCTCTTCATTATCCACCAGTGGGGACGAATCGTGATAACTCGCAAATTTTGCCTCGTATCATGACACACGGTCATATTGTTTTGTTCCAACTTGATAAACTCCACCTCCTTCATGTGGCGAATACTTTCGTGAAAGTATTTGTCGTTGAACGACTCACTGGAACTTCTCCCAAGATATCTTGAAGACAAGAAGTTGAGTACGTTTTACCGATTCCCTGAAGAATCACTCTCCGCGCAACATAAAAGCGCGAAAGGAACCTTTTGCTCTCGGAGCATCCCAAGACATCAAATATCTTGGTAATCTGCTTTATCCATGCTTAGCGGAAGTGGTTTTGGCTCTCCTTAAACTCCGGTGGTCCCTCCTTGAATTGTTTAGCGGTGACTTACCGAGAGTTTCTCGTGTTTCCACCTACGTTTTGGACGAGTCTTTCACCGACGATGTTGCATGAATTTAAAAACCTTTTAAACGCATCGTTATTCATCAATTGATCGATGTTGTTGTTTTGGGAGGATTATCGCCATCCTGTTGCACATTGTCACGATTATTGATATGTGGAGAATCAAAAGTCTCCTGTGCTCCATTGCTATTCTCAACATTCTCGGATGCCATTTTCAAACACTGCCACAAAATAAGGGTTAATTAACATATCACATATTATCCCTATACTCTGACCGACCAATTAAATACCAAATAGCTTTAGGTAGGTCATACTAGCGAAAGAATTCCCCGTCTCTCCCCTCCTAGTACTATTCTCACATCTTAGCCAGGGATCATATCCCTAAGCTCTGATACCAACTGTGACGCCCCCAAAATTAGGTATACGTCACCCATCTTGGGTCGCCACTTACATGGTACATAAATTCAAATACAACTTACTAACCTAACTGTCGTGTACAATCGACATAAATCATGAGTTTGAATACAAATATTGTCTACTAGATATTATACAAACTCAAAAGGAGTCCTCATTACAACTATTATCACACTATTTCACGGAATAGTGAGGACTACTAATGCTATCCTCTCGGACCATTACTTCGTTCTCCGACTCGTCCCAACTATGTTCTCATTTTCTCAAGAAACGGTGAAAGAAAGGGTGAGCTCAAACTAGCCCAAAGAAGAAATATTATGACTAAGATAATGCGTAATAAATTATCATTAGCCTTCAACATGATGTTAAAACCGATAAAATACAATAGACAAACCGGTTTAAGCTGCAATGAATAAGCAATCCATTAAAAGAGTCAAGTAGAGAATAAAGTCTACTATCTTTTAGGTTTTAAAAAGGTTTTCATCAATTTTTATCATTTGAGACTCAAAACAATAAATAAACCACCACATCTAATCATCCCCGCACTACCGGCCAAGGATTTTCATCAAATTATCAATGGTCATGACTATAAAGAATCACCCCCGGTCATAATCATACCAAAACTATCCATCAACTGCATTACACGTGCCATCGAGTACTTTTGTCACATCATTTATATCAAGTCACGATTATACCCGAATGATCCTCGGTCATAATCATACTAAGTTCATCTATGCACGTAAGCCAAAGATAACATAATATAACATGAGGATGATGACAATGACATAATAATTCAATAAAACAAGTTCAAGAATTATTTAATCCATGAATTATTAACGTCCAAATTGTCAACATGATCTTTGCTTTCGTAGAGTAAAATTCAAGAATGATCGAGAAGAATATTTCCATGAAATCTTGGATGAAATGCAAATATCAAGGATATTATACTAATTTCATGGAGTATAGAAGTCAAAGTTTTAAACTAATTGGGTATAATAAAGAATGGAATAACAAAAGAAATCACCGTGCATGCGGTACTTTGACAGAAAGTTATTCCAATGTAATAATAATAACGGAACCGGTCGTGAAATTCACAATCGGCTGAGATGTTCCAACAGAATAATAAAGATGGAACTGCATCCTGTAAACACACGAATAGGATATTCCAGCGAGAATGATAAAGATTTTAACTGTGTCCTGTAAAACACATGCATGTGATGTTCCAAGTAATAATAATAAAGACGGAACCAGTCCTGTAAAAAACATGATGTGATGTTCCAATGTAATAATAGAAGAATGTCACCAAGTATAGGGTAAATCACGTATACAAAGTTATTCCAATGTAATAAATAAGAATGGAATAATATAAGAATTTCACCAAGTATAGGGTACGCCGCATGTATACAAAAAGTTATGTATAGGGTATGCCACTTTTTACAAAAGTTATTCCAAGCCAGTAATAATAATGAATGGAATAACAGAGGTTCTCTTCGTGAATACAAACGAATAATATCCTTACAGAAGTAAAAGAACCGAATATAGAAGTAGTGAAGTAGGAAAGTAATACTCTTCTTTCTATAATTTTCTCTTTATACTTTCTCTATAATTTCTCTCTAGAGTTTCAATGAATTAGTAAGAAAATAATGAAGGAATGAGCTTTATTTATAGGAAAATGGAATGCATAAGTAACTAATCCATGAATCTATCCAGATTGATTTACTTTAACTGACTATCCATATTTAAAGAAAAATCTTTTAAATAAAATATAATATATTCTATTTATATAAAAACATTTACTATCAAACACTATAATACTACGCAATAAACACTATGCAAAAACACTACGCAACACTACGCATAATAAAATATAATATATTCTATTTATAGAATAACTTTAATAAAGTATTCTATTTTATATAAAAGATGTTTTATTTTATTACGTTAATAATCTTAATAAAACAAAACGTCATTATCGCTATAATAATTCATATTATTAATCGATGATAATGGAATCAAACCGAAAGTGACTTCTCACATAAGCATCAATAATCAATACCGCTTTGCTTATGCAACCTGCGTATCGACATCAGTATTTTACTACCAAGTAGTTCAACAAGAACTACGGTAAAACTCCGTCAGTTATTTCAATAAAATATTTTTGTCGTTTTCAATCCGACAATAATTGCTGCTGGGGTCCACCAATAATTGAGTAGTTGTACTTAATATTCCTCGCTAAACCGAATATTCCCCACCAATCGAATATAATATAACCACTTCTGTGCATACTTTTGCAAAATTTATAAATACTACCCACAACTATAATATTATCTCAAATTCACACCATAATATTAAAAATTATTTCGACAAAATTTAAATTTTTATTGATAAAACTGGGGTCTCACAATCCAACAATGAAAATGGGAACCTAGGTTAAAATAAAAATAAAATTGCAAACAAGCAACTAGGATATGCCATAAACATATATGTGAGTATGTATGTAGAGAGATACCTGCAGAGGATGGTAGGGAAGTCGCCATCCATGTTTCCTCATTTGCTAAATGGTAGTACTATTTTTGCGACCCACGGAAATGAAGATGACAAGTAAAATGCCTTGGGTGAGAGAAACCACGACCCTCAATTTGAGTTGTTTTCTTTCACTTTCCTCAATTTTAAAACTTACAACAAGACAAGTATTGACAAGCCCCAATGGGAAAAGGAAAGCATAAAAAGAAGTCTCTCGGTGGTGGGAGTGAAGACATGGAGAGTGTATTAGGTCATGGGATCTAAAATCATTGTCTGGTTCAGGTCCACCATGGTCTTGGAAGTTGATGAGAGAGAAAAAAGGTTTTGGATGAAATGGGGTATTTCCTTTCATTTAACTTTTATATTCCCTTGTTTCCAGCTTAACCTTTTTCCATGGGAAAATAATGTCTTGTTTGCTTTCCTTGCTTAGTTTCTAACTATCTCCTTGTAATTCTTGATTCTAGTTAATTTGAAACCTTCTTGGAGATAAAAGTCTAAATTTATCCAAAAGTCTGTTTATATTTTGAATTTTTGATAATACCTAACGTAATCGAACCAATATGAACCAAAATGAGGAACAATATGAGAAAATGAAATTCCAACCTCACTAGAATTAAGACTAACATAAGCGGCGTGAAAATGAAACGACTCATTCATATGAAATAAAAAAAAATAAAAATTATGTTTAGTTGTGATTAAAATGATAAAAAATTATATTTGATTCTTTCATGAAGAGAGAACATATGAAATAAAATGAACTATTTATTTCATTCTTTCAATCCAAACATAGACATAGTCAAGTGTCAAAGACATTGTACTATTACCATTACATGCATCAAGAAAATACAGAGAGAAATATAGGGCATAATAACAAGTAGAAAATTAATATTTTCACATAAACATATAATTCCCTACTGTCCCTTAATATAAGACGTTTTAGTGAAGTTTTTTTTATCCCTTAATATATGACGTTTTAGAATTCTAAGTAAACATTAATTGTTTAGTTCCCAATATTATCCTAAAAGTATTAAATATAACTTTTGGTTCTCTATTATTTTTGTCTAATAAATAACAATCTCTTCTCTAACAATGATATAGATATTTAATATTATATTTAATGTTATATAATTATTTTCTTAATATTTATACATAATTCTAAAAAATTTATATTAAATAATCGGAGGGAGTAGATAATTTATTTTAGTGAATAAGACCTTACAAAGTATTAATGGTGAAAGTATTAGTAAGTATTTTTGTGGTGTGATGCGGTGTGTTGTGGTGTGGCGTAAGGTAAAATGTGTATTTTGGCACCTTCTTGTCACACTTATTCACAGTCATGATCATTGTTTATTCATTTTCTATTCTAAGCTAACTTCTTGATTAATTATTCAAATCAACTAAACTGAAGTGATTGGGATTAAAAATGTAGCCTTTTCCAATTAAGTCCAGTTTAGTCCGTCTCAAATATTTTAATACAAGTAATGCAAATTCCTTTTGGTGTTCCCTTTTTTTTTTTATTTTATTTTCTATTTTATTATCGAAAATAAATATATATTAGTTCATTTAAGTTATAAATAAAATGTCTTATCAGTACAGTAATGAAAATATTTTAAGAGATTTCGATATAACTTATGTTTTGTTTCACATGCTACATATTTTCTTTGTTGTTGTTTCAAGTCTCATAATTGAACACCCCGTGACCTACTTTTAGGAAGACCCCACACCATGCAATATCCCAATTAATTCTTCCACTATACAACAACACATTCCTACTTCTTCTTCTTTTTTTTTGCGTACTTTTGACTATCAAAGTTTCCAAAACACAGGCTTAAAGTCTTAAATGGAGTGTACAGTTTTTGATGATTTATTAAGAATATTTAATAATTAAAAATTGATATTTTGACAAAATTTTCATCGCATGAATAAAAATGAGACTCAAATTTATAGGAGTGAGTTATGAAAATAACAAGATTTTCTAGTAAAATTAATAGGTTTTTTAAATATAATAACGGTATCATATGCAGTAGAACATGATATTTGTAAAGAAAAATAAGAAAGAAGAATGGCACCGTCTTTTCTATTCTTCTCTTCTGAACATTTGATGGGGCATACTTCCATAACTAGCCACATGACCTACATATACGCCAATAGACCCACACCATGGGGCATGGACCAACATACATATATATGTACATAACCAATTCTGCTACCAAGTACACACACACACACACATATATATATATATATATATAATAGTTCAGGAATGGAATTAGACCAAATTCAGTTTAGAATCCAGCTTATAGAATCATCTGAAGTACTACCTTCAATCCAATATAACAAAAGTTCATTTGATTTTATTTTTAGTTTATGCATATGAAGATTTGTTATAGAATATCCATATCCAGAAGAAAAAAAAAGGTTATTGAAAAACTTAGTAATAACTTGTGCCTAATCTTTTCTTTAAAAAATATAATTTTACAAACAGAATTTGTTAATAAAAAAAAATTACCAATGAACAAGAAGAAACATAGAAAAAATAAAGTGAAAATGAAAAAGAAGTCTCATTTTGAAACCAAAACATTTATGAAAAAGAATTCTTGTTTTTTAGTTCTAAAGGGTGGCTAAAAGCCAGAACTACACACAAAATCTTTGGATAGTAACCCCACCGACATCTCTTCTTAGAAGAGGATATAAATCTTCCGGCGAGTAGTGTAGAATTGGGAGGTAGGAATATAAATTTTGTAAATTTAAGACCGGTACTCAAAAAGCAGGCTTTACTTTTAGCCTGCCTAGGCTGGCCCATTGACAGGCCCGCCAATGCCTTCTCCCTCTCATTGTCCACCATAACGGGCTGTATAAGAGGCTCAAAATGTTAAAAACGCCACTTGTGTTCGAAAAATTCTTAATTTTATCTGGTAGTTCAAGCTCCAATAAATTCAGGTAATTCTTCTTTTGTTCATGTAAATTGACTAGCCCAAGCCCAAGCCCGTGAGAGAATTCAAATACTCAACATATTTCAATAAATAGACTTCATATCATATTTTATTAATCATACATTTGAGATCTTTAAATTGACGAACATGGGGCTTTAATGCTTTACCTCGAATGAATTTAATATAATGAATTAATTTTATAATCTTATTCAACTTCATATATTAATATATATACGTTGTAGTTACAAAAAAACTTTGGTAATGCATATATGGATTTCTATCTAATTAACAAAACACAATTAATTTTCAATTTTTTGCTTCACCCTAATAAACGATCGTAACTTTGTAATAAATCTCACAAATCCATTATAAGTTCTTTAACTTGAAAGGATAAAAAATCATATCTCTCACTCTCGAGGATCCTCCTCCATTCTTTTCTACTCCCTAACTCGCCATCCGCCTCCTCTATTCTCCAAAGACCGACAATCTCTCATCTCCTTAACGTAGTGCCACTAATAGTACGGTTAGTATTAATATATGTTGTTAAATTTTGTCAAACAAACAAGGATTGGTGAGGGCAAAGGTGGTATACACATTAACATACCAACTCCTTCATTTGTTGCTGGATTTCTTGAAGGTTCCAAAACAGGGAACATCTCAGTTTCCTGGTTTCATACCTGCATTCGAGAAAGAGATTCGTCTGTTCGAATTCTTTTTCATAAGTTCTTCCACTTAAAATTGACACATACTTTTTACTTAACACTCAATTAATTCTAAAATTAAATAAAGGGCGACGTGCACGAGATTTATGGGAGATACGTGAGACAGAAAATTTAGGGACGTAGTAATCGCTTCTCCATTTCAGGTGGAGTAGGATATAAAATTAATTCTTATTTAATGAACACGGGGCTTTAATGCTTTTATTTGAATGCTTAATTACTTCTCTACTCACATATGTACTGGAAGTAGCTACTTAATTACATGTGCTTAATAATAGGTCCGTCTATGAGATTCTTATATCATCCCAGAGCAGGACTTCTGATACCACATTCGACCAATGACAAGACAACTCCAGGATGCTGGTCTGCTGTAGCACCGTCGGTCTTTAAGCTCAGGGGCACAAATTACTTCAAGTAAGTTATTGGTTGCTTTCGTTCACTATCTGCTCACTGCAACAATTTGCGTATTGTTCTTTTAGATGCAGGTTCAGTTTTTCTTTTAAAGGGCCAAACTGACTAGTCATTAACAAATTATTGTGCAGAGATAAGTGCAAATACCCTGCTCCAAACTATTACCCATATGCCCCAATTGGAGTTGATCTATTTGTCTCCCTCGAAAGATACATCACATGCATTGCTCAACACCTTGAACTTCCCTCTGTAAAGGAACATGAAAAGATTCCATCACTACTGATTGTTAATGTTCAGGTATTACTTTCTGTCTATATACACTCATCTCTTTTGTGTATTATATTTTCTCACTACTATTTGGATTGTTCAGTAGATTGGAAGAGGTGCGTATGCTGTAGACTTGAGTTGTAATTTATGCCCACTTTGAAGTGCATTTGTTACTTCATATGCTGAGCCATGATATTTTCATTTGTCTTGTGTACTTGTTTGTGAACATTTCCCTGCATGCCTTGATGTGTTTCACTCATTAAGAACAAGTGTATTTGAGATGAAGTTGCATTTGCTTTTAAAAAATTCTGCATGTTCTTCAGGCAGCTGCCCACTTATCCTGCTTCACTCTTCCTTGGAAGATACTGATGGAGAAGGCATGAGTCTTGTATTATATTTCAAAGTATCAGAGAATTTTGACAAAGAAATTTCTTTGCAATTTCAGGACAGTATCAAGGTACATACAGATTTGAATTTGCACCTAATTATCTCCTGTCACTCAAATCTACCATGCATGCTTTTCAATTTCCTTTTGTTCTTCTTCTTTATTCATTCATTCCTTCCAAATTCATGGGTTTACATTAGTTTTATTGTGTTTTTTTCCTTTTCTTTTTCGCTCCTAAAACCAATTTATTCAGTCAATATCATTTATAATAAGTTTCCTCCTCTTATAATATTTAGTTAACTATCATAGCTGATATCTTCCACAGAGATTCATCACTGATGAGATGGAAACGGTCAAGGGTTTTGCAAAAGATTCTACAGTTCCTTTTAGAGAGAGATTAAAAATCATGGCTGGGGTGGTTAACCCAGATGATCTCCACTTGAGTTCTGCCGAAAAGAAGCTTTTACAGTCTTGTAATGATAAACGGGTCCTTTCACGGCCTCAACATGCTTTTTACAGGGTAAGTAAAATCTTGTGATTAATTCTGATCACTCCTCTGCTTTTGCGAATTATGGCTAATGATAGTCATGAGATTGAGCAATGCCCTCTTGGACTGAGAATGATGTTGTATGTATCAGTTTAAACGTTCCCCGTTTAGCTCTCTCAAGGCCATTGGACGAAATATAAGTTGAAATTCTAGCCACCTTGTGAGTTTGCCTTAATCGACAGATTCCAAGTGTTGCAGTGACACGACATGTTGCTGCTGAATTTGGTGGTATCAGCATAGGTCCAACTGGAATTGAAATTGACAATTCCTTGCCTGGAGTTATTTAAAACTGATCGCTTGGATCTAAATTATGTCTTTGCTATTTGACCTTGCCTATGATGTTTAGACCTGAACAAGTTTTATTAATTTTATATTGTATTAGTAAGTTTCTAACATATAGCATCAAAATTGAACCGACTATGCTTGTTGCCAGAGGCCTAATTATTTTGAAATTGATCTGGACATACATCGGTTCAGCTACATATCCAGAAAAGGACTTGAAGCATTTCGAGGAAAATTGAAAACGGAATACTTGATCTTGGTTTGACCATTCAGGTATAGTTATTCTCCACTTCTCAAAAGTTGTGAAGGAGGCTAACTTTTTTGTCATCATCAGTCCTTTTAGAAAACTTGGCCCTGGTGGCTGGTACAGTAATGAAAGAAACTAATGAAGAGATACAGCTACTTCGGTATCTCTTATTATATTAGAGTATAACTCATTTGAAATCACCTTTGCATCATTCAAAATTATAACAGATAAATTCAGTAGTTGTGATATTTACTGCTTTTTGCACCAAGAGCAAGGAGAGCTTTCCACTGCCATCTCTATTCTCCTCAAATTCCAGTGCCCTTCAAAATTCTTGCTAGTGTTAGACATTCTATGTGTTATGCTATCCTTTATTGGTTTGTATCCGGAAATGGTTACACTATTTTATGGTTTGTGGCTCAATAATAAACTCCTCTAAGTTGCAGCTTTCCTAATTAAGTGAAGAGCTTGAGAACTGAATTCATGCATTTTTCTGTTTAGGTAGGAACTGTTTACATTTGCACTCCACCTTTTAACCTTTGTAAGGGCAAACCAGGTTTCGAGTGATCAATCTTATCAACTAAAGCAAGAGGAGTTGCCGGAGAAAGTTGTGTGTTGCGTGCGTTTAAGTAAAATTGATTTGTAAATCAAGGCCAAATACCTAGTATTTTAGTTACTGATGATGATTTATTTTGATTTGAAGTTGAAGAGTGATGATGAATCTAGAAAGACACCAAGTTGTGCTATAAGAGTCGACGGTCATACATGTAAATTTGCTCTCCTCTGTATTCTAATTTGTTTGATTGGGAAAGGAAAAGGACAAGGAGGAGAAAAAGTGTTCTTGTCCCAAAGAATTTCATTCTGCATTTTTGTTGAGCAGCAATAGTCTAGAGAGCTAGTTGTTGTATAACAATGTCATGCGTTTTAAGGAAGAACAATTGCAATCCATTTTTCTGCTTGCCTGCAAAATCACTAGTAGTACAGGTTTTAGGATACTTTGATCTGTTGAGTAAAAGTAAGAACCCACAACTCCATTCTGCAGAATATCTATTCCGATGGAAACCATTTCTTTGAGGGGAAGCATCGCCCATTACAACCCTAGGGTCAACGTCAGAATCCACACTGCATGCATGTGAATAAACTCTTCTCATGAATACAAAATTTTCTTTGATAAATATACACAACTTCATTCATAAGCAGAAAAAGTACGTCTCCATCAATCAGATATATCAAAACATTCATCATCCCAATCTGAACAGCATATTATTTTTGAGCAGGCCAATATTGTCTTGAACGAGAACAAGGTAACAAAATTCGATAATTGTGAACAGCCAATAAACCTCATCTCCCTACCCAACCTGCTTTAAAGTTCCTAGAATAAGAATCCAGTTCAACTCCAACGTTGGCATTTACAAAAGAATGCACATAATAATTACATTACAAACATTAGACCCTATAATATAGGGTATTTACAAACAATTTCTGTTCAATTTCTTCTTTTGGTAGCCTTTATGGTTTGAACTCTGAACAAATTTCTATTTCCTCTGTCCTCAGTATTTTTGCAGTTTGACCAGATGCCCAAATTAAAATTTGACCCTCAAACTCGTAAAATAATTTATCTGACATTACCTGACAGCTTTTGTTGATTCGTGACAAATCTTTTGCTCCCTGGCTGCCCTCTCATTTTACATATTTTCATCTAAGAAAAACTACAACAGGTTTGCTTCTTTCTCAAAGAAACTATGTAATCTGTTCTTCTTTAAACCGTAAAAGTGCTATCGGTTGTTGATCATTGTCTAGAAAATTCCGTTCTTCTAATTACGCCATGCCTGTCAGCTGCGATACTGTGTGGCTTTAAATGTGGTGCAGTATTGTTGGCTGTGTTGGAGACTGCTGTTTTAGCTGCGGTACATCGTGATTATGCTTTCCTTCATATGTTGTAATGACAGCTTTAGAGGTCGCTAGCAGCTCTCTCAACATGCTTGTAACATTGCATCCTGGGCTGGTGCACTTGTAATAGCTCCTGCAAACAGCACCATTAAGCTTCAGAATAGTATTATGAAGCAAAAAATAACCACAACAGTAGGCAGTAAATCCATGCAAATGATATCCCGTGAATTTGCACAACTGAAGGAGAAGCAGCTGCTTGAGTATGAGCAGTGCCGAGGTTGCATATACAGTTCATGAGAAACCAATAGTCAGGAAAATTAAGAGTCAAGTCTCATATGGACTTATAGAAAGGTATTAGTATAACTTCCAAAATAGGATTGCCAGTAGTGATTAATGTGTTGCAATCCACAAAGCTGCAGTTATGATGGTCATTTGGTCATAATTCTGCAATACAACTAAATCTAAAAGAGCTTAACATTTCTGGATATAAGTGAAAACACTATGGTGTTCACAACATGAACTAACGACCTTTTATACAGATGCTCACAGATCAGTATCAGTTAGAAATATAAAATCTTCCACTCAGAATGGATCCAAAATGGATGATTAAACAATTTTTGGTAGAAGAATAAGACTCTGGGACTAAACAAACAAGTGAACAGGTGAGTGAGAAATAGGTAGTGGTTGTGTTGACATTAAGTTGTTAAGGTGATATTTGATAAAATTGAGTAATTAAGATATGAATGGTTAGTATATCTTAATAAATTAGATCATCTTGACCTGAAATAACATCTGAACTTTAAAAATTTGTTTGGTAACTAAAAAGTACAAAACATCTTAATGACTTTTAAATTTTAAAAATCTCAAATTGACCTTTCAAAAATCAATAATGATCTTAAAATTTGGAATGGAGGAGTACAAATATTTATAAAGGTTCCATAGATTTAAATTTTTAATTAAGAGGCATCTCTTAATGATTTAGATTTATATCTTCCTCTCACTAATTAAGAGACGATAAAGAGGCAAACAAAATTTTTCCAAATAACTTTACCCTCTTACCGAATCAGGGATGAAAAAATATTAAAGAGGTAAACAAACACCTGCCAGGTATTAATATCCCAAGCAAGGAGGCTGTGAATGGTCATGCCAGTGAAAGAGAATATATTGCAAACCGAACAATATGTATTTGAATACAAGCTATGGAAGCAATTAAAAAAAAAGGGTCTGCGTGTGTGCTTTTAAGCTAAAACCTTTAACAGCCTCAGCACATACTTGGCTTTGATGGATTTTTCCATACCCACAACTGCCACGAATAAGGCAAAAACAATGTCCTTCTTGGCATGGGACCCTTTTCCATTTGTAACGGCAGCTCATTACAATCTCCACTAGGGATAGTGCCACCCCTTTCGCCAACACCATCATAACTCCTATACTAATTTTTCTTTTCTTTTTATAACTAACACTATACCACAATGGTTGCCCTCCAAACTCGTTTTACACAAGTCTACCATTCTTGCACTTCCATTTCAATCACTTAGTACTCCCACAGCCAATGTTGCAGTACTACCACCTCAAAGCACACTGTTAGCACATTACATCCCCTCCACTATATTGTCACAATCAATTTCATTTTAATTAATCACTCCACATCATAGCTGTCTTTGCATCATCATCTCTATGTCAATTGCACCACGGCGTGCTACATTGTATGTATGCAAACAAAGGGACTTTTGCACAATAAAATTCATAATGCAGTATCTCGTCTTTATTGAGTTAAAAATATTTATGATACCAAAATGATAGATATGATGTAATGAATGAATTTTTGGCAAGCAAACCTCCTCTCTCTCTTAATTTACAATATAGCTAGTCCTCCGTCCGTCCTAAAATGAGAAAGTACCGTTTAACTTTTAGACCTTTTTAAGCATATTAATTATTAAGGTTTCTCTCGACGCACTTGAACATAATCTTTCCAATATAAAATTTCAAGACTACAAATTGTTATTTGAAAAGAAAATAAAAAAATTGGAAGAATATTGTGGTTAAGATCCTAGGCAATCCCTTAGTTGTCTTGAGGAAAAAGGGTCAAATAAGACTCCCATTTAGGAGGAGGGAGTATCTTTCTGCTTTTTAAGTGATTCCTCTAAGCGGCTGACCCAGAGTGTTGTTACATTATGATTTTTTAATATTCTGGTGTATGTGACACTATTCCTTTCTATTTTGCTTCATTTGGACCTAGTGCCGAGTAGAGTTTGTGGTACTAGGTGAAGCCATGGAAAACAATCTGCCAGTAATTTCCAGAGCTTTGATACCAGCTAGAATCCTGGAGCTTAACTTTCAGCGAGCAACAGATGCATGATGTAATACAATATGGGAAACACAACACTAGAATTCCCTAGTAAAGGACAGAACAAACAGAAGTTACAGCAAAGGGAGGAAAGGGAGATAACTTCTTATCTGAACCAATTATTTATTCACAATGACAAATGAAGTATGGAAAGAGGAACTACCTTGGATAAAGTTTCCCTTTGACAACTTTCACAATATACTTATGCCCACCTATAGCCGTCATCTAAAAAGATCAACTTCACTTGTTGTTTGAACAATGATCCTAGGCTCTGTTACTGCTCGATTGTGATGAAACAGGCTCTAAAACCCTGACCTCTGTATTTCTGCACAATTTCATACAATACACAGCAAATATTAAGAATAACAATTAGTATATGAAAATCACTTAGCATTACAAATGCCTGCATTATGTAGGTAGAATAAGATCACCTTCTCTTTGATTCGGGTTCATCTTCATTTCTTTCATCTACTCTAGTTTCAGCATCACCCCCTTCCTCACTGTCACTTGATCCTGATAAATGCTCAGGTGTAGGCTGGCTCGATTCTTGATCCTTCATCGACAATGAATAAGCTGTCACTCCATTAAATTTGTTCAAATTTCCACTCTGACTCTCTGAACCAAATTCAAGAGTTTTGCTGGAGATTTGAGGTTCCATTTGGATTTCAGTATCTTTTGCTTGCGCTTACTAGATTGAGGCAGCTGATGGTTGTGCTGGCCCTTATAGATAATCTCAGTTACTTGGCCATCAAAAAAGCGTCAACCTTCTTTTTTGACAGGACAATTAT